>VXAZ01003270.1:1260819-1349892 GCA_013399875.1 Gymnorhina tibicen
CGCCCGCCCGCGGGGCTCGGCGGCCGGGGACCACCGCGGGGCGTGGGGGCAGAGGGAGGCAGCGGGGAGGGGCCGCCAGGGAAAAGGAAACCGAAGGGATGCAGCTGGTGCTGTTCGCTCCCTCCGTGGGCAGGAGGCTCCTGCGTTTCCCCCGGGTCGGGTCTCTGCTGCTGGGGTGTCCCTGCGCTGGGGGTGGCTGTGGGGTGACGGAGCAGGAAGGCAGGCGTGGGCTCTGCTCGGCTGCGGCACAGCCGCTCTCTCCTTCAGGCCTTTAGTCAGAGCAGGAGGTGCCACCCCCACCAGGCTCCCGGTAATTCCTGCACAGCCAAAGCGGTGCCCCTGCCCTTGGTACCTGCGGTGGAGGGATGTGGGAGATGGGCAGCACAGGTAAGCGCTGCTGGAAGGGCGGGCGCGGCCCCCCTTGGGAGCTGCCTTTCAGCACGCTGCCGTGCCCACGCCAGGCCTTGTCCTCTTCAGGAGCAAATTTCCTGTGGCGTGTTGAGCGTTTGTGGTTTTGCCATCATGGCTTTTTCTGGGAGCTTGACTTTGTGGTCTGAATGGCTTGTAATGCCATGTGGGTAATATTCAAGGTCCTTAAGCCATGGAAGCCGAAAGGAGATTTTTGTGTTCTTCCCACCCTCCACGGGCTATCAGTGAAATTTGAATTTTGTGACTGAAAAGCACATCCTCCTTGGGCCTTGTGTTTGATGGAGGTTGCAGTAGCGTAGCAAGGGCAGGCGCTGAGAGACTGATAGGGCTGGTGGTGTTCGAAGCCCTGGTGTTGTGCTAGAGCCTGGGAGCAGGATGACCTGATGGCTGCTGAAGGTTGTTCTGTCCCATTCTGGCTGCCCTTGCCATGCACAAGTTGCAGGATCACCAGATAACTCAGGTTGAAGGGATCTCAGCATCCCTGAGTCCAGCCTCCTGCTCATACCAGACAGCTTTAAGATCAGATCAGGCTGCTTTTGGCTTTTACCCAGTTTGGTCTTGAAAACCTACAAAGGTGAAGTGCACACAGCCTCACTGGGCAGCCTGTCGGCATCTCCTGTATATATTCCACTGGCACTGGTGGCACTGGGCCTGCTTTTTTGGTCCCCCGAAGCAGTCTCTCCGCAGTCTTTTCACACAGGCAGGGTGCGCCAGCCCTGCTATCCCAGTGGTGCTTCCATGAGCTCCCTCTAGCTCCCTAGTGACTTTCCTGCACTGTGGGGCTAATGCGTGGATGCAGTATTCCAGAAATGCTCTACTGAAAGCAGAGTAGAGGGGGATCCTTCCCTGGATCTCCTGGCTCTGCCTCTGTTCTTAGAGCCCAAGATGCTGATGGCCGCTTTGTTGCCAGCATCTCCAACCTCCCGTGCTTGGCTTTTACCCAGCTGCTCCTCAGACAGGCAGCGCCCAGTTTGCACTCGGGTTTCTTCATTCTTGGGTCCTTCATGACTCCTGACCCTCATTTCACCCTTCTTCATCAAATTCTTCTGTTCCCTGTTCTCTGTACTTGTTTCCTTGTGCAGTTCTACCAGTGCCCTGCCAGATGCCTGCAGTCCTCTTTCGCCCTTACCTAACTGACCCAATATATTCTTCTTTTTATCTCTGCATCAGCTCAGGCAACTTGGACCCATCTGGAGGTCATTCACTGTAAGAGGCCTATGGACACTAAAGAGAGCTTAACTCAGAAGAGCCAGTGGCTACAAGGAAGCTCCTGTTGAGCCTCTCGGCAGCATGCCCTGCGCAGATGGAACCATGGGGAAATTGAGATGATAAATCTGTTTCTGTTGAGCATGCACAAGGCTGTGTCCTCCAAGCCCTGGAAAGGCCCAGACTCTTAACAGATTTCTTGGGATGTAAAAAAAGCTTATTCAAAAGCTTTCAGAATCTCAAATCTCTGCTTGAACATCTAGAACCCATAGAAGAAAGCTAGCCAGTTGGGGGGGTTCTAATGTACTCCAAACAAAATATAGGTATTTGAAATAGATTAATGTTTTTCCTCTGTAATTATTAATAAAAAGACCCTCATCTTGAGTTGGTGTATGCTGTGAAACTTTTTAGTTGAAATGGTTCAAGATTAGGGCAAAATTACAAGAAAATAAAAGAAGGTTCTTGTAATGAGAGATGCCTGGTGACCTTCAGAATGTTTATTATCAGCTTCCCTTGGCAATCTAGTGATGCATGTGCACAAATAAATAATTGTCTATGAATTGGACAGTAGATTGATTTTCATCAGGTTTTTTTTCATTAAAGCTGTACTGCAATCTGATTTTATACATCAGAATAATTCTCTGAAGCTAATTGGACTATTTGTATGCATTGAAATACACTTACTTTAATCTCTGTGATTGTGATCTAACAGCTAGACCAGCTTCAAATTGTAACCTATGACACATTTTCACCAAATGATTTTGTTTAAAAGAAGAAGTTAGCTTTGGGGATGATGCGAGGAACACAATGAATCATGAGGATGCTGTCATCAGTTTTTATAATCCATTTTATTTAAAAGGAACAAAACCCAAAAAATGACTCAAAGGTCACTCATCCCAGAATCACCATTACCTAGCCTTGTGAAGCTTTACTGAGTTGTAGTTACTGAATTGTTTTATGCAAGATTTAGAAGACTTGGAAAGGTGCTAGTATGAAATACATATGGCAGTGCATTCTTTGGATTCTCTCAGCTCCAAGTTGGAAGTGTTATTTTTTCTAGAGGTACTTAAGATCTAGCTCCTCAAGTGGACATGCTTGATAGAGTTTACTTATACATAAGGCTGCTCACATTCGAGTAAGTGCCTTGAAGAACATTACAGGTTTGTCTTTTAATAATGCATGTGAGATATGGCAATTAGGACATTTGACAATGAAAGTGGCTTTGATATTTTAATAGACCCTATTAATGTGCAATACCTGAAGTCCTTGAGGAAGATGTAGGAATAATTAAACAAATGTTACCTACTTTCTGTCCCAGCTAGAAAAGCATTTGAAAAACTCCTAATGAAACTTCCAGCGTAGTTGTTTGTACAGGGTAAAAAATTGCCAGCTCTCTGTGAAAATACCGAGTTAGTTTCAGATGAGCAGGTCACAGCTAATTAACTCAGCTGCCCTCCTAGTTGTGCTGAAACAGCTATTCTGCTTTTCAAGTCTCAGCCGTCTCACCCAGTGCTGGCTTTGTGCAGCACAGCACTGGGATCTGCAGCTCTCTGTGGTTTCCAAGGGTCAGTACTTAGGATGGACATTCCCCTTCCATCCTGTTCTCATGGAAGACACATGACCATGAGCCAGCTACTCATAAAGAGCTGTGGTGGTATTTGACTAGCGGCTTGCAAGAAGTGCTTGTGTGTCTGCAGTGTCTGTCCAGGAACAACCCGTGAGACAGAAGGAGCGAGGTAAAACACTGATTCAAATGTTTGATGAGCTGCAGTATGGTTATGTCCAGAAGAGTGAGCTTTTCTCAATGTTACGGACTGCTTTTATATCTCTAGAATGGCCTGAGGATCCTGGGTGAGTGAGTGATAGACATAGTTCAGCTCTGCTAGTTATTCAGACTTCTTCCAAGAGCATTCTTAAAATGAATTTGTGGGTGGGTTTGTTGTATTGTTGTTTTTGCAAATTTGAGGTTGCATACAGCCCTCTGACCTTTGGAATTCAAAGGAACAGCCAAAGAAGTTCTACCATAATCTTTGCCTTTCATGAAAGGAAAGCCAAATAGAGTCGTGTATGACTTTAGCAGAACACATGACTTTAGAAAAAAAAGTGGTGGCAAACTTCAGATATTTACTTTTCATTAAACATGTTTAAGCATTTTGTTCATGCAGGCTATGTGGTTATGTTCTATAGTTTCTGAATGAGCATACGTCTCTCTGTATTCCTCAGAAAAAGCATATCACAGTTCAGTCTGAACAATGGTCCAATAAGATATCTAAGAGGCTTTCTGTTAGGTCTGCTGAAGATAAATTTGTATTGCCTGTGCAAAAGTGTGGAGGTGATTGTACTGTAAAAAAAACTGCTATAGGAGATATCAGTGATATTTCAACATCAGTATGAAATGAGAGAAAGATAAGGCAGTGCATACATGTTTCCCACGAGCATGACTGTGGCAATGTTTGATGTTACCGCTTTCTTTGTTGCTTGTTATCACCTTTCTTCTGGTGTTTATTATCCACAGAGGTCTGCAGACACGGTGGATCCTATGCACTGCACTTTTACTGAAGCATATGAGAACAATCATGCTCCTTGTCTTTATGTTTGCGGGGATAAGTCTGAAAACATAAACTCAGTGTAAATCAGTGCAGCAAGGTCTGCTGAACCAATAACTCTGTGAGGTATGAACTCCCCCCTTGTCTCAAATAAGGCCCTGTCAATACCTGGTCTGATTTAAAGCTATGTTGAAGGAATTCTTTCCCCATGGGTGAGAGTGATGCTGGAAGGAGTTGGGTCTGTGAGCTGTTGGCTGAGGAGGGCTTTAGCTGTAGCACCACATTGCTACCAGATGTACGAGCTTTGCTGATTGAGTTGTTTTGTGATGAGTCATTGAAGTTAGAGTTCGAAAGGGAAGATTTTTGCCAGCTCTGGTGTTCGGTGAAATGCAAGTAGCTGTCATTTTCCTCATGGGCTTTGAGAGCATTTCTTGCGTTTGATTTCTTGTAAGTGCAAAGCAGGATTTCTCAAGAGTTGTTACCATTAAAGGCAAGTACGTTGCTGGATGAGTGTTGATAATGAACTTGTTTTGCATCTCAGGTACTTAACACTATGCCTAGAACCAGTTAGCAACTCCAGACGGGCTCATTATCATTGATTTTAATAAATGAGTGATAATTTCTAACACTTACTTGCAACTGAATTGAATGTTCTGAGATGGGGTGGTTTTTTTGTATACTGTGTATTGTGAAGATAGTAAGTTTTGCCTGCGTATAGATTTGCAAAGTGAGGAGAATCTTTTTAATAGTCTCAGGGTTTGGGGCAGAAAATAATGAAAATAGTGAAAAAGACTTCGGAGCTTTTAATTTATAGCAGTGCACTTGTAGAGAGAAACCATTGCCTCTAAAGAATTCGCAAATTGTTTTTAGTAGCAATCCTACATTTCTGCTCCTGCATTCAGCAGAAGCCATTTCTACTTATCTCAGAGTGTGAGACCTTCAGTCTTAAAAGTTTTCCTCTGTCAGGCACATGCCCATCTCTTTGTCCCAGTTCTGACTGTTCAATAAAATGCTTTTTATTGATGATGAAAATACTTGGGTTTAAGTATATTTTCCATTTGAGAATATAAAATATGATTGACACTCACCTGTTCATTGTATTGTAATTAAGGTTACATTGGTGTTTAAAGGCCTCACAGGAATTTGCAGTATCTTAGTTCTAGCTGCTGTACGGATGACGGTGCTTTCTGTGTTGAAGAGATGGGGACCAGCTATTTAATTGTGCCTAAGCCAGGACTACTCTATTTTAATAATGCCTGGTGGGTAATTTTACTAAGTTCCTGGACGTGCAGTTGAGTGCTGAGAGTCCTTGCTGAGAGATTGGGCACAGAGTGAGAAAGTCTAAGGATGAGATGAGAAACCACAGTGGAGACATGAGGCAAGATCTAACAACTGGCGAGGAGTGAAGCTAGGCTCAGAACACGACTCTCTTGGGTCCCATCAAGCACTGCCTTCTTTGAAGAGAGAGGGTAATGCTATGTTGACTAGCAGTCTGTTTGCTAGACAGCTCTGAGTTGTACACGTAGTTCCTTAACTGCAGGCTATTTACAGCAGAGGTGCAATTACAGAGCCTGAATTTTCATATTGAGGATGACCTGGCAATGTCAAACTACACAATTCCTATCTGTTGCATGATTGTACTCCTGATAGGTTAACACCTGTCTCGAACATATTTTGTTACCTATGTCTGATGTTTTATCATCTCCCTTCCTTTGCTAATTCTTTTATACCTCATGTGTACAGGCAAGAACTGCATTTGGAAAGGTCATAATACCTCTTCAGTGGCTCAGCAGATCGATTGTCCACATCTTCTTTTTCATTAATCTTTTCCTGATGACCTGCTTTACCGTTAGTGGTTTTTCAGGGCTGAGGGTATCAGCAGTGTAAAAAGAGACCTGATCCATACACCAAAGAGTTTTTGTCGACTCAGGAGTTGGACTCAGTGATCCTTGTGGGCCCCTTCCAACTCAGGATATTCTGTGTTACCAGAAAGCTTAGTCAAGGAAAACAAACAACAGGCCTTCATTAGAAATGAAGAAAACAGTCCAGAGGTCACCTCGATATATGGGTGTTATGTACAAGTGTAATTGTTACATAGCACATGAAAAAGTCTTTTTATTTGTCCATGGGAAGCCCATTCCACCATGAGGGAAGAGTGTGACAGGAAGAGAATGAAGTGCTTGGTTTGTAGAGGTGTCTGGGATAACCCAGGGAAGTGAGATTACAGGAGAGACACTGTTCACTGCCCTATCTTCATTTTTAACTGAAATAACATCTGCATCTTTTATTGCCCCACTAACTGGGAGCTAATTGAAGGAAAAAATCAGTGAAAGACAACCACAAAAAATCAATGGAACTTTTCAAGTATTTGCTGTTCCCTTTCCTACCATCTGTAGTTACTTTTGCCAGAGAATGTTCTCACTCAGTAATTTTCCAGTGATTTCAAGGTAGCTCTTTTCTTTGTTTCTCTCTTGCTTCTCTGCTCTGTGAATTCTTTGCTGCTGCTTTCTAAACCCCGATATATTTGATGAAGAGAAAGTGTTAGCAGTTTTTGAGTCCATAACCCCTTCAAGGTGATTTTCTAGTAATTTTGTTAGCTCTGTACAAATGCTCCCACTTTACAGATCTGGCTTCTGTAGTCTTCTGGCCACGGCTCCAGAATCATTAATGCTGGGTCACCCAATGATTCAAATTTGATCTGGGTCGGGTGTGAGGTGTGGGTGTGTGATGAAAGATCTGCTGAACTATTTGGAGAAACTGGAGTTTATGGGTTTTTCTTTCTTTGTTCTGGGAAGACTGGCAACACCTGTTTAGAATAAAACAACGTTTTTATCTGGATTTATTTACTGTGATGTAGAGACTACATGTCCACACAAAGTGTTATGCTCAAGACCTTGTTCACGAGCAAAAAGGCAGTGTGTTTTCATATAGCAAGGAATTTATACTTAGTGTAACTGAATTTTTGGAGATCTAATTATGATTAGTCCACATGCAATTATTACAGAAAAGAAAGAATAATAATGCAGTTAAAACTGTCATACATTCAGTTCTTGGTTTCTACCCCTCTTTCCGGTGTTACGTTCACCCCTCTTCTGTTCCTCTGGGTCCCAAGGTTGCTGATTTTATTCTGGTAGTAGTGGATGTTAGAGCAAATTGTCAGCATCTGGAGTCCTTTGCTGGGAGAAATATGAGGTTCATCACATTGATTTCTTTCTTTCTTTCTTTCTTTACTGTAGGATCCACCTGGGTTCATTTTAGTATTTTTGGTAAAACAACTTTACACCTATTTCTTTCCTTCATTGGTCTGCAGTTGCACACTGCATCTGAGTTTTTGCTTTATCTAGTTGCTTTTATGGGTATTAGATACTATTTCTTTGTTCTCTTTGTTACCTCTGAAGCCAGTTTTGTCCAGCTCCAGGTCTGCATTTCCTTGGTTGACCATTGGTGAATTGCTTATGGCCATGGTCTCAGGTGCCAAGCCTGTGCTCTGTTTCTCATCCTGTGCCTCGACTCTTCCATGCCACATCCTGTGTCTCCACTTCTCCAGTCCTCTGCTGTGGTACCAGGCTGTTGTATTTCTCTCTACAAAGTTACTACGTTAGTGGTAAATATTCTATATAGAAGAGCTGCTTTTTACTGCTGTCTGTGCAAAACTGTGGTTGTACCACACACAAACAAAAATAAAACAGAGGGGATATACATACCTGACCAGTGACAGAAAATGCAGTCACACCTAAACCAGTTAAGCCAAAGTTACAAGCAGGCCAAGAAAAGTTAAGGCAAAGCAAATGTGACAAGTCCTGAGGTCTTGAAAATTCACTACAAAGCTTATGGCCTATGAAGAACAGTGGCAATAGTGAATGACAGGGCTAAAGGTTAACCCAGCTATTTTTTTCTGTACAAACTATAACTGCTGGAGTAAATATACCTCTGATCATTGCTTGGTGTTTTGTGATCAAAGTATTGCGTTTTTACACCAGTACAAAATGCACTAATATATGAATTACTGAGCTGAACCACAACCTCATTCGTGCCTTCTGCCTTTAGTGAAAATAAAGCATTTGTGCTGTTTTTATTGCTGTGTTAATAAATCCTGTTGTTGACTTCAGTTGATATCACTGCTCAGTGGCCTTCTCGAAGAGAAGGATTGTGCATATTGGTAGTAGGACTGCCCTCATGAACAGGTTCAGCTAAATCTGCCCATGAAAGGGCTGGAGGCTGGGAACAAGTTGGTTACACTTGTGAGATTGAAGGGCCTCTCTGCCTGCTGTGGAGAGCAGATGCTGAAGGTAAGGGCGGGTCACTGGGACCTGTAGTACCAGAGCTGAACTGCCGAAGGATGACTGTCCAAATCAGTTGATTTAACCAGCAGATGGATACCTTTAACAAATCCAAACTGATCAGCATCTCATTTTTAACTAGAACCTCTCCGAAAAGAAATGAAAGATGTGGGATCTTCCACTCATATTTTACCCAAGTTGACTTTTGGAGTAGACTGATCTTGAAAACTCAGGCTGTGTCTTGTTGTATTCTGCTGATCACTGCTGCCTCCAGCACCACAAAGAAACAGAGTTCACCTTTTTTTGCTAAAACATACTCTGATTCTAGATTCCACATTCTGATTCCACTTTCTGCTTCCACCTTGCATAAAGAAAGATACAAGCATCCTGCATGGGATTTTTCTCATCTGATTGGATTGATACAGAGTTCTGGTAGTCTCTGGGTTGGTGGTTTTTCTTTTTCTTTTTTTTTTCTTTTTTTTTTTTTGTAGACAATGAGGAAGAATGAGTCATCTCAGTTTCTCCACGGTGACTCTAAGTAGAGCCTACAGTGAGTAATTCAGATGTGACCACCTACACAGAACTCCCTCCCCATCATTGTGGTAAGGGCAAAGAGAGCATTGAATTTGGGTTGTTCTCAGCTCCAAAAAAGGAAGGAGCTATTTCTTAACTCACAGCATTCCTCTTTTTTACATGTTAACTAAATATATTCGCAACTGAGAAGAGAGCAGAGATTTGTAGTCTGGTTTCCTAAGTCCCATTTCTCCATGTATGTGTGTATATCTGTCTAGTTTATCCACCAATAATTTTTGTAACATTTGGACAGTTTTAGCCATGTTTGACAGAGGAGTGAAAATAGTAACTTGTGACAAGTTTTGCATTTAAGCAAAAATGGAGATAGGAAGGGAGGGCACGTCAGTTCTTCCTTTACAGAAAAAGTTTGCTTCATTTTCAACACAAGGGAATATCTAGATAAGAAGGATGTCATGAATATGTGCAGATTGTTTTGGACAAGGCTTCTCTCAAGTTGGAGAAATATGTCATATTCTCTCATTTTTGCATTTCCTTCTTTCCCTTTGCTTTCTCTGGTGTCTGCAAAAGGCTGTGTTCAGTTAAACAAAGCAAATACAAACTACTCTGCCACAAGACACTGATCTTCAGGAAACCAGGGTAGGATCTCATTCAGGTTGCTCTATCTCCATGGGAAGTAGGTATCTAAAACCTCCCTACCCTCAGCGGACTCAATACACTCCACAAGTAATTCAGTAGAGCAGAGATCAGTGTCCACTCCAGGAGGGCTGAATTATTGTCTAAACTCTACTGCCTGGGTTTCCATTCGCTAAGTAGAAGCAGAGACAGCCTTGTTATCCACCAGTCCGAGGTGAACCATTCTGACCTCATTGATCCTACTCCTTTTTGAGTTAGTTGGTTTTTCACATACACTGATTTCTGCTTGAGGAAGCAGAAGTGGCTGGAGGAAGTGGCTGTGGGTGATCTTAGATTAGCCCTCATTTCGGATGAATGAGCACTGATGTACAGAAAATCCTCAGATGAGCTTGCATAATTTGTGTTCCTCATTTCATTGCAAGGCAGAAGAATTTGAAAGACCTTTGTTTTCAGCCTGTACCCTAGAAGTTCTCCCTCATGTTGAGATGGAACTTCTTGTATTTTAGTTTATGGCTATTGCTCCTCATCCTGTTGCTCGGCACTACCAAAATGAGTGTGGCACCATCCTCTTGGCACCCACCTTGGAGATAATGATGAGATTCCCTTCTCAGTCTTCACTTCTCACACAAGTGCTCTGTGTTTCTGAAAACATCCTGTGTTGTCTTAGGTTGAATTTCTGGAAATAAAGCCCCTAAATTATAGAATACTTGTCTGACTTGAGCCTTGAGATTTTGCTAGGAACCAATTTCGTGCAGGGGCTGAACTATCAAGAGAATAAAGGTGTTCCCAGTCTTTTTTTCTGAGCTGAATATGACAGAGCACGTGGCTGCATAGTGTCTGTGAAAGCTTAGCAAGCTGTTACAGTTTTGCTAGGTGATACAAGACTCTCCAGATTGGCTGTATTTATACATCCTTTCTGCCTTCTTTTGATTTTTCCCAGGATGGAACAAGTAATGTCGTTGATTAGTAAATCAATGGTATTTTTAATTCCTGTGGGTGTTAGGTTTATTGGGGTGAGGGGGTTGTGTGGTATGTGTTCTAAAGAAAATCAGAAAGTTTAACAATATGTGTTACGTTCTAACTAAGGTGTTTCTTAAATAGGGACATAGGAAGGAAGCTAAAGAAAAACTGAGAGAGCACATGAACTGTGAGAAGTACACAGTATATATATATTTGGTTAATCTATCCACAACTTGTTCTTAGTATGTAGCTAGAAATTGAGGCACTGCCAGAATACAAATCATAAAAGAGAAGTTATATCCGTCTTTTTACTCAGTTCTTATTTCTGTCCTAAGGTAAGTACTTATTAATGTAATTTTTGTTTCTCTTTCTTTCCTTGATCAAGTTAATAGATTTTTCCTAAAAAATAAAAATAAAAATTAACAAGCAAACAAAAGATTTGATATTCTGTGTTTCTATTTTTTAAATTTCTCTTTGCTCTCTGGTTCTGGACTAGTTTTTGCAACTTAGCATGGGAATGTCTGAATTTGCATCAAAATCCTGATAGTTTTTTACTTGTATGTCTTTCTCTGGCTTGATGAGTTTTTAAAGGAAGGGTGTAAATGTTTATAAGGTAGATATAAATATTGATTAACTGCAAGGGTGATTTGGAATTGTACATAGGATTTCCATCATGGCTTTTGTCTTCATTCAAAATACTTGTGGAGACAGTTAAATGTGTCCAGCTCTCTTTCTCCTGTGGGGTGCAGTGGGAAAACCAAGTTTGCTGTGATGGACACAGCAGCACCACCCAGGTCTCTTAGTTCTCTGCCACAAGACATCCTGAGCCCTGGAATCAGCATTTTCCACAGGCAGGGCTAAGAGACAATGGGTGTTCTTGTAGCCCCAGGAAACACTTGAAGTTGGATTCGTGAGTTCCCTTTTTGCCAGAGCAGTCATGCAGCATGGAGATTCCCTTGGCTGGGGCGGCTGCCGGGGCTGTCTAGGGGAGAAGGCTGCAGGTCAGGACACGCGCTGGTTCATCACGGCCCAAGAGATCTCTTGCCAGACATCTTGTCAGTCAGCGATCTCCCTGATGGCTTTCTGTCTGTCCCTGTGCAGCACTGCTTCAGCCATCTAAAGCCTGAGGTGCTGGAATGTCTCCACCTCTGACATATTTTTTTTTACCTAGAAATAGTTTTCTCAGGGTGGGCAAGATCTTCTTCACTTCTAGTTTAGTCCTGCCCTCTGTAGCATTTGATACTTGAAAACAAAGGCTCTGGCTTCTTCTGAACAATACCAGAGATGCCAAAAAGCGTAACAATAACCCAGTGTGTAGGAAGGCACAGAGAAGAGCAGGTGGGAGCACTGTTCTAGCAGACAGCCTTGTTTATGATGACAGTAAACAGGGGTATGTTTTGAACCTCTCTTCATCTTATAGTCTTAATTTATTTTCAATGCTAAGGGCCTGTGCTGGTGATTGGAAACCCCTAAGCTTTGGAGCACAGACCCAGATGTGTGCACCATCTCTAGGAAGTCTGTCAAACCTTCCTCCCAAGGCCTAGGGCAGAGCCAGAGGGACAGGGCTGCCTTTCCATTGTGTGTCACCTGGGGAAGGTGGGATGCCTGCCTTGCCCACTACTCCCTGCCCAAACTCCTAATGCTGCAAGCAGAAGTGCTTGTGCTGGGGTGGATTTTACAATCCAAACATTTCCATTAGGAACTGGAATCAGACCAAAATACTGGATTATCAGCCTGTTTTCAGAAGGTAGTGACTAACTTTGGACTCTCTGGATATGGGTTTAAATTAAATTGGTAGAACAGAGTCAAAATGTCCGTTTCCTGCAGAAGTCTAACAACTTCTTGAATTTTTTTTTTCTTCTCTTCTCTTGTAACTGAGCATCATCCCATACCAGCTGGGAGCTTGTTAGAAACTGAACTTCCCTTTTGTTCCTCTCATGAATACAGATCATTTTGTAGTTATCTTTCTTGTGCTGATCAGAGAATATTGGTTCAGGGGTCTCCTAGCTCCTGTCCTTCCTGGTTTTCACCCTCTGGACTGTTGACTCACAAGAGCATGATACTGTGGGCTCCTTGCTGTTATTAATTACATGATGCATATTGGTTTGTCTTTGGGCGTTGGTCTTTATTCTTGGAATCTTGCAAATATTTTAAACAATCAGCCTATTGTTTAGCAAGTGCTCTACGCACACTGTAGGCCTTTTGTGAATTTCAGTTTAAAAAAATAATAAAAGAATGACTAATGGAGCACGAACGGTGCTTGTGACACTGTAGTCCATTGTGTAACTATTGAGAGCAAAATTTGCATTCCTAGAAAAGCTTGTTCACGGTCAAAATATAGGACATTCTCTTTATGGCTCATGGGAAAAGATGTACTGTATATTCAGCTCAGGATACTACTTGGAAGGATCAACTTTTAAAAAATGTCATTTTCCTCCCTTGGAACATTGAAGTCAGACTGAGACCCGGCTTTGCTTGGCAACAGAAGTGACTTTTTCATTCAGGCAAGTGGCATGGGGGGGCTATTTTAGGTCTGTCACATACATGCACCATGATTTGTTTGCTAAAATGGCTTCTCCTTTAGATGATGGTAAACTCTGACATTGGTGATGGTTTTGAATAGCGAGAGTACATTATTATATAATATAAATGTCTGCCTTCTCTGAATGCCAGAGGCAGCCTGGCAGTCGGTGCTTTTCTTTCCTTCAAAAGCGTATTTGTTTATGGCTTTTAGTTCTTCCCCTCTGAGGTTGTCAAGCAGGTCAAGCAGAGGTTAATTGCGTTTCTTTAAATGTTCAGAAAAATTGTGAGTTCCAGTCAACTCACCTGAAACTAATAACTGTCTGTCCTGCACGTGCCTAGAAAGACGGTACTGAGGGTGCTTAGAGGGGTAGAAGGCTGCATCTCACACATGCTGTAGGTAGTTTCCTGTGGCATTTGTTGTCTAGGTAGGATTAGCCTGTTTTGACTTTCTATTTCGCTGTGAAGAATTAAGATCCAGTCACTGCTCGCTGGAGATACCAGTCCTTTGTCTGTCAGCGAAATCTCTTTGGGAAAGCGGTTGCTGTTATAATGGGCACACGTAGTGCCAGTCACTGTGGGATTCCTGTCCTGGGAGGGATGGTGTTAAAGTGCTAAAACTTCATTTACAGCAGCAGGGCCTGTTCTGGCCCCGTGGCAGAGTGGAAGCCAGCACAGAGTGCCAAGCTCCTGCTGCAAGACTCTGGTTCTGTCAGATGCCAACTAAGCTTTCCAGCGCTTGCCTGGAGAGGGGTGTATGAGGGACTTCTGAGGACCCTTAGGAGTATGTGTGTATACACAGATGAGGACTATGGGGACCACTTAGCCTTAGCACAGATTCTTAGCACAGAGCTGCTGAAAATGGGAGAGTCTGGTGTGGGCAACAGCTGGGTGTCCCAGGCCAGTTCAGTCAGTACTGACTAGGACAGAGTCATGTTCATGGGGAACAAGCACTGGTTTGTCTCCCTCTGCTCTGGTGTGACCCAGGAGGTTTTTCAGTATTACTTTTTTCTTCTCTCAAAGAAACAGGAGTGTTGGAAGTATTGAGGAGGGAGTGTTGTCAGTCTGAGTTTGGGAAGTGAACGGGGAGCGCTCAATGCCTCTGCAGCATTATATTTGTAAGAGAACTGCCCAAGTGCTATAAGTGCTTCTATTCATGGCTCTGCTGTAAATTCAAATCAATTGGACCCTGCTCTCTTGGCATCTGAAGCTTCCAAATTAAACTGTATTTGCCACTCATCATCATTAATTTGCAGTTTTTACTTTGATTAATTTTTAGGAATTTACATAATGAGAAACTTCTAAAAAAACAGGAAGAGAGGAAATGGAAATTTGCCCTCTACAGTGTTTTTCTCATTTATGACGTCTGTGTCTGAAACTGTATTGCTCAGTGGTGCATTTTGTCACCTGTTTTCCATGTCAGTTCAGTGACTATTGAATATTCTGTTCAATACAGAAGAAATGGTGTGAGCAGCTCATGCCAATTAGTGTCTGAGTAATTGGCACACCTTTGCAAGCAATGAAGCTTGTGGTACTGACAAGGAAGGAATATTCATAAAGAAGGTGCTGGAAAGGTGGCTGTATCATCACTGACTACTGATTTTGGTTGTGTTATTTATGGAAGTGAGCCAGGTTAGTATTTTAAGACATTGGTACAAAAAGTAGATGTCCTCAAGCCCTATGCATGTACTGTAAATAAAATGGGAGTATTTTCCAGAGGTGTGTTTCCCTTCTGTTCTATCAATTTTTTGTAGGGTTCTGGGTGTTAAATTCATTTGCATGTTCCTGTTCGTGGATTTAGGAGGGGAACTTTAGGAATCAGAACCTCATAGTTTTTTCTTCCTTTTTATGGTCTCTGTTTTGTTTTTGTTTTATTTTGTTTTGCGTTTTTGTTTGTTTGTTTTTTAGACAGTATCTTATTTTGAAGCAAGAAAAAAGTCTCTTTTTAACTTTTCAGTCTGAAAAAGTGTCATAGAACCATAGAATAGTTTGGGTTGCAAGGGACCTTAAAGATCATCTAGTTACAACCCGCCTGCCATGGGCAGAGACATCTTCCACTAGACCAGGTTGCTCAAAGCCCCATCCAAGCTGACCCTGAACACTTCTAGGAACGCGACATCCACAGCTTCTCTGGGCAACCTGTGCCAGTGTCTCACCACCCTCATCATACCCAGTCCCTTTTGCAGAGGATTTACTTGCCTTTGGGAAGGTGTATATAATTTATGTTCTTGCTGATCAGAAGTACAGTAGAATGACTATATATATATACACTTTATATTTTGGCTGAACAGAATGAGGAACACCTCTAAGAGCTTGCTCAGAAATGACCATTCTCAGTAATTACAGGCTGAGATGGTTTAGCTAGATCACACCTTATATTCATTTTGTGACTTTTGTCTCAGGTTTTGCCAGAAGTCCGGTTTTAAGTGATACATGAAATTGGTTGTTTTGACTTTTTCCTTGAGTCACACAACCTCCGAGAAGAGTAGTCATCCTTAGGCCTGATGTTCACAGAAAGCTCTTCATAGAGATCTAGTAGGAGTTTTTCTTTCCTCTGGAGTGTGGAGACAGCAAAGTAAAATGTCCTGTGTTTGGAGTATGAAGAATTGTATTAAGTTCCTTGCAACAGGGGTAAGGATACAGGTAGGAGAGCTCAGTCCTGCAGAAATGGTGCATTTGTCTGCCTCAGGTTAAAGCTTCAGGGCTTCATAGTTTGATTCTGGCAGTTTCTTTGCATCTTTGTGCTTATCTTCTACCTGACTTGGGTTCACTGTCATGCTCAGATCCTCTCAAGGCTGAATCACCCTCTTCAGAAGCTGTACTTGTGCTTTCTACTTCCAGGGAAAACTATTGCTTCTCTATGCTAGGAAAGAAAGAACTTCATAATCAAATTCTTAGTGCAACAGTTGCCAAAAAAAAATGGCAACTATGAGTTTTTGTTTCTTTTCCTGGGCTTTCTTATAAATCACATTTTTTACATTGCAGGGAGATTGTCTTGTATCATTAATGGCGAATGCCATTTAATGATAGCTTTTGAAGTGGCTTAAAATTTTATCGCCGGTTTCACCCGACATATTTCCCCTGCACGTTCATAGTTTAACAGGTCAAGTTTGTGCATCGCAGACACTTCTGTTTGCAGCTTCTTTCCATCTTTGTTGACAGTTTAAGCTCAGCACACTGGCATACCTTCAATTCTGCTACGGGTGCAGTAATACCTTTCAATTGCCTGAACAGGAACCACCGGAGGGCATCTGTCTGAGTCTGAATTATGTTTGAAAACCATCTGGCATATTGTGGGATAGTCCTAATAATGACAATGAACACTTTATCAGGAGTTGAGTCACTGTGCTCGGTTTCCAGCATAATACTCTTATTAGTTGCATGTATGTATTCCGTATAGCCAAAGGGTTACTACTGCGTGCAGATACTGCATAAGACCATTGTGCCGACAGCTCGCATTTGGACTCATTTATCGTTCAAAATCTGGCTATAAAGAAAAACACTGAAATAATAAAAATAATTACCAAGATGAAAGACAGAGATCAGTGTTAGTTGCATCTCAGACCTGTTTCCTGCTTCTGCGTGGGGAAGGAATGAGGAGTGGAGTAAATGGGGACGGCAGTCACAGGAGTAAGGTGCTTTCCCTGTTGAAGGTGCTTTTGACCTGTTGAAGGGGTCTCTTTTCATACTTAACACAGACGTCCATCAACAAGGACAATGCAGAGCTGCCTGGGCCTGAAGCATGGGGAAGACAAATGCTCCAGGAGGTCCTTGGTCTTCCTTGGTTCCTCAAGGAACTCACTTATTTTCCTGTACGCAGAGATCAAAGTACTTTGTGAATCTATGTTGTTCCGCAGAACCTTGTCAAGGTTCAGACATAATACTGTAATTTTGCATGTTTAAGTAGTATTGAACCAGACTTACAGCTCGCAGTGACTGGCACAGCTCTAGTGACTTTTAACCCTGGCTGAAATCTGTCCAAACCTACCTGTGTTCTCAGATGTTTGTCAGGTGCCCCTCAACCCAGCACTTACATGTGCCCGTTGTGCCCTGGCCATCCCTCAGGCCTGCTCTGTGTTGCCTTACTGGTGAAGCACAGCTGTTGGGGGTTTGTCCCTGTGAGAACAGAATGTCCTCAGTGGGGTCCTCAGCACATTAAACTGATGCCAGACATACCCGTCAGGCTGCCAAAAGTACTGCACGAGACAGCTTTAACTTTACTTTGGCAAAAGCTGGGATAATGCGCAGAAGCCGTGACAGAAGCACGAGTAAATGATTTGCCTGAGATGATGCAGAAGGGCTGGTGGCAAAACATGGAGGGAGCTCTGTTCTCCTCACTCTGAGTTTGTGTGCTGGTCCCAGGATGCTCTCCTGCTCTCCCCAACCCAAAGGCATATGAAACTGTGTGGTTTGAGGTGCTGTTCTATTGGCAGCAGAGGAGAGCTAAGATTGACTAAACCACTGAAACTAATAAACTTCTCATGTGCACGCAGGGACATCAGATTAATTAGTTTGCTAAGCAGTGGAGCTGGAGCTGTGCATCTGCCTGACAATGATAAGAGGAGGGAGCTGCAAACCAGCGGCCTTTCTGCTGTCTGTTCCTTCCTTCCATCTCAGCTCCCTGGAAATGGCAGATGAGGAGCACAGAGGTAGCGAGCCAAACATATGCAACCTATGCATACTGTGCCGAGCTGCATAATCCAGGGGTATTGTTCGCTGTGTGTGCAGGCGTCGCTTCCCAAAAGCTCCCACTGCTGTCACTGGAGGGAGGCTCCACTGGTGGTTTCTGCAGGAGCACAGGGACATTGGTGCAGGGAGCTTTTGAAAATCCACTTCTAAAATGCAAATGCTTTCCTTCTTTAACAGCCACTTGAAGCCAAGCGTGATCAACAAACACAAAACACTTTCACAGCTCAGACATGCTGTGGATTATGGTTCTCCCCCTTTTTCCTTTTTCCTTTTCTTTTTCTTTTTCCCCCGCATAATGCAGTTTTCCCCTTAGTTTGGCAAAGTGAAATTAATTAACAATTTCATAAAAATCTTTGGTCTCCAATGATTAGATAATCTCTGCTTGTGTATTAAGCAGTCACTGGGAATGTACCCGAGCAGACAAGTTGTGTCAGCAGAAAAGCTGGTGAAATTTTGATCCTTTTGTTAGCACTCTCCCTCCCTGAGAGCTGTTCAGAGCAGGTTACACAGACAGCTCTTGGGAGCTGTTTGGGTCTAGCTTGTCCTAGCTTTGGGGCAGAGAGACTAGCACGCTCCGCTAAACCTGTCCAGCCTTTCCAGCTCCCTTTTCTGTCCCTAAAGGATATGAAATTCTTGATGCAAATGCGCCTACCAATAGGTCACTGTGCTCAGTGATTTCGCAGTGGTCGCTTGGTTGAGTAAGCTGTCCTGCGGGGTGGACAGGGCCAGAGCAGCTGCTGGTGTGCCCTGGCTTAGGTCCTTACACCTGTGCTAAAGGATTCATAAACTCAGCAGAGTTGTTGACCTTTAAAATGCATTTAAAGGCACAAAAGTTTGGGCCCTGAAAGGGGAGGGAGCTACAAGGCATGGCTTCTGGAGGCTTACCCTGAGCCTCTGGCTCCCCCGGCTGGAGCCGGTGTGGGAGAAGGCGCAGTGGGGACCCAGGGACAGGAGTCAAGCTTGTCACCCAACGATAAAGGCATCTACGGTATCTGCTTGCTCTTCATTGATAACTTTAAGTACCTTTGAGTACCTTAAAGTACACTCTGAGTACCATCTCCTTCTAGGTTGCTGTACAGTAAATGGGTGCTGCTCCGTGGAATGATTAAATTAAGTTTCTTTTTTTTTTTTAACATGCTTTTAAAAATCAAATTAATTAAACGGGTGCAAACAAGAGGGTGCACTCTTGGAAAATGAAGACTGACCGTGCAGAAACCAGGCTGAAAGAAGTTTCAAGGGAACACGTAAGGGGTCTGAGCTCGTTTAAGTAAAGTAATGTAAAAATGTGGTTTAGTGCTAAGCCTAATATAGCATGCCTGCAGGCTGCTGTGCGCAAAGTGTTCTCAGCCTTCTTCATCATCTCCAGATACAGATTCCTTCCCTCTCTGTGTGCTGCATCTGATGATTTATATAGCCATGTAATGAATCCAATCAGCCTTGTTACCCAACAGAAGACTCTCTTCATGTTTATTAATAGTTTACTGCCCCGTCAGATCAGCAGATTGAACCGTGCATGCCATGATGCCCATCCAGCACAATGGAGATGGCAGCAGTGTGCAGTCTGGGTTGAGAGGAGAGGGGAATGGGAGCAGCCCGCCAGCAGCAGCAGCAACTTTGTATCAGTTTTGTTGTAATGTGAAACTATACACAAATTCAGTGCTTGTATGAGACCTTTTCATTCACAAGAACGGGAGGTTTTCAGATTTAGTTCTCGCTGTTTTAGTGTAAGATAATTTTCTGCCTGAACAGAGACCGTGGGGTGGCTGTGGCGTGAGTTGTGTGCATAACCATGCCACTGGCCATCGGAATTATGTGAGTTTACCTGGCAACACCGCAGGAGCTAAGCACGTTGGAAAGCTGAGTGATTAGCTGTTGAACCTTGTACAACAAGTGCATTCAGTGGAATTGTGCTAATCGATTGGCACACCAGTGTCATTTATTTTAAATAACTTTTTACTGTTCCTGAAGGTTCCATTTTGAAGTTTCTATTTTGTAGGTTGAAAGAGGTGCCAGTACTCTTTAATCCTTGAACAGATAGGACTAACTCCCAGCAAGAGTCCAATTTTTCTGTAGTCCTTTTTGTTTTTAACACTCCCTGTGCAATACTTTGCCAAACTCCAAACAACAGAAATAAAAATGGAACATTTTGGCCTTTTGGTGGCTGTTTATCAGCAGCAAAACAATTTTCAGACAATTAACAAATCTCCAGGCCCTTTGGAAGCTCAGATACAGATATTTCTAGGTGTCACATGTCTAATTAATATAAGTAGTAATGGTAATACTCCTGCTGGTATTCTGCTTCGGCCAAGGCTAGGCTTCCAAGTCTGATAGCTGATCCTTAAGAGTGTCTTTACACCCAGCTATCTGGGGTCAGTAAGAGTGTGGGAATTAATTGGCACAGGTAGTGTTTATCTCTGTACAGTCACTTCAGGGAGTGACGTTGTACCACGTAGGATCTTTCTTTGCAGTCATCTGGGGTTTTAAAAGCCTTAGTATCAAATGCTAATTTTAAGCAATTAGGGTTCTAGGAGAGGTTGCAGCATAAAAATGCTGTAAAATATAAGCTTATTTTAATTGCTTGCAGCTATATTAGGAAAACTGTATAGAAAAAGAAAATTTTTGTTTTGCTTTGTTATTTAGCGAATCGCATTTTATACCGCCAGAGACGTGTGCTGGGAGAGTCTTTTTAATCCTTCTCAGCTTTGTACGTATCCTTGAAGAAGAAAAGTTGTTTGTGATGAAAAGAGTTTTAAATCCGAATTTCTTCCACCACGGTACAGCTGCGGTTGGAGCTGTGCTGGCGTGCGTTCAGGAGTCTGTCTGTTTCCATCCCCTTGCAGCGCACTAATATCTCCCATCTGAAAGGCTGAAATGGAGGCCCTCAGTTTCTGTAATTTAGGACTTGATCCAGTGTTAAGGAAACTTCCCCGTCCAACCATCCAGGAGCCAGTCTGACAGTCGCTCTCTCACCACCTGAGCTCGGACTGAAGCCCCTTTGCAGCTCCACACCCCACACTCACAGACAGACCAGGTTTCTGTACCGTCTCAACCCCTGTTTCCTATAGCAGGGTCTTAGACATCCCAGTCCTTCAAATAATTTAATCATGGTGCAATAACTAAATAACAAAATAGCAGCTTGAGCTGTTTTCAAGGAGGGACCCCAAACAAAGGAAACCCTGGGCTTTTATACCCTGACAGTCTAAATGCAGGAAGGTCCAGGGGTCACTGGCTCCTGCTGTGTCTCTGAGTGTCCAGTCACCTGGCCAGGCCACAGGTCCCCAGGCCCTTAGCTGTACGAAGGGTTGGCAGTTCTGGCCTCTTGGCTCAGGCTCTCACCACCCACAGCTTAACGTGCAGCTCCACTGCAGCTGCTCACCCAGCTTTGAGCACTGAGTGTGTTCCTCAGCACAAGCTGGTGGTTGTGTTAATGTTGGCTCAGTCTGAGCTGAGATTTAGTAATGAGTTGTGTATGTTTTGGTAATCTCTGGTAATGGCAAGTAAAACAGGTTCTCTTAAGGCACTGCTGAGGGCTGAATAAGTGAGAATGGAAAGGGTGGGAATAGTGAAAAATGCCTGATATGACTGTAAGTGAGTGGCTTGTCAGCTTTTGAACCTTCTTGAGCACAGTTTTGACACTTGCTGGTGTTTCTCTTTATAGCGCTTCCACGTCGCAGTCGGACCAGTCCACTCACACCAAATCTGCTTCTGCTGTGTCATCTGATTCCATCTCCACCTCAGCAGACAACTTCTCTCCAGATTTAAGGGTATGTATGTTTTGTCTTAAAAAAGAAAAAAATACAAAATGTGACCTCCTTCAGAGAACATCTTGCTTCTGTGAGTTGGATATGGTAAAATAATATCAGCTTTCAGTAATGCCAAAATATATTTCGCCAAATTACTGAAGGGACCTGAAGTCAAGCAGGTGAAATTGAAGTTTAATCTCTACCATATGATGTCCTTCTTTATAAAGTTGTTTAATCTTCAAAGAGCTGACTCTGCAATCCTCACTTGGAGATGAATTTTCAGAGCAACTCCATTTTCTTTTAGGTACTTTAAGTAAGTGAAATCCTCAACCTGTCAGTTGTATATCCTTTTTCTTCCTGTTATGTGTATAAGAGGTGTTCTGTCTTGAGACCTTCTGCTTGTTTGTAAACACTGAGTCCTTGGAAGTACTTTCTTTCTGAGAAAGATTGCAATCTCCAAGCTGATAAAAATAATCTTCTGTCACAATCAATTGCTCTGACATAAAAAAGGTCCAAACAGGGCTCTTTTAAGTCTGCTATTAGAATAGTTAACTATAAATTCAGAGTTCTAGTTCAGTGTCACAGGAGTCTTGAAAGCTATCTGTATGCTCCTCTTATGAAACCAAGGGGTTTGCTGATATATCTTAGCTTTAAAAAAAGTGCCCCTGGGTATAAAACTGTTGGTACTGGTACATTCCAGTAACAACTTGAGCATTTCTCAGCTGTGGTTGAGAATCTTTGTAAAATCTAAACACAGTAAAATTGCATAAAAATCTCTGGGTACAAAGCTAATTCCTTTGACAGCCATGATGATTTTTCATCCCGTGAGTGTTGTCTCAGTCATCCACAATTAATAACAGAGTCCACCTGCTTGTAAGTCACAAGAATATGAATGTTTCTTTCTAAAGGCAGCTTATTAGCCAATTTTAAGCTATGATTTGGAAATTAGTCAGTAGTTTATGTGCATTCTGTGATAGTTTGCACCTTTTGCCTATGGATACAAAAAGCAGTCTTCTGAACACGCCTGGGTATGGAAATTTGTAATATGCCTGAGATTTTTCCCCTGTGAAGTCAGTGTGTTCAGTCACTGTAACATATAGAAAACATCATTTTTAGGCTGAGGCTAAGTGGCTTATTGATATGAATATGATTGCAAATTCTGCTACAGCTCTAACTGTATAATACAATATTATATATATAATGTTATAAAAAAAATTAAACTTACTTTCTAATTTAATTTTTTACTAAAGTTTGCATATGTGGGATTCCTTTTTCAGTTTTATTGCATGACTTAACTTGTTTTTTCACAGTTTTTGTGATGCTTGAGGACTATCTTTAGAAGTAGAGGACAAGCCAATATTTCCTTTTTAGAACTGAAGCTGTCTTTCCCTTCCGGTGGTTAAAATGGCTCAACATGTTTTCCTTGCAATCCTGATTGTGTCTTGTGACTCTTTCCCCACTTTTCTCACCTTGTCTGTGTGAACTGTGAGCTATCTGGGCAGGGATTCCAGCTCTCCTCAGCTTGTCTGGTTTCCCATTCAGCAGGGCCTCTGTACCCACTAGCAACCAAAAACAGTGTCCACGGAGGAATGTTCACTTAGCTGCATGAGGGATTTTTTCCAAGCAGAAGATGCCTATGTATTCCTGGAGGCCATTAGAAGCCCATAATTTCATGCTGTGCCACAGTTCCTGTAATATGCAGGAGTGATTCCTTCACAGCCTGCCCTCTTTTTTCATTTCTAAGCAATCTAAAGTTCTGCCTTGGTTGGAACAAATGCTGCTCCTCTTTCATTTTAGAGTAGTTTCAGGAGAGATGGTAAAGCAGAGAGTTACTTATTTGCAATAAAGTCACTGCAGGCTGAGTGTGAGCACCTGCTTCTGCTGGCAGAAGGCTTCTTGCTCTTCACCTGCATCAACTCTGTGTGAACACAATTCCGCACATGCCTTTTGTGCTTCACCTAAAGCGTACTCTTGCGGAGGTGGTGTGAGTGGCTGCAGTGCAGCTGTGTGTAGGTGTAAAGCTGGGTCACGCCTTTACACTCGAGTGGCTGCTTGTCAGTGGTAGGCAGACCTAGAGAAAATGCATTCCCATGCTCCTACTTGTATTAGACTGTAGAGAGAAAGGGACAGTTTCCACCACTACAGGTTAACTTAATTCTCTCAGAGGAACTCATGCATTCATCATTTCACTCTTCATTCCTGAGAGTGTCTAATGCTGGAGAGCAGTCCTTGGGAGTCAGGTGATCTGTTCTGTATTGCCAGTGCAACTGCAGACACACCACCTGTCCTCAAATCATCACTCTCTGTGCTGGTGTGTTACTGTTTGCTCCCTGGACTTCCTCTTGGAGCCTGATGCCAGCGCCCAAAGGGAACAGTTATTATGAGTGGAGGTCAGCTAATGCTGATTTCTTTCAGGTCTTAAGTCGAGGACAACAGACCTCCTTTCCCTGGACTTGTCATTCTTTGTCCAGTTTTCTTTGAATTGACATCTCTGTCATGTGACAGCTCCACAAGTTTGAAAGTCAGTTCTGTGAGAGATTTTTTAAGGTCCTGATTGTTTTTGCTATTTTCTTTGAACTTTCTGAGATGTGGCCTTGCCTTGGATATTGCAAATGAGGCAATGCCATTAACTGATACAGTGGCACGAGCATGTTCTCTGCTCTAGCTTTCCTTACATGCCTGAGCATCTTGTGCAGCTTTCATTGGCACAAGACAGCATGAACTCCCAAGTCTTACCAAGTACTGAGATTTGAGCTAAGCATCTCATTACTGTGGGACAAAAAGAGGTCCCACATTGTTCCTGGCAGAATGTAAGAGAACAAGCCCTGAAGAGGGAACTGATGCATTTTGTGGTAACTCTGTGGTATGGGAGGCAGGTGCCTGGGCTGCGCAGTGTTCTCACAGGAAGGTGTTGCATCAGTTAGCTTTAAGAGGCTGAAAATAAGCTTTTCGAGGTTTTGACATGGATATGCCAGTTATGGGATTATGATCTTGTTGTGTGTTTAAATTTTTCCTGCTAGAGTGAATTGCTACGTGGATTCATCGTCACTCCTACCTCTATTTGGTCTCTGCCTCTGCGTGTGCATTGGCTCAAATTTAGGAATTAAATTTCTGTGACGATGGAAGAACTCTTTGTGATAGCTACAATTAGCACTCTCTTTTTCTGTGGGGAATTTTTAGAAGAGTAGTAGGCGTCCATTGGGAGGAGGAAACCAGGGGAAGGACCCACCTAATTTCTTGCAGTCTGTGCCTGCAGTTTTCTTTTGGAGTGCAATTAACACTCTGTGTGTGTGCGTGCGTGTGTGTAATGAGGTAAATGAGACAACCACTGGGGATTCCTACTGAATGCATGTGCAGTATTTTTCCTAAATCTTTCTCCAAAGTATTTAATAATAACCTTTATGAAGGTTTGGGGTTTTTTTTTAATGTATATTGAGCATGTCGGTATCTGGAACTGAGATTAAATTGCCTTTCCAGTAGAAAGTTTACAGAATTTTCACTTCATAAACTAACTCTAAATAACTTTTGGCTGCTTCAGTTAGTTTCTTAGGGAAAAAAAAGAAGAAAAAACCCAACAAACCAAAACCCCAACAGAAAAACTACAAAGCACTCTTAGGTTCTCCTTCCTGATCTCAAATCCAAAGCTGTTTAGAATTGATTTAGGGTATATACTCTTGGAGGGATTTTTTAGCAAACACACTGCCATATGTTTTAGCATAAGTTATAGATCAGGCAAGAACAGAATTGAAGTAGTTGGAAGTGAAAATGGAGTTGGAAATCCATAGATACTTTATAATTTGGGTTGAGATGTTAAAAACACCTTAAAGCCAACATTGCCAAAGGGATTGGAGTGTATAAATAGCTGTTACAGATCTGGGAAGTTGGTGGTTAATGAAATACGGTGAGGTTCTTGCTCCTATGTCCTGTAGGCAGTATTTTCTCCTGTGTGTATGAGGAGATGTGTCTGTGCATTTTATAGTACTTAAGTCTTCTTGCTGATGCTCTAACTTTTATCAGTAGGGATTTTCGTTTTTAGGTAGCTGTTGTTTTATAGGATAATGCCTCAAATTTACCATGTTCAAAGCTTTGGAGAAGCTCTTATGAAAGGGTTGGATCCTGTTTGCAGTTGAGAAGCAGTGGATATGGCCAGCAGAGCCTGCTGCCACTTCCCTTAAGAACAGTACCTTTGCCTGATAATTTGTTAAGGCCCATTGTGTTTGCTTTTGGATTGTATGCAGCAAAAGCTGAAACCAAAGGATGGAAACTCGTATGTTGTTTTCTTTATATTGCTTCTTGGATCTAGAAAGAAGGAAACTACAGCAGATCCGTATGTCACCTACTCGGCTGTGCAGCCTTCAGAAAAAATGGTTCAAATCTTTGTTGTTCGCATTGCGGTTGTGACCTCTAAACCATTCTCCCCTTTGAGGGCAACAGTAAGATCCACAATTCCTGATACTCCTCTGAGGTCCAGACAAAATGCTGTACAAGCATGACCCATCCTTCATGACTGTTTGTTCCCTACATAGTGATTTTCTTCTTTAATATATGAGGAATTGGTGGATTTACAGTAGGTTTATGCATGAGATGCAAGAATATTATTGTAGCATTCCCAGGACTTGAAGGTTAGAAATGGGAAGAAACAGAGTGGCTTGTATAACCTTAATTTGTTATCTATTGTGTGTATGGTCAGAGACTGTAGATGAGCCCGTGTGGTTTATTTTGTAATATACATAACTGGCACATGACAAAAGGTGTATGAAGGAGTATTTCCTTCCAAGACAGTAAATGGATACTGTTGCTGTCTCCTTAGGTTTCCTGGATTAAATATGTTTGGGTAAGTCTGCATTCAAGCTAGCCAACCACAATTCCTTTGCACTCTATAGAAGGACATAGATCATTTATGATCTGATCTGTCTCAGCTTTAAGAATATGCCCATGCTAGGTGAGAATGTCATGGAGCTGAGCTAGAGAAGTCCTCGGTGCAGATGTTGGGAACATACTTGGAGAGGCAGCAAGCGATTTCTGTGGATCCCAGCTTTAACTGGGCTCCAGTAAAGGTGCAGTTTTGTCTCTTTTGAGAACCTAATGTGTTTCTCCTCTGACTGTGGAGTGAGTGCAGAGTAATATCTCCAAATACAGACTTCTACAATTGAGGTAAATCCTGTCCCTCAGGTGATACTGGGCAGGATTAACTGAAATGCCAGTCACTGACTTTGCCACCTTTGTCTTGCTTTATTCTAGCTTTAGTGCAAAGTAGCTTAGACTAGTTTTATGTAGAACACATATATCGTTAGTAGAAAAACATATTGAAGAAAGATGTGATCCCCCCCTCCATCCTTTGCTGTAAATCACTAAAACTAGCCTCAGTGAGCTTTTCCATTACTATCTCCCTGCCAATGCAGGAAGTGTGTCAGGCTTTGGTTATGTGTAACATATGTTCAACAAGAGCTGGGTTTAGAGAGTGACATAACGTTTTAAACTCTAAGCACTCATTTAAGCAATGTTTTTCAGTTTTGATTTTAAGAGACTTTTCAGTCAGTGAGTGATGCTAGCTTGGAAGCACTAAATCATGACAAAACCTCTGCCTAAGCTCCTCCATGGTAGTTGAAGACCTTCTGCCCAGTCGGCTCCGGGATAATATATGGGGATAAATATTCCTGTTTTGGACTAGCCCTTGACTCTTTGCATGGGGCTGCCTGTAAGCAGCCTAGTTCATAGCAAATGCAAAGATGTCTTCTGTGTTGGGAACTTTCCTTCCTGGTGCACTGGACTGTCACTGCTATTAAGTTACAGACTCTATTGCACGAGCCACCAGATGGTGAAGGTACTTGACCTGTGTTCACAAAACACTTGGCTAGATGTGAGCTGGTGATGCAGCAGTGAAATTGAATGAAGTGTTCATCTTTTTACTGTCACTGTGTGAAGACTTGACCGTATATTTCTCTGCATCCTTGCTTAGTTACGTTCTCACGTGGAGGTGCGCTCCACGTTTTTGTGGGTGTACAGGAGTAGAAGCTATGCAGGCAGAAGTGGCCCTTACCTGACCTGCCAGCTGTATTTCCATAGGTCCCTTTGTACACAGCGATGAAGTCCAAGGGCCAAATCCAACAACAGGCAGTGCTTTACGTTATCAAAAGTGTCAGAGGGACTTAAAGAGCAGCAGAAGAGAAATAAGGAAGTTTTACAGGGAAACATATTTTAACTATCTTGAAATTCTTATTTTGACCAAATGAGTTGCGTGTGTGTGCTTGTGGGAAATGGGCTTCCTTTCTTTGGAGCATTAAGCTGTTGATGAACAAAGGCACAAAGGACTGGTTCTGGAGAATGAATGATGCTCTTGTCCATAAGCATGGTCATACCAGGACAGCCCTGTCAGTGACTGGAATTGAGCCCCTGCCATTGCCACATTTTTTTGAAGACTCCAGTTTATAGTAAGTGCTGCATATTTAGTAAGAAATATAATAATTTTCATTTTAAAATATCCCAAGAGATGGAAAATCTTGGTCCCCTCCTTGCACCTCTCCCCAGTAAGTCCTTTTCTGCACCTCCCCCTTTCAAGGGAACAAACCCACAGAGTAGCCAACCTCTGGGTTGAAAACTATTGATTTCACGCAAATTAGATAGGGGAAAAGCCAGATGCAGTCAGTTTTCTGTCTCCTTTATGTGGAAATAATACTCCCTAAGTGCTCATCTACTTAGAAAAGAGCAAAGACAGCAAACATTGCTAAATTTTCTTATATAGAGGTACCTAAATGCTTGAATATGGAGTAATGCACAGTGAAAGAAATCTCTGGAAGCATTTATGATTGCCATCTATTAGGAATGGAAAACTAAGGAGAATGAGCAAATGACCTTCATATGTTCTCAAAAATATTTTCATCTCTTCCTAATCGACTGCCATATTTCTCCTAGCTACAAAGTGGAAGAATTTTCTTTTTGTTGAGTAAAACCAGGTAAGAGGTGGCTTCCCCCCTGCCCCCTGTTAGTTACAGTTTTGTAAAATGAAGGACAGATCAGGCAGGAATGAACAAGCATGGTATTTAAAGGGAGTACATGGTTTTGTGATTGCATGCAGTGTCTGCCAAGATTTGATTTTCTGTAGATGTTTTTGCACGGAATGAAACATCTTTATTCCCCTCTGTATGATTGTTTGCTCATAAATATAAATTACCTGTATCAAACTCAAAAGTTAAATTCTTAGTAATGGAGGCAGTATTCTGTGACTTATTTTAGTCAGTAGAATTTATAACTGTTTTTGATCAGTGTTTTTCTGTCACTTAAATCTGATTATATGAACTTCACTGAACTAGTTTAATGGTTTCCTTGAAACTTTCAATCTTCTTTTCACATATAAGCTGTTTGCTAAACAAAATTCAGTAGCAATAAAGGATAGAGTCAAGCTAATGTGCTGTCCAAAGTTTTTGAGCAGTCCATGGAGAACAGAGGTGTTGTGGTTTGAGACGTATGTGGAACCCTTGGCACTGAAGAAGGTTCTGCGTTAAAAAATGTTGGACTTGCCTGAATAGATAATATCTGCAACCTTCTGTGCCAGGGAGCGTTGCTGAGTTGGGTCAATGACGACTTTCTGTCAGAGCCTAATGAGAGAATTGTCTTGAGGCACCAAGCCATACAAACTTGAAGAGACAAGCCAGCCGTGGTTGAACGAGTGGCTCTCAACAATGTGTTCCTTTGAGCTTCTAAGCCTTGCCTTGTAGTTGTGCAGCGAGGGCCCAGGAGATTCACCAACCCAGAGAACCCAGAGAGGCTGTTCTTCGTCACTGGACTTTCGGGTCTGAGTGGAGAAGAACACTGTGGAAAAAATAAAGCAGAAAACCCCAGGGAAACACTGCTTGGTGGCTGCTTCCTCCTGCAGAGGAGTCCCTTTATATTATTTTGGAGACTATATTTCTTTTTTAAAAATACAATAATCTTCAGCTTCTTTTTAAAGATTTTCAAGACAGTGGTAAGTAAGCAAGTGATTTCTCAAGCCCTTTTATGCTTTCTCAAAATATATGTGGTAGGTAGAGGTTACAGTTTGTGATTTGTGTTTTCAGTTGTGTCGGGAAGGCATAGTTAAAAGGCAGTTGCAGTGTACTTTGTATGTTATTACTGTCTTTGGAGTAGTGTAATACGTGATCTGTTGTCAGAACATTTTTTGATAACTTAAGTACCTCTTGTGGCTTTTTTTAACCAAGCTAGGAGGCTGCCTTTGGCCAAGTGCTCTCTTAGGAGCCGAATGGGCTTGATGTGGTCTTTGGACAGTGTATTTGGTTCTTTGTGTACTCTTCTGAAATGATCCATGTGTCCATGGTGTTTTGTCTTTTCCCCTTTGAACTTTTAATATCCCAAAGGAATAGGACATAAAGCGTTTCCCTGCAATTAATATCTTGCAGCTCTGAATGCCTCTAACGTAGTTTTTCAAGCCATCTGGTCATAATCCTCAGAAAAGTCCCTGTGCCTCAGTCAGGCAGAGATATTTCTGTTCTTTCCCGTAGTCTTTCTGCTGTGGTATTCTTAATGATTCAAAAATAATCAACCAAGTCCATTTACTTACTCGATTTATGTTTTATTGCATTTCCAGTAGGATTCTTTGCACATAAATCTTCTCCAAGTACACTTGAAATAGCCATAAATGGGAGCTGAAATTTTCCTCAAAGTAGTGCAGTGTTTGCAGTCAAGTAAGCATGGCTTCTGTTCCACAGTCCTGATAATTGATCACTGAGAGGACAGAAGAACCTTAGCAGTAAAATGCTAGGAAACATGTGCTGTTTTTCCTGTTGTAAGTAATGTTTCATTTAGAGAAGAAACCTGTGCACCCGTGAAAAACTGTCCTAAAGAAGCATACTCATCTTGTTTCTGCACAGATTTGTGTCAGTTCTGCAGCTTCTGTCAATGTCAGCTGGACAGAATTAGACCTCTGTGGGGATTTTTTTCTGGCAGGAATGGAAAGAGCTTCTTCATCTGTTTTGTTTCAGGCATTTTTACACCATCACTGGACTAATGATAAATCTTGATGCACCTGCCGTAGTGGCACTGTCCTTTGTTGATTGACTGATGGAAACAGCCATGAAAGAGGAAAGGGATGGAATGGTAGGGCAATTCAGGGGAAGGAATAGGTGAACGTGGTTTGAGACCCCCCAAAAGGCATTTAAAGCAGAGAAGCATTGGTTATATAAGTGTATAGGTTTTGCTATTAATTTACAAAGTTAATAAATGAATCAAGTATGTGAAAGCAATCCTATGGCTAAGTCTTTGCAGGAAGGCTGACTTCCCTTATGTGGTTCTTTGTTACTGCAGACAAGAGCTAGCTCTGACACAAAAGCTGTCTTTTATACCTCAGCTAAGACAACCTGTCCTACAAGCTTTGGAGTCATGCCTTTTAAAATGAAATTCATGCAGTATTTGTATCTGACTTGGCTCATTCCCTGCTGCCTCTCTGCACACAGCACATTTGTACTTCTCTGCAAAGCGTAGGATATGACTGTTCAGTTGTTTGGGGATGTCCAGGACACTGGGTTTTGCTATGCTGACCACAGGGAAGGACCAGGGTTGGGATTTGCCCTTCCGGATCTGCACTGACATTCCTTTGCCCTAGTTCTTAGCTTTCGGTGGGAAGAAGGGTACTTATCCTAAGGGTGCATCTCCTAGGTATCCTGCTTTCCACCGACTGGTACAAAGTGCCTAGGGGGACCAGCACAGATGTAGATCTCCAGGTTTAGGTGAAATGGATATTCCTGCAGCTTACTGACTACCCTGCCTGCAAAGTGGCAAAAATGGTGATTAAGGAGGGCATTTAATAATTTTCCATTTCTCTAGACAAAAGCATTAAAAAAAAAAGAGAGCAAAGGAAAGCTTAGATATGTTAAGTACAACCAGAATATTCCCATGCAGTCCTTTAAATGTGAAGTATCAGAGAGATATTTTCCTGTAGGAGATAAAACCTGTCACTTGGCTGTTGAGTTTCAATTCTATATTTCACACGCAGATTTGAAAAGATACATATATTTTAAACTCTACTCGTTCTCCATGTCTTTGTACACGTACAACATGCACATTCTTGTCCCTGCAGCATATCTTTCACCTGTTGCTGCTGACCAGTGTATGCTCAGAGGTAGACAGAGACATGCCAAATCTGAGTTTAGGGGCTGCAGAAGCAAAGGGACTTTGTGTGTGTGTAATGTTTGTCTATACAGGCAAGTTAGTTATGTTTATGTCAAGGGACCAGTTAAGAGACCGCCTTTCTGCTGTAGGAAACATAAAACAGGACTCAGCTGGAAGAAAAGCAGTTCCCAGCTTGGAGAGCTTGTCTTCTCAGTAGATGGAGCAGACATGGTTTTGGGGAAAGGAGTAATACAGGAGCAAGGTGTTCATGCTGTTGGGTTGAACATGTCGTACCAGTGCTGTGGCTTTATGCATAACGACTCTTGTTCAAAATGTGCAAAGTGACTTGGAGTGTGTAGGAGGTTACCAAGGAGAGATTAACTCAGAGGAAAGAAAAAAAATTACAAAAAGGGTACATTTTAATATTGTCTAAGCCAAAAAAGATTCCTTTTGCTCATTTTTATTGTGATCCAGGATAGAAGAATCTCTGCAGACTCGGGAAACCTGTTACACAACAATTTGGTAACACAACCTGTCTTCCCTTGAGTTGCGAGAAGACAAACAATCTGACCTTTGTGGGTTTCAGGACTCAAATATTCAGGAGAAAGTAAAAGAGAATAACTGGAAAATGGTTAGGAGAGACCTCGGGTGCTCTCCTCATGCATCTTTGTTATCAGGAGGCTTGTGCAGTGTCCAGGGATAAAGTTACTCTCTCCCTGGTTGGTCTGAGCTGCTCACTCTCTCTTGCCTGGGTTTTACTCACCTTTGCTCCTGCAGACACACCCTAAGCTAGTCCTGGCAAAATGATCCAGGTTATGGAAAACCTTCCATTATAAAAGCTGTGAAGTGGACCTGGGCATCTTGACTGGAAGCAATGCCAGCAGTGGCAGGGTGGGTAGGAGGAGGCAGGCCTGGCTTGGCCTCAGCCAGCGCAGGATGTGGGTTGTCAGCCGGCCTCTGCAGCATCGCTGGTAGGCAAGTGCCTCACCAGGCAGTACAGGAGGAAAACACATCAGCTGTTTTGTTCACAGTCAAAAAGCAACCCCTGAATTTAGAGTTTCATGTACCCTCTCAGGTCCTTCTGGAACAGTGTTCAGCGGTGCACAGACCTCTAAGACCCTGTGCATAGAATGTGCTTGCAATTCAACTCTGTAATACCCTGGGTTGGCTGCAGCTGCTCACATGAGCCCAGATGAGCTGCGTGCCCAACTTGTGCAGGGACATCAGCCAGGAGAGGGATTTTTGTAGCAGCATGCTGGCTGCTGTGTTAGGAGGCAGTGTGAACATGTGGTTGGAGAGACTTGCCAGAACTGCAGTACCCTGAATCGCAGCAGTCTTACCTTTTTAGCAGGACCTAAATCTCTTTCCCTGACCCCCTACATGCAAGCAAAGGAGATGATGATGTTGTTGCTCAGATCTGGAGGTTGCCTCAACAAAACAGCAGTTTCCCTGTCTTGGGTGGAGTAGTTGGGAGGGCATGAGAGAGCTCTGCACCTTCCGCCAAGGGTGACTGTGCTGGAGCTAACACAAGGTGGGATCCTGGAGTAGGGAAGCGGTTGTGGAATGTAGCAGCGTGGGTTTGTTCTGCGAAGTTGCTGCTTGAGCAGAGGACAAAGGTAGGTGGTGGCATGAAGTTGTCACACCCTCTGAGCTGAGCCAGGACTTGTGTTTAGGTTCTAAGGTACTCCCATTCTCAGACTCCTAGAGAGCTGTTGCATCTAGAGGGAGAGCTGCTGACAGGTGGGATGGGTAGATGATGTTACTTGGTAAAAGAAGACAGAAATAAAGGCTGTTCTGGTGTGTAATCAGACTTCATTCCTCCAGAGATTCAGTTACCAAACATAACATTTTTGTGGGGAAAAGATAACAAAGACCTTGTTCAACTTAGAGGCAAGGCAGAGTATTCCACTGGTTTTTTTGTCGTTGTGTCTGTTTCTTACAGAAACCATCTTAGTGATGATTGTGACAGAAAGAGCCGTGTGTGACTCTGTCATCGTGGTCCTATTCCTAAGTAATAATGATTCGCCCAGCTCTGGATGTGCTCTTCATTGCAAATCTCTAAGAACTCTTTGGTTTTATTCCCACTGAACAGTTTAAAAGGCTGTGGCACATTTGAGCTGCAGGCGTATGTGGTACCTGCCTCAATAGCTTTTAGGTATCAGCAGTTAGGTAGCAGCAGCTGCCGTCTCCCCCTTACAGCTGGGCTGCCGCAGTCGTGTCCCTGGCTCCCTTCCCTGCTTCCTCGCCTTACTGGTGCTCTTAATTTAATTTTGTAAGGTTTGCAGAGAGCTAAATTTGGGCCCAAGAGTGTTATTTTTAGAGTCTTGAAAATAGGCTAATGTACAAAAAAAGATTTTTCTCACAGTTTAATGAACCATTTTTGGATTTTGAGGGGGAGACGAAGATGGCAGTAAGATGGAAGGGCTTTTCATGTCACCTCCTTAGTCATATAAGGAGCAAAGGGCCCATTTATGATACTGACGTCATCTCAGAGCTTCATGTGCATTGTCCCATACCATTCTTTCTCCTTGATCTGTTTCCAAAACTCCTCTTCTCTTATCCACCCACTTTTCTTACCTGCTGCTGGCCCCTGTCCTTCAGTGGTGCCACAGATGTCTTCTCCTGTGCCTGCTGCCTGCATTTTCAGCCCCACACAGATTGTATTTCCCCAGATCAATTTTAAGGAGCCATTGATGGAGGTGGGTTTCAGGAAAATGCCTACCATTCATTTCTTGGTTTCTGCCGGGATGGGTTTCAAGTGTCCATGTTCCAACCAGAGGCTTATTCAAAATCTAGTGCAGAGCAGGTAGTGCACGGACTGGTACAACAGAGAAGTGTTTGTCCTGGGCTTTCTGACCATGTCTGTCTCGGCCTCTTGGGAAGGATGACTGTTATCCAGGGGTTATGTGCTTGCACCAACTTTGAAATCATCATGGAGTCAGTGCTTTGTTACCTGAGATAGGTATTGTGCTGAAGCCACTTGAGGGGTGGTGAAAATGAGTTTAGTCCTTAAGACTGTATCAAAAAAAAAAAAAAAAGAAATAATAAGAGGGGAGGCAAGGAGGCTGACCTTGAAGTACTGTGCTTCCAGGAAGCCAGCCGTCTGCTGCCTTGTATTGAAGTGAGCATGGGTTTGGATTGCTGACCCTTTCCTCTGACCCTGGGGACATTTCAGAGAAGTGTGAGTGAGCAGATGGATTTTATTAGACTTAGAAGAGACAATTTTTAAATTGAAAAGGCTTTCAACCTTGTCTTTACAGAACGTTGTTGACATGGAGGTCCTTGTCTTTCATACTGCTTGCCTATTCCCTCCTGCTCTCCCCCACTTGCAGGACAGGGTTTAAAACCCACCTGAGCACTGCCCACCTCTGCCACCTCAGCAGATGTTTGTCATACCGAGCGCTTTCTATGTGTCTTACCTCATATTTGTTTTGGCTTAAGATACAACCCAGTCCCCCAAATGTTTACTGCTGGACGTGCTCCCGCTGACATCTGCAGGAGAGCAGCAAGTCCAGCTGTTGACCGAAGTGATCCTGGCAGCAGCTGCTGCCCGTGTGGGGTACGGACCTTCTCAGAGAAGCTGTGATCGTGTTCTGAACGCGGAGTGTGTTTTCACTAATGTCCTTCCAAGCTAAAAGACCAAAAAGATGACCACCACTTATGGGCTAATTAGCCAGAAACCTCCGTCTCATTTATCATAATCCAGATGTTATCCTGCTAATTTCAGGGCTGTTACTCAAGCGTAAAATTGGACACACAGGAGTTGAGAGTGGGTCTACATCACAGACTTTTGTCGGGGAGGCCCTCAGTCAGGGCTTTGATGGGGTGTGTGATCTTTGGCCAACACAGCTGTGCTGACAAGAAGTCCTCAACATCAATTTCTGCTCATTATACCAGCAAAGCCTTATTTTTATTGATATTGCTGATGTGGGGGAAGAGAAGCTTCCCGGCAAGTTGCTGCCAGTGTGAGTTCTGTTGATGGTGACCTCTCTTTACTCATCCTGTGGACCCCAGTCCAGCTGCTCTGGCAGCCTCCCTGGTAAGGCCTGGTCTAAGTGGGTGCAGTTGTGAGGTTTCTGTTAGGAAGCCAGGACTGTACTTGCTTTTATTATTAATTTTTTTCTAAGAGTCTTTTGAATGCATTTTTAAAAATGTACAACTTGTTCTCAAGAAGGCTTTGATCTTGTTAATCTTTTCATCTATGCATCAATCTGTTGTGTGAAAATGCTGGAATGTGCTCTTATTGTGGCAAGGGCTTTCTTTGGGTTTGTTTCCAATTTTTTTTGCATAGTTTAGGGAATTTTTCTTCTCCGAGGCTCTCCCTCTGGCATGATCCTACATGAAAGTTGACCACAGACGTGTCAGGTTCTAGAATGCCGCTTTAGGCTATGTTTTTGAATTTTCTTTGCAGGGATTTCCTGATACCAAATAGAAGCAATTCTTTCTCTTTCCTTGCGTTATGATAAAGAAAGCATTTTGGGTGAGCCTGCACATTCAGCTGTAAGCAGCAGTGAGCTCCCTCTGCCTGTCTTCACCAGGTGGGACACACACCAGCCTTGAACTCAAAGTTTTGTGGTTGCTATAGCATGAGGCAGTCTGGACTAACTTACCTGCTCTCTGTCTGTATTAAGGAGTTGAGCAAACTGTACTGCTGTAGTTGTGGTCATTTGTCCAGTTTGAGGCATGGACAACATGATTAAATCCATCTGCATTTGGCCACATATTTAGCCTTAATCTTGATCACTTATATTTGCTTTTCTCTCCTAGTTCTTACAGGTTTAGACCTCAGGTTACGCTTTCCTAGTTGTAGCCATGCTTTCCTAAAATGTCTATCTGCTCATGATAGCAGCTGTTCTCGTGAAAACCCTTGTGTAAATGCAATCATAGGTCTGAGAAGTCATACCCTGTGGTATAACATGAACTCAAAGCAAAGTGAAGAAGGCAGCCAAAAAAAAAAAAGAAAATCTGAATTGTACCTCCTATATATGCCTGTCAAAAGAGTACCTTTGTAACTGAGTCAAGTCAGGACTTTTGCAGTTGTGGGGCCCTCACTGAGCACAGTGGAGTGACCAAGGTGACCTTTTCAACTTTCCTCAGTGTAAACTAGAAATTGCTCTGCTGAATAGTTGATATCATCATGGTAATCGCTGAGCACTTCAACTGGGAAAGGAACTGATTCCTTTGGCTCTGTACGTAACTGTGACAGAATTTGACTTGTGATGGTGGGCTGGGCAAAAGAAGGTTGGAGCTTGAAAGGACACCTGGGAAGTGTGCTGCCAAAGCACAGAGCCTGGTGTTGACCTCTGAAGAGACCCTAGGCAGTACTTCAATATCTTTGATTATTTGTTGTCCTTGATACTGTTGACCTGTAAGTGTAAACTTCTTGGTTTATGAAAACATAACGCATTTCTCTTTGTACTTGTATCTTTTCCCTAGGTCCTGAGGGAGGCTAATAAATTGGCTGAAATGGAAGAGCCACCTTTGCTACCTGGGGAAACCATTAAAGACATGGGTACGTGAAGAGGAAATTCCTTACTGTTTGCTGACAAACAGTAGAATATCCACAGAGCAAAATATCTTGGCGGTCACTGACCAACAACAGCAAATTGCAGATGTTTTGGGAACCACGATCAGGTTGTGTCATTAATCAAGCCATTGCTCATTACCTGGGCCAGGGTAACTGTGTCTTCTTTCAGCACGTAGTAAGTACAAAGCAATTCAACGCTCTTGCCTTGAGTGATGGGCTGAGTTGTACAGCTCTGCGTTTGCTGCCTCCTGACAGGACATGGATGGACTGTTTCAGTTTGTCCTTGCCACAGGGTAACTTCTTAGGCTGATGCAGCAGAACTGTGTGTCAAATCTCCCTCATGGACTCTAGGAAAGGATACAGTGCTTTTGCAGGGAACTTACTGTGATGGGGATGGGTTTTTTCTTTTTTCATCCAGACGTTCTGACATGCATCAGATTTGCTGATGCTCTCCATTCTGAAGGCTTGAGTAAGCCTCTTGATTAATTTTCTGTGAAAGATTCTGCATTCACTTTTTTAACGTGTTGCCTTTCTCTTAGGATGATGTGGAAGAGTGCAACTTCAGTCCTAAACATACAAAAACCAATAAATGAAAACTTAAGATACTTCACCAAAAAAATGCACCGAACAACAACAACAATATAAAACCAAGCAAAAAAACCTCCAAACAACCCACCTCAATGATTAATCTTTTTCTCAACCTCTTCCCTAAGGACTCTGAACTCATACTCCAACCATACACTGTAGACTGATATCTAACTCATTCCACAGACACAGTTAGCTCTGACAGTGAGGCAGTATTTTCAAGAGTTCGTAGGGAATGTTTAAGAGATCAGAGTTACCAGTGTTTGATCTGTTGGCAAATGGTATGATGAGCCACGTGAATCTATAAGACTGGGTGGCTTTTGGAGTAGCCCAGACAGCAGCTGCCTGTTCCAGCAAGAAGCTAAAGGCAGCAAAAAGGAAATCTTTGTTATTCATCAGCAATAATTGTTTCCTGTTAAAAGTGTGAAGAAAGGCAAATGTAATTCTCCTTATATTTTACAGGGAAGGGAAGAAAAAATATTTTCAGCCAACTCAGTAATCTAGGGTAAGACTGGCCTGTAAAAGACAGGAATTCCACAGCCAGGGGAATTAGTAAATCTGGTTTCCAGTTTCTTTCTCCCATATGTATTCTCTTATACATACCAAGGACTGAGCTCATTAGGCTTTACCATGGTGATAGCACTACTACAGCCTCTCTATTCTACCTGGCATTTGTTCTCACAAACAGTGAAGCACTTTAATGCCTTGGAGATCCCTGTTTATCAAGCAGAGACTGCTGAAATCATACAGCTGTGGCAGGGTTAAGGTCAGACAAGCCATGTGTGTAGGTACATTTGTACATGCGCTGTGTAATTAAGTAAAATTGTTTCCTTAGGAAACCAGGCTAATAAAATGCAAATGTGAAAGGTGGTGTGGCTTACAAGCTGGCAAGGCCAGTGTTTGAGATCGTGCCTGGGGTTCCTTACCTGGAAAACATTTTTCTAGCACCTTTCCTCTTTACCCAGAAATCCTGTTCCTTTTCAGATGTAAATGCATGCTTTTCTTATTAGTGGATTTTGCTGGGACTTTTTTAAACATTTTGAAATTACATTTTGAATACTGGGAACTCCAGTGGAAAAACTAGGCAGGCTGCCCTCACCCTTGCTATGCTTCCTGAATCTTCTTTCAAACCTCTGTCAAGCTAGTCTTTGAAAAGAAGTGATTAATAGTCGGCCACTAATGAAACACTTGGTTTAATTAGAACTGGCTATAAGCATTTTGTGTTTAATTGTCCTTCAAACAAATGCATGTAAATTTATATAAATAAATAAATGAATTACTAGCATGTTTATATATATATACAAGCACATATATTTTATTTCTTTTTAACCAGATATTGTGTGCTACATATTTTGCTCTGAATTAGTCACTTCTGATATTTTAAGGATCCTTCTCCACATCTAGATCTCGAGAGTCAGTGAAGACTGTGCAGAAGCAGAGCTGATGTGAGGATGATTTAGTTATATGTTGCCAGTGCCCTGGAATAAGGCAGACTTCTTCTCTTTCTCCCTCTGGGCTAAATCTCATGGGATCAAGGTGGAAGAAGTTTAGGTCCCCATCCTGGCACCCCAGTAGCCTCACACCTGATGTTCATAGTGGCTGTCTCCTGGACAGGAGGCAAGCCATCCTCCTGACACAGCCCTTGCAAAATGGGTCCCCTAGGGCTTGGAGGCTTGAGGTTATTAAGATGATCCAGGGAGTTCTTTCATGGATCTGGCAGCTCTGGTCAGTGGGTCTCCTCTGTGGTTTTGAGGGGTGTCATTACTTGTTGGTGATAGTGTAAACCATGGCCACGACACAGCCAGAAAACTGCTTCAGTGGCAGAAGATGTGATAGGTGGCAGAGGGGGGGAGGCAACAACTTAAATCTTGGCATTTTTAATTGACATAAAACAGAAGGGCAGTTAGAAGAGGTGTTTGCTGTGGAAAGCCAGCAGCACCTCTTGCCTTGTGCTGGAACAAGTGAGAAACATTTGAGGCCTTTTAAGAAGGGGACTGTTTTGAGTCACCGTCACTCAGGCTCAAAAGTAATTGAATTGTGCGGAGTAACCTGATCGCTGACTTCAGACCTAAGATCACCGGCAGCTGGGTGTTACACAGATTCATGGCTCCTGCAAATCACTGTAGCTCTGCTGGCTTTTAGCATGAGGGCCTTCATCCCAGGGCTGACTCCACGTGCAAGGGTGTACAGAAGGACCCAAGCATCCTAAAACCTGTCTGCACAAGAGCTGCCTTCTCCTGCCCCTGGTGGCACAAACCATCTCAGGCACAATCCTTAGCTTTTATGCAGATTGTTGTCAGCTACAAATGTGTGCATCCAGGCAGGAGTGGTCTTCTCTTTTCACGCATGATGTTCTCAGCTACTGGCAATAAGAGCAAACAGTTTGCACCAAACCCTGGCCTGTTGACAGGGGTAGAAGTTTTGTGCAAATGTAGGATTCTGGGTGATGGTACTATTTCTACCCAAACTCTTACCTTCTCCACAGAACTGGAACTTGCATGTTAGCTCTAGGTTCTAGGCTAGAACCCCAGATTAAGCTTGTTTTAATGTCATGATCTGCAAGGTAGAACCCCCCCCCTGCCAAATACTGTTGCTGGCATAATTTTTCTCCCATAAATTAACAGTAAAATTGACAACTTCTTCTTTTTTTTTTTTTTTTAAGCTAAGGATGTTACTTACATCTGCCCCTTCACTGGAGCAATCAGAGGAACCCTTACTGTTACCAATTATAGACTGTATTTTAAAAGCATGGAACGGGTAAGCTTTTGAAATGATCTGCTTTCATTACCTTTTCAGTCTTTAGACCTAGGTGGTGTTTGAGAGTATTGATTTCTGTGTGAAATCTAGCTATATGTTTGGGAATATAGACATAAGGGAGCAGGAGCTGGGGATTTTTCCCCCTCCCCTTTTTAAACTCACAAATTTCAACTGTCTACAGGACCCTCCTTTTGTCCTAGATGCATCTTTAGGTGTAATCAACAGAGTGGAGAAAATTGGAGGTGCTTCCAGTCGCGGTGAGAATTCATACGGGCTGGAGATCGTATGCAAGGTAAACTTTTATCTGTGTTTTACAATAGGGGAAGGGGAACACATATTTTTAAAGGTTTTCTCTGTAGAGAAGACTGTAGGAAGTTCTGCAAAACGTTTCAGTCAGTATGACTTCACAGGTGTCGAAAAACATGATTTTAAAAGTAATTTTCAGTATCCTCCAGCTCCACTCATTTGAGAAGAGGTCCAAACCTTTTTTCAGGCTTTGTGCTGGGCAATGGCATTTCTTCATCGTGGAAGTGTAGGCCTGCATCCTCAGTTCTCAGGGTTGCCCACCAGACTTATTCTAGGTAGACTCCCGTTACTGTGGAATGCTGTAGGCCTTTCACTCATTTGCATTTCAAGAGCAAGAAAGGGGCACGTTTCCCCCCTAAATCATTAGCTCCTGTCCACCTGCTGCTGTGCTTTGCAGTGAGGGACTGGTGAGTAGCCTTCAGTCCTTGTCAGGGCTGTTCTTTCATTTCTTTCAAGGCAGTACATATTTCACATGTGCCTCTCAAGAGCCCTTGGAATAACTGGAAATACAAACTGCAGTAAAAATTAGCAATTTGCCTCCTCATGTCTGCTTTACTATAGACCCACAAAGTAGGTAAAGCTGCCATCTCCCCTCCTAAATCCGTATCTCTGGCTGGCATGGCCCCTCTGCTTCCCTCAGGGACCACATAGGAAGAGCTGGATTCAGAACCTTGTAGGTCTTGGGCTGCTTAGAGCTTGTCAGAGCCCCTCAAGGCTAAAAGGATGCCACTTGCTGGATAAGAGCAGATGGAGGAATGAAAAGGAGTCCCAAATCACTCTGGTCACTGCTGTGATTTTGAGGCACCAGGAAGCCTAGCAGACTGTCAAGCTGTGGGTGTGCTGAGTCAAGACCAGTTACTGCAATCTGTATCAAATCATCCAGCTGCTCCCTTGTCCTGTGGCAGTAATAATCCACCCTGGCTAACATAGGGTGGGGTGCTTGTGCTGGCAAGCTAATTTGTTCCCTGTTTTGATCTGGATTCCTAGTCCTCAGCCATTTTGTCTATAAGCACACTTGGTCAGGTTTGGAGGGAACTGTATCATTTCCCTGTACGGGAAACTCAGGCACAAACTATCAGATGGGTGTTTTGGCCCTTTATAGCATATTTATATATGTCAGTCTGCTTCACCAGGATATGCATAGCAGTTTAGAGCAATAACAGAGTGGTACAGATACATCTTATGCATCCTGGAAAGTTCTCTGTCTGAGACCAGTCATGTAATCGGTGTAAGGAAGCAAAGTTTTTAGCTGTTTATCTCATTCTCTGACTTGCTCTACCATCTTCATGTACTTGAACTTAGTAGCTCATTTCCTGTTGATGGCTTTTAGGCTCTTTACTGCAAGCATTTTAGTTGCAAAAACTTAGAGATGCTTTATTTACTTTCCAAATTTGGTTTTGTAGATGACTATGGAAAGGAGGTCCTGAAGGACCACTTTTTGTGTAAACTGTGCTGCTGTGCAAAGTGGAGGAGTTCTTGGTTTCAAGACATCCTCTTGAGTGCTCTGAGAGATGGAGGCTTTAAAGGGAGATGACATTGGATGCTTTGCACCCAACTGGCTGTCCTTGGGCCCCCTACATGCAGTTGCTCTGTGGAGGTCCTTTGTTAGGCCATCCCCTCCAGGTCTTGTGGTGCTGCTCGGCATGAGAGCTCAGTGAGAGCCAAGGAGGTCTGTCTCACAAAGTCCTGCTGGTCAGAGGTAGCTTTTTCCTGAGCAGGGCTCTCCTCAAGACTTTCAGCAGGTGGAGAGCTTCATGTGAAGGCAAGATGCTGTGGTCGGGCACAGCTGTGCCCTCCCTCAGCTGGTCTGCTGTTGTTGGAGGCTGCAGACAACCCCTGAACCAAGCCCAGCATTGCAATATAACACTGTTCAAAGTACAGTATTGAATCAGTGCTAGAAAGAGCATTGTGATGTGACCCTGTTTTGAATTCTGGCTTTTGGATTTTCCTTCGATTTTGAAGTGGTTCAGAAATTTGCAACTTGATTTCCTCTTTTTTTTCCCTAGGATATTCGAAACTTGCGGTTTGCTCATAAGCCTGAAGGGAGAACTAGACGATCCATATTTGAGAACCTAATGAAATATGCTTTTCCAGTTTCAAATAATCTGGTAAGTGTTTTCTCTTCAGCTTTTGCCAAAAGACACAGAGCAGCAGTAAACTGTTTTGTTCTGTCCCATCTACTTAATACAACATTCACATGGGGTGCATTTTCTTGAAGGAGGGGAAGTGCTGGTTTTCAAATCTGCTTTAAACTTAATTCTGTAGGAGTTTAGATCTTGTAGGAAACAGGAAAAGTCTATTACTGTGCACTTCTTTCATGCATCGGGAATGACTTACTGATAAAGCCTTGTAACAGAGGGAAAGTACTGAAATCACAGTGACATCCATCAGAGGTTTACAGCTAATAGTGACTTCACTGCCCCAAATCTGGAATGCAGCCCCCATTTCTCTAATGTTATGACACTGCAATTGTTGTTTCAAAAGCTGGTTGAAAGGATCTGGTTGTTAATCTGTAAGAGCATTCTTGCCCAAGTAGTTTTATCTTCTCTCTTTAGTAACAAACTCCTTTTGTCCATGAAGTACTAGGTAATAGCTAAGCAAGATCAGGGACATATTGGAAAGTATATTGTTGTACTAATTACCTGCTACAGTGAGAGTGTTAACCCTTTTTATAAAGCCCTAAAAGAAAAGTGATGCGGTGGGGAAAAAGAAGGGTCAGACATGAATTACTATTTGAGATATCAAACATCTTGTAAATGGGCTCTGAGTGGGCTCTTGATGGAAATTTTTTTTTCTTTCAGCCACTTTTTGCCTTTGAGTACAAAGAGGTTTTCCCAGAAAATGGATGGAAAGTGTATGACCCAACTTGGGAGTACAGAAGACAGGTGGGTATTGTGCCACATCCTTCCTCAGCCTCTCCTCTTCAGGAGCGAGGGCCTGTGCAGTAATACAAGTACAGGTCACATGGAGCGGAGAATGAGCCTGCTGACAAATGCCGTGCAGGCTGGGTTAGGATGTTGTTCTCCACGCTGCAGTGACTGATGAGAGCAGTACAGCTTTAGAGATAGTGGCATCCACTGATGGACATCAGCTCAGGCTGCAGAGAGCTGACTTTAGGCTCTGGTAGAAAAAACTGCTCTGGCTTGGTGATCAGGTGCTGCTGGCACTGAGGAATGGAGGGTGCACGTTCCTGGTACAGGCATCCCATTGTTGAGTTTCACACCTCAGTGCTTGCTTGTATTAGTTTTAATTGTTTCCAGGTTTTCCTGTCTTAAACAGCAACTTGGGAGGAAAAAAATTAAGTGTAGAATGCCTTCACTCTCTTAGGCATGGTTCCTCAGCATGGGGATCAACCTAAAGAGTACTGTGATTTACCATAGTTTAGAGCACACAATTGTAGTGTGTCCGGAGTAGACTGATCAAAGGTATTAATGATCATGAAGTGACTGGCTGTCAATCAGGGATATTGTGATAAAAACTTGAGTAGTCCTCTTTGGGGTAAAAGATGGGGGAATGAAATCACTCCTGTCATAAAATTCTCAAGTACAAGAAAGAGCATGATTTGGTGACACGTTTGCCCTGGACATAGTAAGCTTCTGTCTCCTCCAGATCCACCAGAATAAAACCAATTTTCCATTGTAAAACTAGGAAATTTTAAGCCACGCAATTTAAAGATTTATTTGGGTCTTTCTCGTCAAATGGAACAAAACCAGACCTCTGTCCTAGACTAGGTGTTCATCTGATTCCTGGAATCCAAAGCCATCAACAGGAAATGAATAGGATTCATTTTTCTAGCTCTAGTCTTCTAAAAGCTGGGCATGCCTTCTAAATTGGTTATCTAGGCCTGTCATTAACAGATGGGAGAGAGCGCTTCACTGTTGGGGGTGATTTGTTCTCTCCTAAAATAGCTGCCTAAGATAGATTGCTGGCTTCTAGGCTGCTAATGGAAAGTGAGATGTATCTTACTGTATCTTGCTGTATGCTGCCTTCATTGCAAAAAAGGGTGTGTTTTGCAGTGAGATGCCACAATCTAAAATCTTGGTCGAGACAAACTCCAGTCGTTTGTAATCACTTTGTATCTAAGGTCAGCTTGACTATAAGGCCAGAGAATGCAGCGATTATTGCTTTGTTTAGGATTTACCTCTTTCTTGGTAGTTATTTTATGGGAAGATCTGCTTGTAGAGAAAGATTTGCAGCCCAAGTTATTTGAGCAAGATGCTTCTTTATAGGGCTGAGAACTTCGGAGTAACGACTAAAGAATACCTGTGCTATCAAAATAATCTCCACTGGAAAGCACAGCATTCACTCAGCCAAGCATCAGTTAAAACAGGCAAAGTGCAAAAGACATTTTTACAACACCTGGAAAGAAGAAAGGATGACTTTAGATAATTTCAATGTAGATTATTCCACTTTCTTAATCCTGGCACGTTGGTTTTTATGATAGAAGCTTTTCTGTCCATATTAGTTTTTATACTGTGATTTGGTGCACCTTAAATTTGTCAGGAATTTGGTTACATGGTGAAAGGATACGTATATTTGCATGCATGTGACTTTCAGCTCTTTGTGGCCTTTGTGTAAAGAAAATGAGTGTAAAACATGACCCAGCTGAGGCTTGTTGCAGCGTGTACTTGTGCTGTGGCCTGCTTTTGTGTTGTTTGTGAGTGGGAAGGACAAACTTTGCCTGACTGCTTCTGTGTCAAGAAACCAAACTGATGTCCACATGCCAAAGCCCTCAGTCATTTCCTTACGTTGGTAGCTGCAAAAGTGAATCCAAACCAGGATTTTTTGCAGCCACAGCCTTTCTGAGTTTTACCTGTTATGGGCCACGGTCACTACCATTCCAGATCACACAATCCATCTGTTCCAGTTCCTTATCTCCAAAAGTGACCAACGCCAGCTGCTGAAGAAGAGGCAAACCATACTGCAGTAGATGTTTATGTTGTGATCCGGCCAGGAGGAGAATTCCATCCTTTTTGTTAGTTTGATTTAGGCCCTGCAACGTGATGCTTTATGTCCCCTCCAAAACTTTTAGGTATTTCAGTCTGTTTATTTAATTCCAGCATTTGTAACTATGGATGTTCAGTTTATCTGTGTGAATGTCATAGCCTTTTTTCTTAATCCAACCAGGTTCTGCTAAAGCAATAACAAATACTACAGTAAATCAGGATTATGTCTTGAAATGGCAGCAGGGATTCGTTAACAGTGAAACAAAACTGGCATAATCAAATCAGATAATGGGATTACCTGTCTCTGACTCTATGAATTGTGATCAGAAATAGAAAAGCAGGACATATGCACTGTCAGCAGGACCTTCTGGAATTGGTTTAAAAACTGTTAGAGAAGAGCTGGCCTAGGGCATCAGCAGCCCAGCAGTATGGCCAGGCATTAAGTTGCTATATCTTAGGCCAGGTCAGTCTTTTCCCTGTGGGAGCAGGGACACACGGAGAGGGGAGTGGAGCAAAAGTAAACTCCCAACTACCAGGCATCCAGAAAAGACTTTTAGACCAGGATCCATGGTAAGATCTATGTCCATACTGGTAGACATGGCAAGTTTCAGTGTGGTATGATTTATTTATTATAAGTTGTATTAAGATTAATACAAATGTGTCGATATGATAGCAGTTGTAGCAATTAGGAAAGATACTCAGTAAACCCCTGACTTCCCTGTTAGCATTCTTGGTAAAGATGGAAATATGTAACTTATTAAGAATCTGTGATTGTGTAAAACTGTGGGGAATAATAAACAACCTGTAGAGAACAAAAGGAACTCAGAGAGGTTTGAGATTTAGTTGATAAATGGAATCACATGTGGCAAATGAAATTTAAAGCTGAAATTGCTCCCTGATTTTTATTACACGTGGGCTGGCAGAATATAAAACAGAATTGCAAAGTGAATAAGACTCACTTGAAACCAAAAGTCCTTAAGATGCCTTTGGAGTAACTTAAAGCTTTATTTTCCTTAATAAGGTGGGGAGCATTTGGAAAATATTACAAGAGGTTGTGAAGTTGTGTGATGGTTCCCTACAAAAGTCAATCTTGTCTAATATCCAATGCTCTGGTCATACCTACCAGGGAGCCACAGTGTAGGGCTGTGGTTGCTGCTTTCAGAGAAAACATGTAGGGACTAATAACTCACTGACCTGTTTTAAGGATAAAAGAAGTGCCCAGCTTTAGTGTACAAGCAGAGTGGGAAAGGTAGAGCATGATAACATCCTACAGAGGATTGTTGGGTGTAACTTATGAGAGTAAAGTGAGGATTGAACTGTTACATGTCCCATGGTTTAACTGAGGTCCTGCTTAATGCTGGGAATGTCTCTACTGCAGAACAGTCACAGCTCTGTGGTGCTGACTGGACACAGCCTGGGCTCAGTAAATGGCAGAGGGACCAGCTTGGCTCTGCAGCTGTGTCCTGTGTTGGTGTGGGGATGTGCCTCAGCCAGTGTGCTCAGCTCTTGGTATCTCATGGCTCAAACCAAGTTTGAGGGGCACTGCTGGTGTAACTCCGGACCCTCCCTGCCTTGCCTGCTGCAGATCGAGGTGCACCTACATATCTAAGCTCAGAGTGGGTCTGCTCGATCCCATGGAGAGATGTGACTGTGTGTAACTACAGCAAGGAAATTATTTTTTTCCTGTCAGTGAAGGATCCTCATGTGTTTAACTTTAACTATGTGCTTTGCAAGGTGCTGGTGTGGCTTCAGCAGTTTTTCCCTGCAAACAAAGAAACTCCATCTTCTACAACATCAAGTGTAAATCGAGTGATAACCAAGCCCGAGTCATTACAGTAAGGCATGAATGCCTGTCTAGAGGGAAACCAAGTCTAGTTTGTGTGTGGAGAGGACACAAAGACTGTGTCTCTATGGTTAGATGATACAGTTGTAAGGAGTATTCCCAAGCACAGGGGCAAGTTCCAGGCACAGCTACAGACCAGGCTGTTACCATCCCTTTTTAAGTGAGTGTCTTTGAGCATCTTTAGCCACGCACAAAGGTGCTGTGATGCAAGTCAAGGATCACCAGTAGGAGTCCCACTCGTTTATCCTCCAAGCTTGGACAAACCGTCCTGTGTGGAGGATAAATGAGTTTAACAGTACAGATGTGAGGTGCGTTGGTTCAGCTGGGCTCAGTGAGAATGGTCATGGGTACATTTAATTTATGACTATGGATGCAGCTTTGCTGCCTTCCTCAGTTTGCCCTCTGGCAGAGATATGAATTACCCTAGAACCAGGAGCTGCTAGCAGCATTAATTTACCTGAAGAAGACAGACCTGTGCAGAAGTCTCTGGTCACTAATGTGGACATGCATGTGCCCTGGCAGCTTCAGGATGATCACAACCTGCTATTAGCGAGGCATGCCTGAGTTCCTCCTTGCAGGTGCACAGGCAGGCAGCTCCCAGAGCCACTCCTTAGCCTGCAGAGGCCTATTGAGTTACATCTGTAACAGTTTGGTTTGATAGTAGGCTTTTGGGTGCTTACCACTTACCGGGAAGCAGTGAAATGCATCTTAGATGAGGAAATACCAGTGTGCTTTATATCACGTTTAGCTTTTTCTATTGATTCCAGCTGGAGAAAGGGCAAATCTGAAGGAGCACGAATAAGTGCAGAAGCTACACTGCATTATGGCAGACGTCCAGGGAAGATGCAAATCCAGCTTCTCTTCTAGCCCACTTGGCTTATTTCTGTTTGCTTCCAGTCCTTAGAGAAAGTCACGATCCTAATCCAAAGCGTTCTGGGTGGTGCTGTGATTCAAGGCTCCTGGGCCAGGGGAAAGCAGACATTCCTCATGAGTCAAAGGAAATCTGAATGCTGACACACAGCATCTTTTCTTTCTTTGGGGGCTTGTCATGGATTTTTCTGGTCTGGGTTATCGCAGAGGAAAGATTTCCTTCAAATTTGTCAGTGTGGCAGCTGAAAGACTTAGAGCTTTGGAGAGCTTTAGAGCTCAGTTCTGGCCCAAGCAGTGTGTGCTGAAGCTGCACTGCCCAGCACTGTGAAGAGGGTGCTTTCCAGTGCCCACTCTTTGGTCTTCTCCATGAGCATTGGTAGAGTTGCTGGGTAAAATGAAAAGGAGCCTTTCTTCCGTGTAGCTGCTTGTTAGCTCCCATTTTTCTTGCCAAGACTGTGCTGACAGTATAATTTTCATTCAGATTTGGGGGAGGTGAAATTTTCAGGAATTGCTTATGGATCCATTGCATGTACTTAATAGGACAGGACTGAGAATTAATTTGCCATTAGTCCACTTCCAGGTAGTAAGCAGCTTGGTCACTGGCAAGAGTCTAGCTATTCCCTGGCTGGCAGCAGAGCTGGTGGACCCAGCAGATTCCATCCTTGCTGGGTACAGCAGGTAGACCTCTGAGCATCAGTAAGCTTGAACTGTGTATACACACTGCTTGATGTCTGTTTCTGCCTATTCTTCGGCTTCAGACAGTGCCAAAAATAGATTTCCTTCAGGCTTTTGGGGTACTCGTGATCCTTGTGGTAACACTTCCTTCCCAGGGAGGGCCAAAGGACAGCGGTGGTTCACAAGCAGGGTGTGTGTGACTGATATTAGACAGAAGGTCTGGCCTCCCCTCAGATTTCTAACCATGACCTCTTTTGACAGCGTGACTCACCACTGGGATGGGGAGCCGGCTGCAGTCTGTGTGGGTCAGCCGTAATTATCACAGCTCGTCTGACTCGTGTTAGATTTGTCGTTTATTTCCTGTGGGAGCCGCGACAGTGGTAATCAGTGTCCCACCACCCTCCCTTAAAATGGAGTAGTGTTTATTAGAACAGAAGCGTGTATTGTGTTAAGAGTCGATGTTCCCCTGAAATGCACTCTGTGCTTCACAGCCTGGCCGTGTTTGCTGCAGCAGATGTGTCTTCCCCACAGAGATGCTTTGTGTCGGGGCTCACCCCTGCTGCACCAGGGGTCTGTTTAAATCTCTCCTTGCAGGCAGCTGCACCAGCCACTCCCTGCTGGTCTGTTCTCTGCCAGCATCAGCCAAACCACGTCTGCAGGGTGTCAGGGTTGTCCCCATTGTGCTTCAGGTGTTGCTTAGAGATTGTTTTCTCGGAAGCTGTTGAGTGGCTTCCCCATCACGGCATGCTGAGCTCTACAATGTGTGTGTGGAGATTCATTCCCTGCTCTCCCAGCCCAAGTCCTTAGTACAGCCAGAGAGCTTAGTGTGGCAGAAACACGGGAGTTGTACATCACATAGTCATGCAACCAGAGACATATAATTGTTAAATATTTGGTGTTTTTAGAGGTTTGCACAGTTGTGCCACAAACACTAAACAAAGCCCAAATCAGGCTGACTTTTTGGGGGTGTTTTACTGCCTGTTCTTCCTTCTTCCCCTCCCCTCTATCCTGTCTGGTAACTCCACTTTGTATCCTTAGTTTCCAACCACCACATTTGAACTAAGTGTCATGAGAGGACTCAGTTGGTTACCCATTCCGTCCTGCTCCTGGCTCTCCTGTAAGCCCATGATGAGACCAGGAGGTATCTTAAAGATGGGCTCAGGGGGACCACCTGTGTTGCTACATCTGTAGCCTCCACAGTTCCTTTGCCATAGGTGACCCTGCCTGAAGTTTCCCTGCTCCTCAGTGACTTGAGCAAAACATCCACCTGTCTGGGGAGAGACATGAAATGCAAGTTACCAAGATAATGAGTTCCCAGGTGCCAGCTCTAAATGTCCTTCATTAACAAAAGTTGCCTTGAATTTCAGGTCTGGGGATTTGTCTGTGCTGAGGTCTCAGAGCAACTGATTTGCTAACCTGCAGTTTCCTCTTCAGGGAATTCCCAATGAAAGCTGGAGGCTGACCAAGATTAATGAGCGCTACGAGCTGTGTGACACATACCCTGCCATTCTAGCTGTGCCTGTAAACATTCCCGACGAGGAATTAAAGAGAGTGGCATCCTTCAGATCAAGAGGACGCATACCAGTGAGTGGGACAGAAGAAGCCACTTTGATGTGGTTTTCTTACACATACCTTTGGGCAATAAGTAATACCAAGATCAGGCTGAGTGAATTCCAGGGAGCAAATAATTGGTCAGTGGATAATAAAAGTGACAACAACATGTTTGAGGACATAGAAAACAACAGTATCTGCTGAAACTACTGTTGTGAAAGAGATGTAGACTAAACCAAAACTAGAAGATAAGATAATTCAGCACAACTCAGACCAAATCTCAGTTCAGTTCCTGGGAAACACAAAGCAGCCCTGTTTGGCTGTTTACAATAGTCTAGCCTACTCTGACTTTCAGGATAGAGGAACACGTAGTGATGCTCTTGATGAGAGTGCTTATTAAATGAAATAAGATGAAACACATTGTTATGATGATTATTTCAGAGGTAACTGAAAAGGTACTGGTTTACTTCTCAAGTCTATAGAAAATTCAGTCTGTTGCTAAAGTGCTTAACTTTTATGTGGTGTAACATAAAGTATGACATAGCCCACATACTGACTCACACAACAGCCAGAAAGACAGTCTACATCGTATTTAAAAGTCAGACTTAAACAATTTGATCACCTTTTGTTTGTTCGAACTTTGGGAATGCCACCAGAATGAGTAAGGACAGAAGAGTTCTTTCATTCAGTTGTGATTTAATAGAATCCTTCAGTCCACTTAGCCTTCTGGAAACAGCCAATACAGAATCCTGGAGCAAACCATTACAGGTAAATCATGTCACTGGTATAACGAATCCCATTTTTCCCTAATTTATTTCCCATTTGTTTCCGAAGGTCTTGTCATGGATTCACCCAGAAAGTCAAGCAACGATCACTCGCTGTAGCCAGCCCATGGTGGGAGTGAGTGGCAAGCGGAGCAAGGAGGATGAAAAGTACCTTCAAGCCATCATGGATTCTAATGCCCAGTCCCATAAAATCTTCATATTTGATGCAAGGCCTAGTGTGAATGCTGTGGCCAATAAGGTCAAGTACTTTTTCCTCTGACTAAAACTGGGAATGTAATAATTTAGAGCACATTTCCCACCACCATTTCATATTATTCTTAAGGATCACAAAAGGGTTTTCCACTGCAAAGGAAGTCTGCATGCAATGATCTAATTCTCTAGACAGACTTTTATACGTGCACTGGTGTCTGTAAGATGTCAGTGTGACTACTAACGATCCATTATATTAACTTACAATGGGAAATGAGATTGGAAGGGAAAAAACATTGAAGTAGTGCTGAGGTCAGACCCTAGCACCCTGGATCTTGTGTATCACCATTTTTCAATTCACATGGTTGAAAGACTGCTCTCTGTAACAGCACCAGAACTTTGTCCCTGTTAACTGTGCCAGGAGCAGGAGATACTCAGCACTTCTGAAAATCAGGCATCAAGATTTTTAATTTCAAAATATAACTAGGGATTGCTAGTGTCAAGGAATGGTGCTGTGTTCTTTCTGCTCTTAAGGAATCATAGAATGGTTTTGGTTGGAAGGAACCTTTAAAGGTCATCTAGTCCAACCCTCCTCTGCCACAAGCAGGGACATCTTCTGCTAGATCAGGTTGCTCAGAGCCCTGTCCAACCTGACCTGAATGTTTCCAAGAATGAGGCATTTACCTCTGTTCTGGAAAACCTGTTTCAGTGTTTTACCACCCTTATTGTGAAAAGTTTCTTCTTTATATCTAGCCTGAATCTACCCTCTATTACTTTTACATTACCCATTGTCCTATCACAACAGGCCTTACTAAAACATCTGTCACCATCTTTCTTATAACTTCCTTCAAGTACTGGAAGGTTGCTATAAGGTCTCTCCAGTGCCTTCCCTTCTCAGCCTTTCCTCATGGGAGAAGTGCTCCAGACCTCTGATCATCTTTGTGGATTTGATCCAACAGTTCCATGTCTTTGCTCTGCTGGGAGCCCAGAGCTGGATGCAGTGCTGCAGGTGTGGTCTCACCAGAGCGGAGCGGAGGGGCAGAATGCCCTCCCTGGCCCTGCTGCCCACGCTGCTTTGGATGCAGCCCAGGATGCGTTTGGTTTCCTGAGCTGTGAGTGCACAGGGCCGGGTCACGTCCAGCACCCCCAAGTCCTTCTCCCCAGGGCTGCTCTGATCTGTTCATCCCCCGGCTTGTGTTGCTACCGGGAGTGTCCTGACCCAGGCGCAGCGCCTTGCACTTGGTCTTGGTCTTGCACTTGCTCATGGGGTTCCCATGGGCCCACTTCCTGAGCTTGTCCAAGCCCCTCTGGATGGCATCCCATCCTTCGGGAGTGTCAGCTGTACCACTCAGCTTGGGGGCACCTGCACGCCTGGTGAGGGTGCGCTTGATCCTTCTGTCCGTGTCTCTGATGAAGATACTAAATAGCACTAGTCCCAGTACGGACTCCTCAGGGACACCACTTGCCAGTGACTGGACATTGAGCTACTGGCCACTACCCTCTGGCTGTGACTATCCAACTTCTCATCCATCAGACTGTCTGCCCATCATCTCCAGTCGAGAGAGAAGGATTTTTTGGGGGACTGTGTCAAAGGCTTTACACAAGTCCGGTTAGATGGCACCCATAGCCCTTCCCTTGTGCACTGCTGTAGTCACTCCATCATAGAAGGCCACTGAGCTGGTCAGGCAGGACTTGCCCTTGGTGAAGCTGTGCTGGCTATCCTGAATCACGTCCCTGTCCTCCATGTGCCCTAGCACATCTTCTGGAAGGATCTGTTCCATGATCCTCCCAGCCACAGAGGTGAGACTGACAGGGTCAGTAGTTCCCAGGGTCCATCATTCTACCCTCCTAAAAATTGTTTCATGCCATCACTTTAAGCTTTGTTTTAATGGTGGAGCTGCTTTTTTGCAGTAAAGATCATTTTTTTTTCTTTTTTTTTTTTTAATCTGCCTTTCCCACCACTTAGGAAAGGCAATTAGTGTGTGGGTTATCCTCCTCTGTAATAGTATGGTAAATTTTAAAATGATAGATTAGCAAATGTAATGAGTTAACAGCTTGAATGGGGATAAATGATAATTACAGAGGAAAAGAAGGCTTGTAATGTGATATTCTTTGGTAAAAATTATAGCATTCATTAGCTATTGCAGAAGAGAGACACAAAGTGTGTGTCTGTGTGTGTTTGCTCCCAGTTGTAAGATAAAGCCAATGTTTCTTGCCTGCTTTAGATAGCCCAGTCACTGTGGTGTTTTGTCAGCTGCTATTTGCTCAGGACAAATGACTGGGATAAAGTACAAAATATATTTTTGCCTAATGATTTGTATGTGAATTTTGTTCTTCAGGCTAAAGGAGGGGGCTATGAGAGCGAGGATGCCTATCAGAATGCAGAATTAGTGTTCCTGGACATTCACAATATTCATGTTATGAGAGAGTCGCTGAGAAAACTGAAAGAAATTGTGTATCCCAATATCGAGGAGACTCACTGGCTGTCTAATTTAGAGTCAACTCACTGGCTAGAGCATATCAAGGTATGCATGTCTGCATCCACTGCACGTGGCTGAGCAACCACAGGACCTTACAAGTCTGCTCACTGGGGAAGATATCCAGAGCTAACTCCATGATTTTCAATTCCTTGTAAATTTAAAGACTTACAATTTCTTTTCCATTTATAAGCAACTAAAACCATAGCTTCTTGGAGTGAGGAATCTTAAGGAGATGAGAAGAGGGACAAGAGAAGGGGCTGAAATACTGAAAGACGGTGTTTTGGAAGTGAGGGATGTTCCTAGGTGATGCGTATCTGTGAAAGCTCTGCTTAGAGCTCAGGAGTCACAGAGTTTCCAAGCTCTTGACTCGGCTCCTTGACATCCTGGCATTATTGCCTGGTCCAGATGAGCAAATGCTGGGAGTTTGTGCCCTGTCAGCCTTTCAGGAATCCAAGCAGAGTCAGAATAACAAGGCAAAATGTTTTGGCTTCTCCAGATGTTGGTTTTCAAATTAACTTCTTCCTGTTCTAAAAATGTCCATCTTACATTGTTACTCTGCTGGTGCAGACAGGGGCAGATCTGCTCCTGGGGCAGCTGCAAGGTGATGGCCATTCCTATCAGACACAAAATGCTCCTGCATTTAAATTCTGACTTGTCCAAGGACTGAGTTTTATGCAAAGGCTCTTCTAGAGCTGTGCCTGCACTACAGTTTAGATGTGTCGTCATCTTGCTGGAACAGAAAATGTGTTCACCAGTTTGCTGTCCTAGTTATAAAGTAGTTGGAACTGATTTACCATTCTCCTTGAGGCAAACAGAGCCCTTGGTTTGTCCTGTGCTGTCACTAGCCATTTTTCATTTAGAGTTTCTGTTCCAAAGAGATTTTGTAATTTGTTTTTTCCCTTGTCCTAGCTCATTCTTGCTGGAGCCCTTCGGATTGCTGACAAAGTGGAATCGGGGAAGACATCTGTGGTTGTGCACTGCAGCGATGGCTGGGACCGCACAGCCCAGCTCACCTCGCTCTCCCTGCTCATGCTGGATGGCTACTACCGAACTATCAGGGGCTTTGAAGTGCTAGTGGAGAAGGAGTGGCTGAGCTTCGGCCACAGATTTCAGCTGGTGAGTCACTAGCCCATGGAAGGCATTGAACAGAAAGTTCTTGTCCCTCTTGAAGGATTTCAGAAGAGTTTAGCCTTTCCTGTGAGAAGTTTCCCAGCTGAACTCGCAGAAGAGAGGTGAATGCTGATGTTATTCTTTTCTACCTATAATGCCATTTATCTCTTAACCTCCTTGGGACTGTATTGGTTAGATACAAGGAACAGGTGGTATTAAATCTCTCAGGTGTCTGACTGATAATGTCATGTTCCTATGCTTAGGCTTAAACTAACAGCATGCATTGGGTTCAGTGCTGGCATTTCTACTGGGAGTTGGCAGAGACCACTGGGGTATTTTTTGTCTTTCTTTCCAGTTCAGTCCATTTTCTCAGACTGCTTGGGCACCATCATCTCAGAAATGCTTTGGTATTGAAGAGGTTGGGGAATTTGTTTATAGCCTTGACCTCACATTTTCTTCAGGCACACTTTATTTTTGGAGAGGCTTCTAATTATTTAGGTGAAAGAGCAGCAGTTTGAGCCTGGACCAAGAGCAGCTTGTGGTTGTGTCCTTGCAGTTGGCAGGGAGGCAGCTTTGTGGGCTTGTGACACAGCAATTTGTTATGGTTTGCACTGGTGGGAATTGAGAGAGCCTTTCAGTAGTATCCTTTCAGTCTTTGTTCCTATTGTGTTTTTGCTCATAGCTGTTCTCTAGTGGTTGTTCAGTTTTGCAAGGGCTAGAACAAGGTCTGTGTACAGCACTTGCAGCGGTGGGTTGCACTGTCAAATGCTCTGAGGAAGGTGGGGAAACTGAGGTACTGAAGCAGCTGAGGTTCTGCTGCAGCAAAATGTGTAATCTGGTATTTGAACAGCGAGTGTTTTAGCTTCTTCACTGTGTAGACAAGGAAGATAGTGACAGTGATTTCCTTTGGTGAGGGGAGAACAGTACTGGGGATCTCTGTTACATGTTCTTGTTCTGCCTTTGTGCCGTACTTGGGGCTCCCGGGTAATATGTAACCATGAATGCACTCTGCTAGTTCTGAGGAGTCGTGCCTCACATGTGTTGGCCACACAGCACGGTCAGGGTTGGAGGCCTGCTTCAGGGAATACTGTCATTACTGCCTCTCCGGAGGTGGCAGGAGATGGGCTGGGCTGGTGTTTGTACAGGTCTTGGAAGCCGCGAGGTGTTGCGTGACGGTTATCGCCGCATGCCGTGCCTGTAGGTAGTGTTTGGATCTAGCACGCTCTACTACTGAAGTAGCCAGGACAACAGCTGCAACTGAAGCAAAAAGCATTCTCATTTTTTTTCCTTCTGAACTTCGGCTATTAACTGAAATCAGTGCCAGCATAGCATCTGGAGCCTCTACTCAAACAACTCTTGTTTTAACTTAGCATGAAAATATCCCCATAAAGAATTTTCCCTTCAAAGACAAAGAGAGTAGCTGTCCTTTACTCCTTTACCCACTGATATGGACAAAGCAATATCAAGACTCAGAAGTTTTTTAAAACTGTTAGTAAAGGTTTAGGTGACTGAGAGCAGCCCCCAGCAGCTTCCCCATGAAGCCCTGTGTGACTGGTGTTCTTTGTCCTGCTGTTTCAGAGGGTTGGCCACGGGGACAAGAATCACGCGGATGCGGATCGCTCTCCCGTCTTCCTGCAGTTTATCGACTGTGTCTGGCAAATGACAAGACAGGTAAGCTGCTGGGTGGCACCCGTGTCCACAGAGCCAGTGCACCGAGACATGGCACAGTGTCTGAACACAGGAAGGATTTCCAAGCTGACCTGTGCAGGCTCTCCTTCCTGGGCTTGTACTCTTGCTTTGATTCTAGCAGCAGGCTTTTTGGGAGCCTGTTTAGCAAAGAGCCTGAAGGCACTTGCTAATGTCAGTCCCTAGCATGGTGTGTGCAACTCAAGCTGATCCTGTAACCAAACTGCAGCAAGACAGGCTCCATTTTAACTTCTTCTGAAGGCAGATACACTGCTCCCGATTCATAACGTGATGTACAGAGCTGAGTGCCTCACCAGGCAGGGCAGAGCTACAGTCCAGGAGAGACCCCCTACGTCTGGGAGGTTTTTTCCCAAGGTACGTGGAACCTGGAAGGTTTTTTGTATCTTCTGTCACACAAAAGTCAGCTATGGTCAGGCAGTTGACTGGAAAAAAGCTAGGCTCATCATGGATTAGACCAGGAGAAATGGAAGAGAAGGATGGCACTATATATGAAGCTGTACCACATCCATGCAGAGAGAAGAGGAGGCTTTACCATCATCAAAAGTCACTTTCATTGTGGTCTCCTTGGATTGCTCCTACAGCTGGGCATCCTGACCTGCAGCCAGTGAGGTCAGGATGTCAAAACTGGGGCAGCCTGGGAAGAGAAGGGTGGTTGTGAGGGAGGAAGGCCTCCTGTTCTCCTCTCCATCACCCCCGAAAGACTTTGCAGTTCATTGCATGTATTCTTATTGACCTTTTGTGGAGCTTCAGTTGTCCCTGTCTCAGGCCAGATTGTTTCTGCACAGAACTCAGCAGCAAACATGGCCTGTGCCCATACACCTTTTCCTCCTGCTGACCTCTGTCGCAAGGTGCCTCCCTGCTGTTCCCTCTGGGCAGTGCTGTGTTAGGCACTCAGGTAATTTCCATTTGGCCCTGGGAAATTTCCACTTTTTGAATGTATTTATTTCACGTGAGCCTTTTGTTCACAGTCCGGCTGCATGGCTTGTCATGAGGGACAGGCACAGCAGAGCAAGCTTCAGTTTGAAGAAGCACTGAGTGTATATAAACACAGAGCTCTAACCCTGCCAAACTCTGGCTTTTGCTCAAAATTCCTCTCTGCACATGCAAAGCAGCTTTCCAAGAGGGAAACTCTTGCTCCTGGAAGGAGCAAATATGATCCTGAATATCCACCCAGGCAGGGAACAGGGACAGATCCTGTTCTAGAAATCAAGAGGCCAACTCCTTAGCAAGACCACAGCATGGGAGAAAGTTTATTTTCCTGTTTCAAAATCCCAACCTAATTTTCTGTTTCTGCCTGAAGTTTCCTACAGCGTTTGAGTTCAATGAGTACTTCCTGATCACCATCCTGGATCACCTGTACAGCTGTTTGTTTGGGACCTTCCTGTGCAGCAGTGAGCAGCAGAGAGTGAAGGAGGTAAGACAGCTTCTCTCCGAGGTAAAACCTGTTCCTGATTGCTTTAGCTGGCCAGATATTGCTACAGAAGCTGGTTACTCACTCAAAGGTAGATGTAGATGTGGGCTTGGGAAATGCCAAACTCCCCTTCTCAACAGCTGGGACTTGGGGGATTTTCCTCTTTGCACAAACTGCTGTCTGTTGGAGACTTCATGTTTCAGAGCAACACCATCTCCCTTCTGGATACTCTGTCTACTTCCAGTTAGTCACTAGTGGTTGAGTAGCTCCTGGTGTCTCCCAGGTAGTAGAAATGCAGTTTTGCTTTGAACTTCAGTTTACTGTAACCTTCTCCGTGGGAACTGGTACTTTTTTGTTGTCCCTTTTCTTTGAAGTGGTCCCTTTAGGGTGCTTTTAACTACCTAATGTGTGCTGTCATTCTGCACACACAGGTTACAGCAACTAACTGGTCTTTATGTGTGTTCGTGCTGTGCTTGCATCTTCCCGGGAGAGGACAACTCTCCTACTCTTAGTAAGGACGTGCCTCTCTGTCCTGCCACAAGCCAGCTCTGCCCTGCAGTCTGGCCGAGGTTTGTTTGCCCAGGGAGGAGCGTAGAGATGTGTACATTCAGACCCAGTCTGGAATTAGAAGGAAAACAGTGGCACTCCTTCTGTCTCACCTACCTGAAGATGAAGCATTCTGTCACCAAAGGCTGCAGCCTAACAGCACAGAGGTACACGAGGGCAGCGATGTGCAGACCTGATGTGATTACATTTGATAGAACATCAGTTAGAAATAATCATAAAAGCTAGCTGTAAAATAAAAGTGATAGCATTTTACTATAGTGAAATGTATCCCTGTTTCTCCGGAGTCCACAGTGATTGAATAATTGTCATTTCCAGGGAAGAAAATCTGCATGCTGTTTGCACGTGGGTTTGGGGTTTTTTTCAAAAGGCCTCAGCCTAGTGAAGTACTTAATCTAGAAAGTACTTCAGCACTGGTTTCAGTGGGAGTATTCACAGGCCTAATTATTCCACTTGATCAGGGTCTAAGTCAAATGTTTTCTTTTCTTCCTTTGCAATTAAATTCTCCAGCAAGTCCTCCAGGAGCACTTTAGAGAAGTTTAACTAAAGCACTGAGAGTTCACATGGCAGTGTACCCTTGCTGTACCAGTGGTGATGCCTGGTCTGTGCTGGCAGCTGCGTGGGTCAGACGGGTTGTTCTGTGCCAGGGTGCGTGTTCCTGCCTGCATCCATGTGCTTTGAGTACAAGAACCACATCAAAAGAACAGTTTGGGGGGTTTTTTTAAGCTGCAAAAAAGAAACCAGTTCCACATTAATGACAGGCATATGTCTATGCTGCTGTAGTTTGTAGATAGCTGGGATTTGTATGGCAAATAAAGCCTCCTCCACCCCCTTCCCTTACAGAGCCTTCCAAAAAAGACTGTATCACTTTGGTCTTACATCAACAGCCAACTGGAAGACTTTACTAACCCTTTGTACGTGAGCTACTCCAACCACGTCCTGTATCCCGTGGCCAGCATGCGCCACCTCGAGCTGTGGGTCGGCTACTACATCCGCTGGAACCCCAGGATGAAGCCTCAGGTACGCCTCTTCCTGCTCCTGCTTCCCTCTCTCCTAGTACCAGTACTGTTATTTTGGTGGTCAGGGCCTTTGGGTAATGTACAAACTTATGCTGCCACTGCTTAAATATGAAATCAAGCGCCTAAATTCAAATGCCAGCAAGAGCAAGCACCACCTAGAGCTGCCTGGTGCAGGTGCCCAGCTGGACATCACCACCTTGGGAAATCTGCAGCAGCTGAAGATTCTCAGCAGCTTGGGAAATTTCTCACTTAGAATGTGGGGAAAAATGATCTGAATTCTCTTTACAAAAGACCTTAGACCCCTAAGACTTCTCTGGCTGTAGGGTTCTAGATAGGAGTTCTGGGGCTGTATTTAAATTACTGGTGATGGGAACCTGCTGCTTGCTTTGGCTGCCTGAGGCACAGGGGTCTGACCCCAGCCAGAAGGGAAGCTGGCCAGCAGGGAAGCTGGCTTGCCCGGGGCAGGCACCTCAGAGAAGCAGTCTGAGCATGACCCTGAATGCTGACATCACTGTTTTGTAGGAAGGCACAAAAATTCCCAATTGCCTCACTGCCCATCTGCAGGTAACAGCTCTGCAAATCTGCGGCATTAAGAGACAGGAACCCAGCAAGCACTTTGCAGTACTGACTGTTAAGCACACTCAGAACTACGTGAAAATATTTAGAAGAATCTGGCTTGTTTTTCCCTCCCCAAGCCCCTGAAATTAGGTCCAGGCTGAGATGCCAGGGCCAGCATCCCCCAGAAATGTCAGAGATTAGAGTTTGACAATTGTCGTTTTTCAAAACACATACAGACTGTTTTGTTTAGCCACCATTGCACTGTGCATGTTGGATCCAAATGAGCATCCCAGAGCCAGAGCAAACCACTCAGGTACCTGTGGGCTGGAGACTGATGACACTCAAGTACTTCCCCTCGTAGCTGTGCGTAAGGTCAGCAACAGTTTTGTGCTTCAGGCTCCCACTTCCACGCTCACCTCCCAGTGCTCAGCTACACATTTCCTTGCAGGAACCTGTCCACAATCGCTACAAGGAGCTTCTGGCCAAGCGGGCTGAGCTGCAGAAGAAAGTGGAGGAGCTGCAGAGAGAAATCACCAACCGTTCCACCTCATCCTCGGAGCGAGCCGGCTCTCCCGCACAGTGCGTCGCTCCCGTACAGACAGTTGTATAATACAGACTTCTTTTTGCCGAGTACCTTCCCAGGACCATGGGGGGCAGCTTTTCTGAAACCCCTGGGATTTCCAGCATGGTGCTTGGGAGATGCCAACCTATTTATTTATTTCCCTCCAGGGTAATTTATTAGTACTGTAGCACTAGAGAAAGCTTAAAGCAAAAACCAACACAGACAAGGCCCCCTATGCAATTAGCCTTCTCCGTGGCTAGCTTATAATACAAGCCAATTGCACTTGCCACCTGTAAGAAGCCTGGAGCTTGCTCTTTGTTCACTGATGTGCTGGAAATCACTTGGCTTGAAAGAGTCTGTGCACGAGCATGAAGTACCATGGAGGAAAAACGTCTGCTCAGAAGTTTGAAAGGCCAAACCTGCCTTCGTATTGGAGCCTCAGATGTAGCTGTGACATCGCACACCCTCCTGCACAGCAGAGTGAGTGGGGGCATTTGCCAGCACACCTGGAAACAAGCAACAGTAATGTCTGAAACGTGCCATTCCCTTCACCTCAACCTATATCATAGGAAGCCATGTAAATGATGCCTTATTTAAAGAAAGGGCAGCTTCTCCCAATAGAACACTGCGGGTAGAGGAGCAACACACAGGCCTTGATTTTGTAGGACAACATTTACGTCCATCTCTGCAACTTTAGCATCTTGCTTATGGTTTACAGTGGGTGTGCCAGGATGCAACTTAAGCACCTTTATTTCTGAGGGGGGAGCAGAGTGTGGCTCCCCTGGGCTTTCCACAGCTCCTCTGGCCTCCAGTGCCTCATAGTCATCAGGGGAAAGGTAGCGGAATACCGAGGGGCACATGTGAACTGCTGGGATCAGCCATTACATTTTGCTTGGGTAAGCATAATTAGCAATTTTAATGCTTCTGTGCAGGGTTACAGTGGTGTACTTATGGTATTTCAGTTTTCTGCTAACTAATGGAAGCAACTGTGCATCAACCAAAGACGCCTTTCTGCCTGCATTGCAACTGCTGCTTTAGGTTTTTCTGGCAGACTGAACAGCTTAGCCATTTTCTAAACGCGACCTTTCTCCTCATAGTCTCCTTCAAGAACTGGTGCCACTCAACTAAACTCAAGTTGAAATTCAGTTTTAATACAAAAATTTCCTGTAGGAGATAAACCACACACTTGGTCAAACTATGACTTCCCCCCTTGCTCTTCCAAACAGGTAAGCACAGGGTTGCAGAAGAGGGGGCTTACAGCAAAGGCAGTTAAGTATGCGCAAGGTCTTCAGGCTGCTTCTCCACCTGGCTGCTAAGGAGAAGGGGCACTGCTTGGTGTATGTTCCTGTGCTGCTCTTTTATGACAGGATCCCAGACTGTGGTCACCTGTTTAATATACCTGTCAGCTGCTTCACTCAGCTGCTATTCCGCTGGAGGAGGATTTTTGGAGAGAGCATAAGAGTAGACCCATTTCCACCTAAGAAACTGCCTTTCAAAAGCCACATTCCTGCCAAGGCAGTTCACAGTCATTTCCTCCTGCAGTCTCCACTTCTACCTGCTCTACTGCTGCAATCACCACAGCGTGCTTACAGAGAAATCGACAGCCACCTTCTGACAGGGTGAGTAACAGGCTGCACAGCACCACCACTTGTTTGTTATGGCGTGGCCTGACACATTATGGTTCAGTAGTGCAAAGAATCCACACAAAATACTTTCTAAGGACTTGGATTTGCTTTGAGGTTAAAGGGCAGGTCTGCTTTTACGTACAATCACTATATAAGATGGTTTAAAGCATTATTCTGTATTAGCAAATTGACTGTGTGTGTATATTTTGTTTCTTGATGAAGGCTGTTTGGTTTCCTTAACACTAATAAAAACAGATAAATGGTTAAAGTTCCTGTGCTCTTATTTTCAACTATTTGGTTTTCCAAAGGACTTACAGGACACGCAAACATTAAATAAATAGCATTGCAAGTTCAGTGTGTGGAATCCAAATCTCTCATTCTTCTGTAGAGGGTCTTGCAAGATGCTAATGTTGAAACTCTGAAGTCTAGAATGACAGAAAACCAAGATTCATCTTTGGACAAGTTTCATTTTCCTGTACAGACCAGTATTAATATAGATACAGTGCTTAGCTGCTCAGTATTATAAAAACAGAATCACAGAATGGTTTAAGTTGGAAGGGACCTTTAAAGATCATCCAGTTCAAACCCCCCGATGGGCAGAGACACCTTCCACTAGACCAAGCTGCTCAAAGCCCCATCCAACCCGGCCTTGAACACTTCCAGGGGTGGGGCAGCCATCATTTTCTCTGGGCAACCTGTGCCAGTGCCTCACTGCCCTCATGGTAAAGAATTTCTTCCTGATATCTAATCTAAACTTGCCCTCTTTTAGTTTAAAGCCATTCCTCCTTGTCCTATCACTATGTGCCCTCTCCAGCTCTCGTATAACCTTTTCAGGTGCTAGAAGGCCTCCCCAGAGCCTCCTCCTTCTCTCCAGGCTAAACAATCCCAACTCTCACAGAAGCTACTGGCTAATGCACTGTGAAGTGCAGAATTATTTTTTTTAAATTGCAAAGTATTTAACTCAAAGTATTCTGAAATACTTCCACAACTAAAAAAACCTCCACAATTTCTGCACCTTACAGTGAATTGGCACAGTAACTTCTGTGTAAAAGGAAGATTCACATTTTTGCATGTAATTTATGCAAAGCCTAAATTCACTGGGATGATTTGTGATCAACTCAGTGGATGCTCCCTGATGCTCTCAACCCTGGTGGGCTTAATTTTAACTTGGGCACCTTATTCATTCACCGTAGGCAGCATGGATGGAGCCTAGGATACGCCTAAGCTCTGCACCAGTAAGGAGCTGCACGAGGACAGCCTGAGGTCCTGCTGAAATTAACCCATCTTTGAGCAAGCTAATCTCCAGAGGGCCTTCCCGAGCAAAATTACTTGAGCATAAATTTTAGCTACTGATGTTTCAGGACCTGTGGTATGAACTGCTCTTTACGTGGTTACTCCCACTATACCTGGTGAGCAGCATCTAACAGCAGCAAACACCTTATGTACCTTAGATGCAAGGAGACAAGATGGGTGGATCACCCACAGGCACCAGACTCCACCCCCCTCTGCCCGTGTTGACCCTGCAGAGCTCCCTCCCTGTTCAGCTACAGGCAAAGGTGCACAGCTCTGACTCTAACCTTACCTGCAGCTCTCATTCATCACCCTGACCAGGCAGAAGTCACCTTGCCATGAAAAGCCCACTGGCTCTGGCACAGTGCTGCAGCAAACACCCAGCTAATTTAGAGAAGTGCAGCTTTCCCACAATTCATTGAACAGGCAAGCTGGCTTTATTATTTTTCAACTGTATACACAGGTAAATCTGGGTCTTCTATACATTCCATTAATAGGAAATTCTTTAAATTATTAACATAATAAATAACATTTAATCAGCTGTGCAAGTCAGAGCACAAACTTAATTGCACTACTACCGAAGTAGATAGCTCATCAAAGCACATGCTTCAAGTTAAAAGCAAGACGCCAGGACCAAAAGGCATGATTGAGGCACTTGCAGTTTAAAACACTTGTGGTTTCTCTCACTCCTTTACCACCCAAAGCTGTCAGCTAGAGACAGGGTATTACCCGCTATGCTACAGCTTTTTCCTAAAGCAGGGTTTCTGTAGAAAAATGTCACTCGATCATTAAGCAACGTAATTCATAAGTTATTTTGCTCCTTTTCTGAGTACTCAAACATCCACTGCCACTGATGCTGACTAATGCAACATAGCAGAACAAGAACCAGGGAAGCCTTTTGAAGAGAGATCCACAGAACACCTTTGAAAGGGTTTACCTGTTCTCCCTCAGATGCTCCCAGAGATGGAGTCAGTGCAGCTGCACACAAACCAGAACTGACAAAAGCCCTCAATACCCAGGGCTGCAGCATTGTTTTCACACAAGATGCATCCTGAGAAGCCTCCCAGATCAACAACAGCGTGAAATGGCACTGGCACATCACCCACACACCGACACCCATGTAAATGTGCAGTGGTTGGTGTGCTGGAACAACACGGAGGGACTGCTGGAACCATAACATAAGGGAACTGGGGGAGCAGGACTGTTAAGATTCAGTGGCCATGTACCTTGAAAACGGACTGTGATTTAAGCTAGACCATAATATATACAATCAAATGCAGGGATGGAGAACCAAGAGGCCGTAAGCCTGTATTTCAAAAGTGCGCTTAGCGTACAGTAGTCTCTTCCACACAGCAAGAAAGGCAGCTGCTTTAGATCCAGAATGTGAGCAAGTTTGGCCAGGATGGTTCAAGAACATCTCCTGCAGAAGAGTCAGCAGTCCCAGCTGATATCATCTTTCTGTAGTGAAGTCTGTATGGTCTGCATGTCTCTCAGCAACTGAAGATTCTTCCGACTCTTCTCCCCAGGCTTCACTTTGATGGGACCTGCATTCTTTCCTTTTGTGCTTATTGTAGTTGTTACTTTAACCTCACTGGCTGGGAACCTGCTGTCTTTTATTTGTTTAGCAGAAGTCTTTCTGGACTTGCATTCTCTCCTAAGTCTCTCTAGCTGAAACAGAAGCCCAAAGAAAAACATTAAGAAGTGATCTTGTTTCAGTTTTATGTTCAGCAATTCTTTCAAACAGCTGAAATATCCCACCACTTATCTCACCCAGGTAAGCAAATGGTTGTTTCCAAGTCACACTGAACAATAAATATTTTCTTTTCCTTACAAAGCATTGTTATATTTGCATCTTTAGAGCTGTGTTTAGCTTACAGTCTGATCTACCACCTCTCTAAAAACTGAGAGATTCATTATGGGGGAACATTGCCATTAGGAATGTAACAGAAAAAGGTGTAGATGAAAAAAGTTGATTTGTCACTGTTGCCATCCAGTGATTAAAAAAGAAAACAAAAGAAAACAAGGGTTTTTTACATACATACTAGTAATTTTAATTGCCAGTCACTGCCAGAGACGTAGCTTTGAAAAGAATACCAGAGCTCTGCTGGGGTGAAGAGGTGGTATCCACAGACAGCACTGTAAATCACAGCGTGGAACACTCAGTACTCCCCAGCAAAGACTGAATGTGGAACTGGACAGTCTGAGGTTCAGACACATTCATATGCCCAAACCACAACACGGGTGGCTTCTATAGCTCCCCTCCCCTCAGGTGGTGGTGCTCCCTCCTCCTAGTTGACAGCATGCAGCATCATTACTGCTGGGAACTAGGTAATCTAATATGTTCTAGGTAGAACATCTGCTTCTCTGCAGCAGTTCCTCTGAAGATCATAAGGTATCTAATGCTTCTAGCAGCAAGCATTTCACAGGTCCATGCTGGATGTCAGGTCTCAGCATGTGTTTTGTGTATAAGTTACATCAGGTGAGGGTGAATCGTGGTTCATATGAACTGAACCAGATTAAACACATGGGGTTAAGCTCTTTGAAAGAAATTCACTAAAATTAATGAAGACTAAAGAAAACAGGGAATCAATATGTTTTATAGCTTTGAATGAAAAGGCTACACTATCCAAAACATCCTGGAAGTTATTTTATAACTTAAAATAATAAAGCAAAACAGGTATTTTGAGTCTTAAAAAATGCAAATCAAAACATAAATAGGTCATTTCCTCCAAGTAAAGGAAAACTGTTCAACAATGTTCAAGGAACAAGAGGAGTGTAAAATGCAATGTGAGAATAGGTGCAAAAGTTCTGTCCAGGACAGGGTGAAGAGTGGGCACAGGGCTGAAAAAAAGGATGTTTCTGCAAAAATACTGGGATAGATTCAGGTATGCAGACTAACTTCGGGACATCAAAGGTAGAATTTAGAATTAGACAATGCTACTCGAGTTATTTCTGCTTTATGCAATTGCTGCTAGATTAGGATATAACATTAAAAAACCCCTGCCTAAGTCAGCAACTCTACATGAGCATGAACACAGGCAAAGAAACTCACCTGCAAACGTTGCCTCCGAACTTTGCTGATTTGGTCTGCCTTTGCTTCCATCTTTCCCACCAGTGCATCAAGTTCCCTCTCCAGCTCTTCCCTCACTGCAGTGGTTGGGGCTTCCTGGATGAGCTTTGACAGCTGCTGGTGATCACTAGCATACAATTCAGACAGAACAAAGCTTGCATCAGGCTCCATTGGCTTCTACAGCTCCCCCAGTTCAGAAATAACACTTCTAGGAAACCATAGCATCAGCAGCCAGACATGTTCAACACACCATAACAAACCAGTACGAACAGTTTTGCTGGTTTGCAGCATTATTTCAGTAGCACATCCTGGTGGCAGGCTGCTGCAACATTGAGTCTCAATAATCTAAGTAGCTTCCAGCTTTAAAATGCACATTCAAAATGACCAAATAACCCCTTGAGAGCTTGATCTCAGCACTCATTCAGTTAATATTTTGTGTATCTGCACCTACTGCAGCTGTGCAGTACAGTAACAATTCATGTTCTGTTAACCAGGACAAGCAAAACACCCAGCAAAGCTGTCCTTTAATGGACTATTTGTCCAGATCCTACTTTTGGCTAGGATAGAGCTTTCATTTTTAGTAGCTGCTACAGTGCTGTGTTTTGGATTTAGTACAAAAATAATGTTGATAACACTGATGTTTTCATTGTTGCTGAGCAGTGCTTACCCTAAGCCAAGGGCTTTTCAGTGTCTCCTGCTATGCCAGTGAGGAGGGGCACAAGAAGCTGGGGCAGGGAGATACGTGAGATGGCTGATTCGAACTGGCTGAAGGGATATTCCATACCATAGAACATCATGCCCAATATATAAACCAGGGGCAGTTAGCTATGAGGGGACAATTACTGCTGGGGACAGGCAGCAGTCAGCAGGTGGTGAACAACTGTACTGTGCATAACATACATTTTTACCTTGGGTTTTATTCCTCTCCCTTTTCCTTACTATTGTAATTACATTTTACTTTATTTCAGTTACTAAACTGTCCTTATTTCAGCCCATGGGTTTCTCCTTTTCCCAATTTCCTTCCCCATCCCACCAGAGCAGAGGGGTGGGAAAGCAGCTGCATGGTGCTTAGCTGCCAGCTGGGGTTAAATCAAGACAGTACTTTTCGGCACCCAACATGGGCCATGAGGGGTTAACGACAGGTCTGACCAGAGCGTGTGAAGACAAATCTTTTCTAGGCATCGCTGTACTGGTTTAATAGTGGCTGGTCGCAATGCTGGTTTATGGTGCCACGGAATCCCTGGCCGTGAAATTCCTGGGGGGAATGGGTGTGCTCAGCGCACCGCGGGAGCCACCTCCCGGGGAATCGCTGTAGTTACACCTCTCTCCTTCCCGGCTCGGCAAACCAGCCTACAGAGGAGACACGGTCCCACACCTTCCCCTTCTTCTCCAGCCGAATCACAACAGCTTTTGAGAACTCTCAGTAGCCCCAGGGTGTTAAAACCAGCGCGGTCCCAGTTCTAGGACCCAGCAAGGTGCTGAATGGGGTTCAGATCAGGGGAGGATTTGTGTCTGGGGACAGTGAGCGAGCAGCTGTGTGGGACTTAGTTGCTGGTTAAACACCACGAAGAGTAAGCTACCTTCTGCACAAAAGACAGGATACAGAGGGTACACACCACAGGGAATCCTAAGTTGCACCTCTGGGACCACAGGGAGAACATGAAATGGGATGGAAAACCTATTCCTCAACCTTAGAGGCACAGGTATGTGAACTGCAGAAAAAAAACCAAGCACAAATAGGGATTCTTCCAGGAAAGTTGCTGCTAAGTCTTCAGTGGGCAGTTCTCCAGACAGAGTGGCAGGGCTGATCTCATTCCTGATCCTATGGAAAGGAATTCTAATTCTTTTTCACAGCAAATGGAGAATCCTAGGACCAGTATTAGAGGAGCCCTGTCTCCAGTCAGGTGCAGGAGAGGGACAACCAGGTTTACAGGACTGTGTGGATCAGATGGCCTGGGCACATCAGCCCCACGGGAGTACAAGGCTTTAGCAGACCCTGGGGCACAGCAGACTCTGGGGAACATACAGGGGCAGAACCTATTTGTATTTCTGGAGTGACAGGGGGATGCCAACAGCTGATGGTCTTGGAGGCTAAAATCAGCCTGACAGAGTGACTGGCAAAAGGACCCCACTGTGGCTGGCCCAGAGGCTCTGCGCACCCTTGGCAGAGACTGTCTCGGGCGAGGGCATTTAAAGGACTCAAAAGGCTACTGGTGGGCTTTCAGTACAGCTGCCTTGGAGACAAAGGAAATGAAGCATCTGTCTACCCTGCCTTGTCTCTCAGAGGACCCTTCTGATGTGGGGCTGCTGAAGGTCAAAGAACAAGAGGTGATAGAATGATTTGGGTTGGAAGGGACCTTAAAAATCATTTTGTTCCAAACTCCCTACCATAGGCAGGGACACTTTCCACTAGACCAGGCTGCTCAGAACCCCATCCAACCTGACCTTGAATGTTTCCAGGAATGGGCATCCACAGCTTCTCTGGATAACCTGTTCCAGCACCTCACAATCCTCACAGTAAAGGTAGATTTCTAGAATTAGATATTCTTCCTAATATCTAATCTAAGTCTGCCCTCTTTCAGTTTAAAGCCATTACCCCTCATGCAAACACTACACACCCTTGTAAAAAGTCCCTCTCCAGCTCTCTTGTAGCCTCCTTTGAGCCCTGGAAGGCCACAATGAGGTCTCCCTTGAGCCTTCTCCTCTCCAGGTTAAACAATCCCAGCTCTCTCAGCCTATCTTCAAAGGAGGTGCTCCAGCCCTCTGTCTTTGTGGCCTCCTCACTCAAGTAGGCCCACTTCCTTCTTAAGTTGGGGGTTACAGAGCTGGATGCAACACTCCAGATGAGGTCCCTCCAGAGCAGAGCAGAGGGGCAGAATCCCCTCCCTGGCCCTGCTGCCCACGCTGCTTTGATGCAGCCCAGGACATGGCTGGCAATCTGGGCTGTGAGTGCACAGGGCTGGGTCATGTCCAGCCTCTCATCCACCAGCACCCCCAAGTGACTTCAGCCACTCAGCTACCCACCCATCACTTTTTCCTGCCCTGGAAGACTGTTATGACAGCTGAGTCCAAAGTCATAGACTAAATTAATGGACTAGTAAAGGGATGGTCCATAGACTACAGGAATAACATCTGTGTGTACATACATCAAAAGACTGGAAAGGTGATGGTGGTTAACTGGGGCATACTGGAAAGTGTGAGGCTTGGGCAGGACATAAATGGTACAGTATAAGGAGTGGATACTGCCCACCCCAACAGGAGGGAGGGATGGGTGTGGGGGTGTGTGAGTGGCGGCAGGGTACTGAGCTGCTGGCTGGGTCCACACCACAACAGTCCACTGCACTGGGGCTGTGACTGCNTCTCCAGAGCAGAGCATAGGGGCAGAATCCCCTCCCCAGCCCTGCTGCCCACTCTGCTTTGATGCAGCCCAGGACATGGCTGGCAATCTGGGCTGTGAGTGCACAGGGCTGGGTCATGTCCAGCCTCTCATCCACCAGCACCCCCAAGTGACTTCAGCCACTCAGCTACCCACCCATCACTTTTTCCTGCCCTGGAAGACTGTTATGACAGCTGAGTCCAAAGTCATAGACTAAATTAATGGACTAGTAAAGGGATGGTCCATAGACTACAGGAATAACATCTGTGTGTACATACATCAAAAGACTGGAAAGGTGATGGTGGTTAACTGGGACATACTGGAAAGTGTGAGGCTTGGGCAGGACATAAATGGTACAGTATAAGGAGTGGATACTGCCCACCCCAACAGGAGGGAGGGATGGGTGTGGGGGTGTGTGAGTGGCGGCAGGGTACTGAGCTGCTGGCTGGGTCCACACCACAACAGTCCACTGCACTGGGGCTGTGACTGCTCCCTTACCTCTTCTGAATGTACTGCTGCATGTAAGCACGGGTCTGGTGTCCAGACTGTTGAGCAGAGCCTCTAACTGCAAGGAGAACTGACAGCCTTTGCAGCCAGCAAGACAAAGATTACATGCTAGAGACTTCCTAAACTAAGACCTTTATCAGGCAAAACCTTCCAAGTTCAAAGCAAAAAGACAAGAATATAAAACATCTACATTCATAAACTGCAATGGAGAATGTACCACACTCACAAACTCATCTGTCCAAATTCATCTTGTAAGGTCAGCAACACTTCTGAGAGCTCTTCCTGAGATGAGGACGAGTCCACTGGCAGGGATGGCCTTCTGCTTTTGCTGGCAGGATGACCAGTACTGGTGGGTTTTGCTAGTGGAGTATCATTTACCACATGTCTGTTACACAGAGCTTTCGTGTGATGTTTCATCAGGTGTAGTACATGTTGCACGTTGGCAGCAACTGAATGACTGGGACTGGTAGACTGAAAGGAAAAGAGACTTCTTTTAAATGGCATTATCAACAACTTGATAACACTGGAGAGCATTTAAAACAGTGACACTTTTGTTTTGCTGACAAGAATGTAATTTTTGTTTCAATTAAATATGTGCTAACAAGAACATCTTGTCAAGCAGCACAGTTCAGGCCCATTTTTGGAAACACCAGCTCAACTAGTTGTCAATATCCAACAAGTATTTAATAAACAATCTGTAAGAAAAGGGTCAAAGAAAATTAAATGATCTGGCCACTGGGTGTCAGGAGTGCACCAAGGCGAAGTCCCTTAAGGAGCTGCAGCTACTGAGCTCTAAGCTTTGGAATTAATCAGCTCACCTTCCCAGCCACAAAGGGTACATCACCCAGACACAGTCTGTAATGGGGCTGCACAGTGGAACGTCTTCCAAGAGCGCACTTCTGGAAGGAAAGAAGAGAGAAGTACTTAGCAAAAACTGTACTACAGCAAACCCGCTTTTCCCCTTTACTTTGTAGTAAAAGAGGCAACCTGCTCCCTGATCACATGCACACAACCTTAATTTAACTCCTCAGTAATTGCCCTTCTCTTCCCCACATTTTACCTTCTCTGGCTGCTTAGCTTTTTTCCTGGGTTGTCTTGCTTTTGGAGAAAGCAATGGTGATGCTGCTTGAATCAGTAGTCTGTTGGTTTCCAGGCCTGTCTGAAGCTACAATTGAGGGAATAAGGGGAGTTACTGAAATTAGATTAATAAATAATCAGGGACAGCACAAGCAGAGAATTGCAAAACAAGAATTTTTAAAACATAGGCTCTCTAAAAGCAAGGGCTGCAAATTTTTAGGATATTTTTGCAGTCCAAGGTCAACTTAAACATTGAGAAATTTTCCTCTGGTAGCACTACTCATCAGCAATCCTAGTAAGTGAGAGAATTAGCCTTAGTGCATTAGTCCCATGCAGGCAAGTGCCAAAATATCAGCTATGCTTTACACTTGACAAGGTATTGGGGAGCTCAAGCCACCTAACCCTGATCGATTGATCCCATGACATATAATTACTAGGCAACTACTCCTTCTGTTCTATTCAATTTGACAGTAAAAAAAACCCACAAACAAACAGCCACAAAAACAAAACTACCCACCAAACCATCTACCAAAGGAGTTAAGGTTAGAACTTCTGTCAACAGTGCGAATCCTAACATGCCTCACTGTTCAAGAGCAAGATATGGCACGGCTTTAGAAACCATGTCCTGAAGAAGCATTCACAGCACAATTTTTCATTATTAATTTGAGATACCCCTTTCCCCATCACACCAAACTCATGGCAGTGGTTAATGTTAGAACCTAACACATTACCTCCATAATTCTTCAGCATACAATGAATATTTAATGCACACTACACTTCCAGATTAGAAGACCAGCCAGCATCCTTAAGGGCTCAAGAGTATGTTGTCTCTTTTTTGCCTCCTTCTATAATATTTTAATTACAATTATGAACAAGGGAGCCCATTTGTTGATCTTAATATATTTAGAGATTCCCATGCATACTCAATTATGATAGTCTGAATTTCTACTCCTCTTTTCCAACTAGCTTCTTTTAGTAAAGAAATCAAAGCTTCAGTGCACATGTGGTGTTAGAAAAAAGTTTCCAAAAGGCTCAGAGAACTTCAGAACATTTGGTACCTCAGGCAGGAGGAAAAACAAAAGAGAAAAAAAAAGACTAAAACCAGGATTTCATTATTCTGTGAGGCATATGGGGGGCACTTTCAGTAAGCTTAGCCGAAAAGTTGATAAAAAGGAAGAGCTAATTACAGTGCATACCAGTACAAAAGAAATTTCCTGTTGGTTACCTCAGCTGCTTTTTCCTGAACAAGCTTCCTTGCATGTTCTTCCTCCTGAAGCTTCTGTTCCAGCTCTTTCATTTTTTTCTAGTCAAAGTTGAATAAAAATAGCGTTACTAATGAAATAATTTTTTTTCTTCCTGAAGCCTACAATACTAAGAGCTTGAGCAAAACTGTGAGTTCATCTTACAACTTAAAGATAAATGAAGACTTGAGCATTAAAATGATTGCTGATGCTTCACCTGTAAAGGCACAAATACAGCAGTCAGAAGCTTACGTTTAACATTTATATTGTTTTTTTCTATTCTTACTTTCACAATTGGTATCTGAAGTTAAGTCACAGCCAAATACACACAGAGCAATACACAAGGCTCTTTCCCTTCAATTGTAAAAACACCCTAGACAGTAGGTTGCTTTGTATACATTATCCTCCAAGATTCTGTACTACAAAAGAGCTAACAAAGACATATAAGGCCAGAGAAGACTTGCATTATTTAGACCACTAATGGTATTTCTGCTAAAATCTGTAACTTACACTCTTACAAGAAAAGAATTTCTGAACATCTAACCACCTTCCTAATAAAGAAGAGGGAGGAAAGGTTGTATGATGCCTCTGAGATACCTTTAAACAAAACTGAAGTAATTTCATATTTTTATCACAAAAGTTTGTAAGAAGTCTTTTGAAACTCCTTTTCAAAGGAAAAGGTTAAGGGGAAAAGCACACATTTCTTTGTAAACCTCCAACAAGATGAAAACATTGTTTAAACAAGATACACTGAAATTCCCAATGTGAAAGTTATCAAATTTAACTTTCTGGCTTTATACAGCAGTGAAAAAACAATCCAGAGCTCCAGTACCCCAAACAATTTCCCTTCTCTTCCCCCAAAGACTGATAATTCAAGAGCCACTAATCAAAATTAAGGCAGAAAAGCAGGCTATACAGAGTGACAGCTGTATTTGTATACTTGTTTATAAACCCACTACACTGAGGTACTAAATATTTCAGTTCTGCTTTACTTAAGCATTAACTGTAAAAATAATGTAACGAGCTGTTATACAAAGGTGTTAAAAGGCAAAAGCCTGGATGAACATTGAGGACAAAGGCACTATATAAAGGAACCAACTTTTTCTGTTGAATAAAAGAAGTTTTCTGATGGGGTTTTTTTGTTCAAAACAAAAGTCGTCCAGGTAAGTTAAAATCCTCTTCTGCCCTTTACAGTTATTGGCACAACTCTTGATATCCCTGTGGTCAGTCTCAAAGACCTTTTATTAATCTGTTAAATTTGACAGAATTTTTAGTACAAACATATTGAGGAAAATATTCTATTTAAACTGAAGACTGACATGAAGCTGGGCCAAGGCTTTTATTCTGAAATGAATGAGTATTTCATCATCTAGCAGTTCGGCTGCAGCGTGCAGCTCAAACTGCACAGCAAGAGTATATCTTACTGTATCATCTGTGATAGACCCTGTTAGAAATTATATACCCAACTTAGATTCCCTAAATGATTTTACTGTTTATAGAAGAAGGCATTATGCAGATTACTGGACTGTCACTAAGAGAGAGGCCACAGAGCCAAGCAAACAGACCTTGCCTAGCACTGCTGCCCATCATGTAAGCCAGCACTGCACAGCAAGCAGACTGCAGGTCAGCACTGCTCTGCCTGAACATCCCGCTCAATCACCACGAGCCACTGCAAAAAACTTTAATGACAAAATAGAAATAAAATATTTCAATGTCTATTTTTGGCCTGTTTTCTAACTGAAAATTATTTTCATGCAACCACCTACTCACAGAAACCCAGAACCACAGGATGGTTTAGGTTGAAAGGGACCTTTAAAGGTCACCCAAGTCCATGGGCAGGACTTTCCACTAGACCATGTTGCTCAGAGCCTTGTCCAAACTCATCTTGAATGTTTCCAGGAACAGGGCATCTACCAATTCCGTGGACAATCTGTTCCAGTGTTTTGCCTCCCTCACCATAAAAAATTTCTCCCTTGTATTTAGTCTACGCTCTTCTAGTTTAAAACCACTGCCTCTTGTTCTATCACTACAGGCCCTGCTAAAACATCTGTCCCCATCTTTCTTACAAGCCCCCTTTAATAACTGGAAGGCCACAACAATAAGATCTCCCTGGAGCCTTCTCTTCTCCAGGCTGAACAACCCCAGCTCTCTCTGTGCCCACAGGAGAGGTGTTCCAACCCTGCGATGATTTTTGTGGCCTCCTCTGGACCTGCTCTAACAGTTCCGTGTCCTTCCTATGCTGAGGACCTCAGGGCTGGACGCAGCTCTGCAGGTGGGGTCTCACTAGGGCAGAGTGGAAGGGCAGAATCACCTCCCTCGCTCCGCTGGCCACGCTGCTTTGGATGCAGAATAACCCAACCCACAGAACGGGGGGTTAAGTCTCACTGTTAGCATTAAGATCAATTACTACAAACCACAGTTATTCAAAAAATGTCATACACACACACATTCAAATTCTGGCCATCTGGCTACATGCAAGACCACAGCCCAAACTGCACTTTTAGGGAACAGCCCTGTTTCTTTACTCCATCTTCAGACACAGGTATGTTCAGATCTTCTCAGTCAGCTGTCCAGAGCCTGCACTGCGGGACTACAGTTGCAATAAAGATGCCTCGAAAGTATTTCCAGGGTAAGTACTCCAATTACAAGTGCTTCACACAAATAGGAATCCCAGCATTTCCTTTTCACAGGCAATACTGACATTAGCAAATTACATGAAGACAGTACTTATAGGGCCAGGTAGTGGCTCTGGGGAGATAAACTGCTCTCAGTAAGACCCACACACAACTTGTGCTCTGGCAGTGTCTGAACTCAGAGGCAGATACATCACCGCTCACTCGTGAGCCACCACCTCACCACTTTCCATCCATTTCAGCACATCACGTATGAAACTGTCTCTTATTTCTTTCTTCAAATTCAACTTGAAAATGTTCCTACAATCTTGCCACAACTACAGGAGAGATAAAAGAGGGAACAGATGCAACGCTTCTGAGTACAGAGTGCAGTCATTCTTTGAAGATTATAAGGTAACACCTATCACATGGATGCTTACATAGGAACATAGCCTATAACCAGAGGCAGGCAGACCTGTCAACCAGAAAATGGTTCATAACAGCATAATGATCACAAGGAAAATGACTTCTCATCACAGCTAAACCCAGATTTATTTCAGTTCCTAGAACTGCTTCAAAATTGTGTGAATTTAACACCCAATTCCTCTAAAACATATTTAATTGTGACAGCTACTAATTCCTAAAGATAAAGAATAAAAAGGCCTCTGGTTTGATCCAGAAAAGAACACAAGAAGAACCATAAAGCTGAAATTATTTTCACTAGCCAGGCACATAAAGGCAAACAACCCAGTCTCACCAAACTTCAGCTCCTACCAGTCAAAAACTCGGTAAAAGCCTTTCAGAGGGAATGCCATGTGCTGAACGGGTTATTTCAACTCTAATCCTGGAGGAAACTACTGCTACTTTCAGAGTACTAGACCCAGGAGACTCTCATTTCTCTTTCCAAGTGTTTGGCCTAAGTAAACAATGCAACCACTTGTACTCTACAACCGCAGCTCACTACAATGGGGTGTCAGTATCTTAAAAAGCTTGTTGCAGCTGCTTCGGCTCAGGGACTTCCAAAAATGGTTGTGGCTTGCTGCAGGACATTTAGATGCTAAGTAGCTAAAGATTTACTACCAAACATCTCCTTAAGTACTTCTGGAGAAACACCATCTACTTCACCACCTGAGATAAGGGCTGGTGTGCAGGGTGGCAAGCCTATGATTTTGATAGAATCCAGAGCTGCCATCCTCAATACCACAATCTAATCATGTACTATCTGGTCCTTCTGAGGAAGCAGGGAAGAAATTTGCAGAAGGAAGCCTCTCTGTAGTTTCCAGGCTTGGGAGACTTCAGGTTTATCTTACAGCAACACAGGTATGTGGATGGGACTTCAGAGGCCAGCACCACAGAGGGTACACAGAGATGGATGGGGTTTGTGTGGTGAGGCATTGGTAGTGATGGGGCTACAGGGGTGGCTTCTCTGAGGAGCTGCCACAAACTTCCCCATGTCAACAGAACCAATGCCAACAGAGCCAGTGCCAGCTGGCTCCAAGACAGACCCACCAAGGCCAAGACCAAGCCCAACAGCAATGCTGGTAGCACCTCTGGGATTACAGATTTAAGGAGGGGAAAAAAACCTGCTGGGGAACAGCCAGCAGCCAAAAGGGAGGAGTGAGAACATTCGAAAGCAGCAGCTTCGCAGACCCTAAGGTCAACAAGGGAAGGGGAGGATGTACTCCAGGTGCTAGAGCAGAGATTCCCCTGCAGCCCATGGTGAGTTTTATTCTCACCATAAAATTACAAAAATTATAAAAATTTAAGGGTCAACCCACCACAACAAAATATGACCGAACACAGTCATGTTGAGTTTGTAGAGGCTCCTGATTAAAATAAAATCCTGAAAAGGCACACTGACTCAAACCCACTGAGAGTCACCCAGTGCTAGGGGCCTTGCAACACCAGGCTCCAGAAGTCTGCAGACAAAATAACTAATAATAATTGTGTTTCTTAAAAAGGAGGGCTAAAAGAAAAAAAATACATCCAATTCATACAAGTCAAGGTAAATCTGGATAATAACAGAAAATAACTGTTAGCATTCAGTAGCATGCAAAGCAAGTCAAGATCTTAGGAATGGCTGCAATACCTAGGTACCAACTATGCAGAAAAGAGGAACACCAACAGACTGTTAGGGCTTAATAAAACTCCAACTATGGCAGTGTACAGTGACCCAAAGCCTACCTGGACATGTAGACTTTTAGCAATAACTTCAGGTTTTTACAACACCTCAGTTTTAAAATGAGGTTTAGTTGCTGTCTTACTCTAAAGCACAAGGCTTTGCTCAGCTCTGCTACTGCCATATAGCTACCAAGTATAGATTATAAGAAACAAGATAAGTCTGATATAGTATCCAACACAAAGGACAGACCTCTGCTAAGGACTGCATTGTAGTAAGTCTGCTATACTCTTTTTCCAGTTTATCCAGCTTTTCCAATTTGGACTGAACATGCGATTGGTCAAGAAGCCGATCTCTCTCCAAGAAGCCCTTGAAGGGAGAAGTGAAAAGGAAAACAATTATAAGCACAAGAAAACAAGACCATCTATAGTAAGCCTTGTGTCTGGAGAACAAAGGAGGCCAAAAAACAGTCCAAAGGATCTACTACTTCCTCTGTGCAATTTTAGATGGTGCCACAATCAGGGAGCAAATTGCACCACCAGCAGTAGGGAACCACACACTTAACCACAACTGATGGGAGAGGGTTCTGCAGTCTCTCCTTCCTCCCAACCCAACAAAGTAAAAAAAAAAAAAAAATCATTATGCAGAAATTAGAAACAGCTTTCTCGATTTTTTTTTCTTCAGCAAATATTTAACAGACTGAAATAGAATAGCCACAGAGAACAATGAAGAGACAGCTCTAGGTGACCCATATTTCTATAAAACAAAATTCAAGTTCATTTTAGATATAGGCCAAATCCCAATCACTGATAGTGGGAAATAGAAATTTTACTGCTATTTCTACAGAATCAGTATTTCAGTCCCAATTTAGCGAGAGTAGTGCTAGTAAAGAAAATCCCCAAAGACCTGAAGAGTGTAAACACAAAAGGGAGGTTTTTTCCCAGTGGCACACAGGTATAACACTAGAGGATAAGGATGAGCTACTGCAGTAAGCCAATCATGCAGAAGCAAACAATTCATATTAATACCAGAGCCTGCTATTGCCTTAGAAACGAGTGCACAAAGAAAATACCAGAGTCGTGAGAAGACTGGGAAATTTAAGTAGGGAAGCTCTCCATACCTAAGTATATGAAGGCCAGCTGACACAGACATCCACATCCACACTTTAAGGTATTAAGATTACAGTAACTATGAAAAATTCTGACATAATTAATTTTACTATTTAACCCTGAGACAGTTTTGGGAACACACCTGTTTCTCCAAGAGATGTGACTTCTCGTTTTCTGCATGCTGGATCATTTTTCTCATGTAGTCCAGCTGTTTCTCTAGGAGGTTGCATCGAGACTCAGCAGCTGCCAGCTGAGAACACAGTTCTGAAGATAACAGAAGGCAGAAAATGGAAATCATGCATTTCTTGTTCCTGGGATTTTTTTGTTGCTGTTGTTTTCAGGACAGTTTCAAACACAAAAAAGAAAAGGGCCATCTAAGAAACTTACATATTATGCCTAATGAACTTCTGTATGCACAAAAATCCCTAAACCAAAGAATGCCTTTAAATTACTTCTTTGTAACTCCACATGTCATTGCAAATTAAAAGATGCTGAAAAAAGTAAATTAAAATTAGTTTATGCATTGATAGGAATCAAGTTTCATCCATATCAAGGTTCTATAGTATCTATATAAAATTTGCAAACAACCTTGATTTTTCTTTGACACTTCAGTCTTGTCACGTTCTTTGCGTTGCATTTGTTCAGTCAGTACTTTTTTATAGTCTGCTGTTTCCCTGCTGAGGTGTTTTACATTCTCCTCCGCCTGAAACCGTTCCAACTCCAGCCGATGAATTTTTTCCTGGAGATTCTTCAGAGCAGAAAATATTGCTGCAATTGAACACGTACGTTTTGTTAGATCTAACTTTTGTTAGATACCATTAAATCACCACTTCAAGACAACACTGAACTTGAAATGTTATTATAAAAGCACGTTATGTAAGAAGGTCAGAGTGTTCCCTACCAGCATCCAAGAGTCCTTCCAGGAATTAAGACCTGTTTCCCTTTAAACCATAACTGCTTCTAAAACTAGTCTTGAACAAATAGATGCCCTTAGTGCACACCCTTCACCTGACACATTTGGGAAAGATACAACTTTTTCTCAGAACAAGGCATATAAATATTGTGTCGATTAAGAACAAACAGTGTATCCTCTGACCCTTTATTAAAAGGAAATGAAAAGTCACAATTAGATAGTTAAAACAGTGGCAATTATTTATATTATTATTATTCCTAATACAACAAGTACACAAACACAATGTTCCTATGAATGGCCACACAGCATAATAAAGATTAACTGTGAGAAGGGCTGTAAAAGTGCTTATTTATAAGTGGACTTCTTTTTTAATTCTTCTGGTTTTGCACTTGTGTTCCCCTCCTCCACCTAAAAGCATATATCTCCTTTGTCCTGAACCATTTTCCCTTTCTACTGCATTCCCAGCTTCAGCAGTTACTGAACAAAGCCTTTCTACATTCTTCACCACAAAAAGAAAAGCAGTTGTAATAGAACTCACAGCACCTTGCAATTAGACCATCTGCTGGTAATCTGATGTATTACGTCTCTCAGCTGTGCTGTTTAATTCTGTAAAGGGAATCATAACCATAAGCCCTTTCCCCTATGCAGTGCTGCTAAAGTTAACACACAGCTCATATATGAGCTGTACACACAGCTCATATAGCAGACTAATCTGCAAGGTCACATTAGCCCACTCCTTTGTGCTTAACTCCGCTCCAGAGAAAGAATGTACCTTCAATACAGAATGCTTGAGCACTAGAAGAGTTGGGACTGCGTACTGGTTTCAGCATCAGATTACCAAAAATTAAAAAAAAAAGAAAAATAATTGTCAGAATGAAGATCCCAGAGTAAAAATTCATCAAATCTTGGAATGAATAACAGCACATTAGAGCATCACATCAGTGGAAACCTGTTAAGTACATAAGAAGCAGCGACAGCAGTCACAGGAGGAAGGAAGGAAGTCATTGATAGGAGGAACTATCAATAACTTAGGAGGAAGTTATTGATAATTTGGCCCTATTTGCAGTATCAGAATCACCAACTGTACCCTCTTCCCTATTTACATTACTGTTCCTAGGATTCAGTTGAAATGGGCATAGCTGAAACAAGAAACAGATTTGTTACTATTATTCTTAAAAGCTACACTGTATATCTCTGTATATTCACAATAATGACTAACAAAATACAGCAATGAAGCAACTCAAGCAATGAATAGATAAAGGTGAAACCGGACAGGATGCCAAGTAGCATTCAGGCATTCCTGTTAGAGTATTAAAGCCAACTGTGCATGCTTACATACATAAACAACACAGACATTAAAACCACAATAAACAGAATTTACTGTACTCAATTTCAGGATTTTTCAGTAAGACTTATTTAATATGGGGATTGGGAGGAGCAATAAGGACCCTCAAGAACAATCAAATCAATTTTGCCATTTGAAATTAATTCCCATATCCTTAAATGTACTTAAATATACACTCCAGAACATTTCTGTATTTTTAAAAGCTATGCTAAAAGAGAAATATACTGGATCACCCATATTTTGGAGTCAATTTTCAGTACATATTCACATTTACTTGCACTTAATTTAAACATTTTCTGAAAATAAAAACATTTACTAATTTTTAAAAAGGGATGTAATTTATCCAATTGTCTTCCACCACCCATCCTTATTTCAGAGTTCGCAGAGTCGCCATTTGAAAAAAAATTGCCAAGTGAAAATGTTGAAGTCAAAACTTTATTGCTAATGCAACATGCAGCACACTCTACAAAAATACACCTGCATCAGTAATTCATAAGGAAGCTCTTTCCTGCACATCCAATTTTTCATCTGTAAAGATTGTTTTAGTTTTGTGTCAACAGCCCTCTCAAAACTGATGGCCTTGAGAGTATATACTGCATTTTAAATAGCACTGCAAGAACTGAGAATTCATCTTCTAGGTCATTAACACAGAAGTCCCTAGTAACTCAGACATGAATTGTGTTACTGGAACAGGGACTTGAGGATATCATCCTGATTTTTTACTTAGCTTGGGTAATATTAGGATTCATCCTAAATATTCCTCACTTTTCTCCATATAAGGAAAAAAAAAAATCAAGCAGTTCATACCCTTAAGCCTCCATGCCACTCCAGTCTTAAAGGGAGCATTTCTGCAATGACCCTGACCAAACAGCTCATCAAAGGATCGGCCCTGCTCTACTCTCCCAACTCCTCATGATACACCCTGTACGTACCCCAAGGCAGCTCTGGAGTAAGTCTCACTACATGATGAGCTAATCCACTAAAACAACAGAAAACTAACCAAGAATAGGTTTTTTTGTTCATGTCCAGTCAGGCAAGACAAATCTGTTTAGAAGGAGATGAACATCAGGACCAGAGTGGGAAAGGAGGGAGAAGGAACAACCTAGAAGCAAGAGGAATAAATGGGAGTAAAATTGCCTCCCCTTTTTTTGTGAGCTCTCAGTTCAGCACTTTGCTGAACACTTCTCTGTATCCTTTAAGTCTTCACTGATATAATAAATACTCACAACACACTCTTTGTCCACAACAAGCATTCCAATTTTAATAGGACCAAACCTCTTCCTTTACTCCAAACCATTCTGGGGACTAAAGTCTCCTTATTTCTAACTCAGCTATGAACTCAGGAGAGGAAGGGTTGAAGGAAAGGAAGACTGTAGAAGGGATAAAGAAAACATGTCAGTACAATTTCACAAAGTACTCAGACAATCTTACAATTCTCTACTTCCGAAGAGGAGCATCTTTCTCCATCTGTAAGATGACCTTGATCATCAGGTGTTCTTTGGGAAGAGAAGAGCAAAGGACCTACAAAACAGGTGACCTGGACATCACTGAGAATTGATAAAAGGATAAAAAAAGACCGCAACCTTCATAGATGTGGAAGACATACAGTATTTTACCACCATTTGGAAACAGGTAAGAAACCAACTTTGCTGAACTATTACCTCTGCTGTTGCTTTCAGGATATGGAATTACTGGTTTCCATGGGGAGCGCTCCAAATCCGAATTAATAAATGGCTTGTGCTTTGGATATTCTATAAATGAAGTTGAAGAGAGTCCATCTGTGGCTGATGTAGAGTTACGAGTTATGCACAGATCATCCTGAAAACAAAATAAAGCTGTTATTCAGCACATTTGTTGCTTTGTCACAACAACAGAAATAAAGAAAAGTAGGATTCTATTAGATGATGTGTAGAAGTACTGCTATAGGAGACTTGTATCTCAAAAGCTCTACTTCCTTCTTTATAGCCTTAGGATGTGTCATTTTTACATCCAACTCCCCCTCCACTAAAAACAGTATCAAACAGAAGAATGTCTTTCCCATACCAGTTTCTGATTTACACTTTTGTTTTCCACTTACTTATGCTGTCTTCTGCTTATTGGGAGAAGGCAACCCACAATCAGTTGGAAAACATCCACCTTCTTAATTACTGGTTACATTTACTGCACATGAGATACTGCACTAAGGTGGGCAAACCTGATAAGGCACACCCAGGACCGTGGTTCTACATCCCCTCATCAAACACAAGAGCTCACTGACTGCAGACGGGGCGCAGGACACACTCTGCAGCTGGGAAGGTGAGGTGAGAGTCCCAATCCCTCTAACTCCACTCGCTTCAATTCATCTTCCTTATCTTTCCATTAGTAGATGGAACTTCACAAGACACATCCACATGATTTTATGCTACACTTGATTAGTGGTATCAGCACAGGAAAACCAGCAGGTCACAGCCAGGAAAGTACTCCTGCCTCTAAGGAGGAGTGTACTCTTAAATCAGCTTCAGACTGTTCTGAAAAATGTGGCCATAGAGACCATGGATTTCCCAGCAGTCTGCACCAATTTTGCAAACATCTGCTGTGCTTTGGATGTTGCAATGACCTGAAAGGACCACCTAGCTGGGAAGATGCTCTTCTAAATAAAGGAGACATGGCAGAATACAGTGCTGATGGTTTCGATTCAAAAACTGTCTACCTGGCCTAAGCTTTACAATTTGTATATACAAATTAAATGAAATGCTTATTTTTAATTTCTCTCAACTGCACCCATCACTAAACATTTCAGTGACAGAATTTGAAGGCAACCTAAGAGAGGTGGGCTGCAGACAGATGCAAAGCTCCTACAGCTTCCCCCTTCACCAGTAAGTCAAATGAGCAATTGCTGATCTTGGCAGGGTATTTTTATGCTTTTGCAAATACCAAGCATTGGGAGCATATCACGACCTAAATTCAATACAGAAAGTATTAAGTACCTCATGGTAAATTGCACAACAAACCAAAATGCATTACAAGCAGCCAAATATGGAGGAAAAATTTAAGAAAATTTGTAAGTTATTTAAAGCTCATACACAGCTGATTTCCTCTAATAAATAAAGTGATTCACTGTGGGTTAGAAAATTAGGATCCTAACTACTCTGAGTGTATCAATTGGTGCTTCTAAGCATAGTTTTATGACTGCTTTGCAGTTTGTGTTTGTAAGATTTTCCTACACAACATAATGGCTTTTCTCAAAATAACTGAATTTGCACACACACTTGGTACCACAGAAAGTGAATTAAAACACTATTCCTTAATTAAGAATATTTTAATAAAACTACTTTGAGCGGGTGTTTTACGCTCAGCAGCCTCACAAGTCTAACCAGAACACATTAATCCATCTGATCAAAAGCCTGTTAGGTGCTAACATCAAAAATGCCATCAGTGTTACAAGATCTGGCATTGATGAGCACAGAATACTAAGACCAAATGATGGAGTAAAAATGAACCAAGCAAAACACAGCACTTCTGCAGCAGGCAATACAGGAACAGCAGCAACATAAGCCTCAGCAACCCAAACAGCAACTATCGATTCAAATATCAATATCCTGTCTGCTACTGATTCAAACCAAAGGTATCCCATGAAACAGTCAAAAGAAAAAGGGGAATCAGTTTGAAACCAAAGTAGGGCCGACAGCATCATAATCCTTCTAGATGTCACTATTATCTTTTATGTCTTTACAGGTAAAGTCTTGTCTGAGAATAACATATAACTACATAAAAACACCAAAGTAAAGGAATTCTTTTGTTTGTTTTTACTGGCATTAGTAACATTTTTCTAGCCAACAGCAGAATAAGTGAAAGAAAAAATTGGTGTACTCAAAACCCTGGAGCACCAAAGTCACACAAAGCAAAGTAAATTGAGGCTTTTGACTAGTTACACATCTTCTAAATTCCACCTGGATGCAGGGAACAGGCACTAATTTGAATAGTCAGTAACAGTAATTTGAATAGTTTAATAGTCATACAGATACCTGCTTCAAATAGCTACTGAAAAAATTTATGCTGGAATATCATATGTTATATAGGCAATCGTTCTTTGTTTCAGTATAAATAATAATTTGCTGCCAAGTATACTTTTCTTATATATTGTTAAGCAAAAGAGTGGCTTATATTCAGTTTCATAAACAGTGACTTTAAATAATTCGACTGAATACTTTGGGAAAACTTAAGAAACAGCATCAAGGAATTTCCCATCACAAAACTCAAACATCACAGCAATTCTCTGCTCTTCTCTTATCTCTCAAGTCATTAAAAATAATTTAAATTTGTTCCTGCTCTTGGAAAGTCTCACAGGGAGTATCATGCGCCAATGTTCAAGAAAATTGTGAAAAGTAAAAAAAAAAACCAGGGAATTCTATATATTTGCTCTGAATCTCAGCTAGGCCACATTTGCTAACTACAGCTCCTCTCTTTCACTGTACTCCCTACAGTCTTTCCTTTCTTAAGCCACACTTAAGCCTCAGAGTAGTAAATGAAGAAGCTTAACAGTCCCACAAGGAGCCAAGTGCACCCTATTACATAACAGCGAGCTGAGCACGTTTTATCTCCGCAGGTCTGACAACACTGCCTTCCAAAATTCATGGCTTCCACCACTGCATATCAGCTGCCTACTCAAGCAGACGGACAGGAATATCAAAAACACAGACCAGCAATATCTTAACACATCACCAGCACACAGGGACCTCCCGAAGCTCTCGAAGGCTGAACACAGCCGGGAAAAAAAAGACACAATTCACACAAAGTTTTCCACTAAGAATCAGCAACTTGGGGCTGAGGGACGCTTTCAAACCAGCTTCTGTAGACGTTAAAAATGACCCATCATAACGTTGTTACTTCCCTGACACAGTAAACAGGTACAGCACACCATGAAAAACTATCCAGAGGGCTTTTAAACTCAGTGGTGAACCAGTCATTTCAGTAAGGAAAAGGGAAAAAAAATACAATTTTTCTTGTTATCTTACCCAAATTACTAGATCCATGGACAGTAAAAATAACAATGATTTATAATCAAATCGTAGCACTAAAGTCACAGGACACAGCATCTTTCAGGCAGTGACTGCATGTAGAAAGCATGAAGGCACAAAGTCAGCACCTTTGGTACTTGCACTCTGGCACTGGAAAAAGGGATCACATTAGAATGGGTACTGTTGCAAGTTCTCATCTGAGTGCCACAACCGAAAAACAAAAAGAGAAAAGAAGATTGATACCTGGCAATGCTTTAAGCGATACACAGTAGTCTTTGCACTTGGCTACAAAAAAAAAAAAAAAAAAAAAAAAAAAAAAAAAAAAAAAAAAAAAAAAACACAAAAAAAATTTGAGGGGAAGAANAAAGCAAACCCAGCAAAATTATGTAGGGAATGAGAAAAAAAACCCAAAACGACAAGATACTGAATGTACTGATTATAAAACATCCAAGTACCCAGTTATTCAAGTCTCCATAGTCATTTTGGAGGGACCAGCTCAATTAGCAGCCTGCCCTCCCTCACTACTGCAGTACTAGGAGAGTGGAGAAGGAAGGGGAGAGTGGAGAAGGAAGGACAGCCCCTATCACCCACAGGCCATGTTAAGTGCTGGCTGTGCCTCCCTGATACAGACTGAGTCAGGAGCACTCTACGTTTCAAAAACATCTCTAGTTAAAAGCAGACATAAAAAAAGTTAACTTAGTTAAGCAATTACATCAAATGGGGAGGAAAAATGTTGGCACAATACAGTAATTTTTGTCAACTATCTGCCATGGAATGCCAGACATAGTAAACTTTCATAGTTTAGAACAATATAAAGTTAGGGTTTGTTTCTTTTTTTGAACACATACAGAAAGCCTACAGTGGGCAACTTTTTACCCAAAAGTTTTGTTTTGCTAACTAAACTGATTAACAGCCTACATTTACCTACTGAAGACTAAAACAAGTCTTCTGACATCCTTCTCTAGGCATGCTAGAAACAATTCCATTCAGGAAGGAGACAGGAGTCCTCAAATTCTTTTTTGACACTGGTCCAGGTATAAGTATGGGAGCACACTGCAGGGCAGAAGACACACAACAGAGAACCCCACCATGGGTGCTCACCACCCAGCCAGTGAGACCCCAAAACACGAATCCCGTAGGAGTGATCTCACACACCATCGTGTTGCAGCCTTTTCAGCATCTCCGCTCCTCCAAAGAACATGTAAGACACAGCTTCTCACAAAACAAACCCCAAAACAAAACACAAAAAAACAAAAAGCAAGGAAAAGCAATTTAAAAACAACTTAACTTTAGAAAGCTATAAACATCAAGCCAAAACCTCGAACAAGGACCCCAACTGGGAATTTGTTTGAGGTGGAGGCAGACAGCCTTCGCCCAGAGCTCAGCACAGGCCGCTGCCTCATGTCACCTGTCACCAGCTGAGCCACGTGTCCCGCTGCTCCTCTACACTCAGAGCCTTGGGAGCAAAGCGGACACGGGAATTCTGATCCCCAGCGTGTAGGTAGTTACCCGTCCCAGTCCGCCAGGTGCTCCCACACACGCCTAAGGGCACGGGTATCTACCAAAGCTAAACCTCAGCTTAAGGCAGCGTTTCCATCTCACAAAGAGCAACAACCAGACATGCAATCCACCACCAGCCCTGCACCGGGAGCTCCGGGCTTGCCGTGCTCGCCCGAGTGACCCAGCACTGCACAGACAGGGTTTGGACTGAGCCCGCCTGCCCGCGGAACAGGTGGTTTCAAAGTCACGACCCCAAGTTATTTCTGAGAACAAACCAAATTAAACATTTTATTCCCATTCACTTACAAACAGGATCTCCAGACACAACAGCAAGAGGGTGGTTTCAATAGCAGGGTATCTGTTCTCTTTTTCTGTCGCTTTAGAAAACGTGTGCATGCATCATGTGTTTATACATACATATACATATACACACAAACACACATATAGACATATACACACGCATACACACAAATTTACATATATACACATACGTCAATATATACATATATACACACGTATATACAAACACCTATATACACGTGCATATATACACATACATATGTGCATGCGCATATATATATATATACATATATATATGTATATATACACCATTTAAGAGACAAGCCAGCTTCCATAGCCTGTACGGCTCCCGGCACGCTGGAGGCAGGCAAGCCGCCAGCCCCGCACTGCCCGGCCGCTGACCCCCCGGAGATCACAGGTTCCCCGCCCGCCCTGTCCCTCACCGCGGGGCCGCCCTCCGAGCCTCACCGTGTGCGTATGGCTGGGCTCAGCCGCCGCCATGTCGGCCGTAAGGGAGCCCGCGCTAGCTCTTTTCACTTTAAGGCACGGCACCCGCGCGGCCGCTCGTTTGACTGACTTGCCAGCCTGCCAATGAGAAGGGAAAACCGGGAGTAAGTTCCGCCCCGTCTGCCATCCAGAATTGAGTGACACGGCAGCTTTTCAATAAAAAAAGAGCGAGGGCGCCCTTCAGCCAATCGAGGGGAAGAGGCCGCGGGCGGCGGGCGGGCCCCTGCAGCCAGGCGCGCGGGCGGGGGGGCGGCGCGTGGGCACGCGCGGAGGGAGGAGGGCGGAAGAGGCCGGCCTTTGTCAAAGGGAGCCCCCGCGCCTCGGCCAATCGCGGAGCAGGGGCGCCGTCGCCGCCCGGCGCAGGGCAGGGCGCCCGCGGCGGGATTGGCGGCGGCGGGG
>VXAZ01003270.1:1350032-1496446 GCA_013399875.1 Gymnorhina tibicen
GGCGGCCCTGGCCGGGGCTGTTGGCGGGGCGGCGGGCGGGGGCGGAGCGCGGGCCGGGGCTCGGCCGGGCAGTAACGCGGCGCTTCCCCCGCAGGAGTGCCGCATCGCCCACCCCATCGTGAAGTGCACCTACTGCCGCTCCGAGTTCCAGCAGGAGAGGTACGGCGTGCGTCTGCTCGCGGGCGGGAGCGCTTGCGGGAGCTGGGCCTGGCTGGTCCGGACAAGAGCAGACTGAGAGGGGATCTCATCGGTGCATATAAATATGTCCAAGGCGGGTGCCAAGAGGATGGTGCCAGGCTTTTTTCGGTGGTGCCCAGCGAAGGACGAGGAGCAGTGTCTGTAAACTAAAACGCAAGAAGTTTCACCTCCACATGAGGAAGAACTTCTTTACACTGACGGTGGCAGAGCACTGGAGCAGGCTGCCCAGGGAGGTGGTGGGGTCTCTCTCTCCGGAGACATTCAGAATCCACCTGGACACGTTCCTGTGTCACCTGCTCAAGGTGGCTCTGCCTTGGCGGAGGGGTTGGACTGGATGATCTCCAGAGGTCCCTTCGAACCCAACTCTTCTGTGGTTCTGTTTGCCAGTAATTGCATGGGGAAGAATGTCAAAGTGCGTGTTTGTCACCTAGTTCAATGTTGTGCCATTTTATCTCTTTAGCAAAACCAACACAATATGCAAGAAATGTGCCCAAAACGTGAAGCAGTTCGGAACGGTGAGTAGTTACTTGGTTCTTAATGCTGAAGTTGAGCTCATTTGTGCTTCAAACTGAAAACAAAGTTCTCTTGCAACTAATCTTCTTACTTTCTTTTGAGAAAAAAAAAACAAAAAACGAACTCACACTAGAGATTGCCATCCAGAAAGGTGATGGAAAAGACTGACAACTCTTGATTTCCTCTGTGGGTTACCGTTTCTTTTCCCAAATTGAAATGCGTTTGGGTTATATATAGCTTAACAGCTAAGAATAATTTCAGTGTAGCTGTTTGTAACAAAGCAATGTTATTTCACATCACGCATGTTAAGTTATTCCCTGCATAGTCTCATAAGCACACGCTTCATGATAGGAAGACCATTAGCCCTTGCTGTTTTTAGTGAGTAGTAAATGTGAAAATCTAGTAATACCACATACTTTATATTATGTAAGTCTTAAAAAATGCATGTTAATCGTGTTAAGCTAATAAGTAGAAAAGATTTTGAGTATTCTCTGCATTCATGTTACTTTGCGTTTTTTCGTGTTGAATTTCAGCTTCAGTTCTGTTGGAAAAATGAATTTCTCTATTATATGAATACACACATTGTATCCGAGCCGCCCTGCAGATATGAGTTTTTAGGAGGAATCAAGATAATCTTGTTGTGAAACAAAAAGGCATAACTTCCCTATACTTGACATAAACCATATTAATTGAAATTCAACTTATTTCAGAAATGTAATAGCTGTTGGTATGTAGACAGGCACTTTGTGAATGTATATGTAAACTGAACAAAGAAGTGCTTTCAAAAGCTTAAAATGCAGCAAAATGAAATGCAGGACATTTGCTTAAAATGCAGCAACAGTTTTATCAGTAGTTAATCAAAAACCAGAACTGCGCTGAAGATAATCAGCCACTTCTAACCTATGGAAACTGACAGCAATTTTATTTTTCAGCACTGTATTAGTCTAGTTGAGCATATGATATAAAAGTTGATAACCTGACCTGATAGTATCTGAACTCAGTTTTTGTTTGGTGGCAGGGCTTTCTTTGTTTGTTTTTTAAGTTTCCTGCAGAACTGCAGGGATTAGGATACTAGTCTTGGAACTGTAGGGTTATTGAGTCCCTGAGCTGTGCAAAGGAGAGGGATGCCATCAGAAACTTCCAGTCTAAAAAAAATCACTTGGTTACTCTTCTTTTAAAGTTCTGTAAGTAATTTCTTAAGTAGTGTAGTAAAACTGAGAGAAAATGTCATCATATTTAAAAAAATAAAAAGCAGTAGGTGTAACGGTTAGTAACCAGATGTTGTGTGTGTTTCTTTTATTATGCCTGGGTTTTCATGGAAAATCCAGGCTGGTTTTAACCACTGAAGAAGCATCATTTTAGAGGAAAAGTTTAGTACTGAAGATAAAAATGGTAGGAAAAGGTTCTTTAAGGTAGGTTATATGAAGCCCTTCTAGTTTCGAAGCATCGTCGTGTGAGTTGAAATACTTGTCTTCATTACAGAAAATGCAAATGTATTGACTTCAGTTCAACTTTTTTTGTTTTTTAGCCCAAGCCTTGTCAGTATTGTAACATTATTGCAGCATTTATTGGCACGAAATGCCAGCGCTGCACCAACTCGGAGAAGAAGTACGGCCCGCCTCAGACCTGTGAGCAGTGCAAACAGCAATGTGCTTTTGATCGAAAAGAGGAGGGAAGAAGGAAGGTAGGCTTTGTTCCATATCTCTCATGGCTTAGGCTGACAATAGACAGTGTTCCTCCTTCAGAAGAGAAAGATTAACAGGAATGTATCTTAAGTTCTCAAATACTAGATTAAAGTTGTTGATCTGTGCTTTACAATATTTGAATTAAATTTCGTAGTTTGCAATTGTTATGTTAGCTACTGAGCTAACTTTTAATTAAATCACTCTTTCTAAAAATAGGCATAAGTGTTAGCAGACAGTTGTAGCTGTGGAACAGAAGTTAAGCAGCTCAACAGTTCCTCGTGTTTTGATATTTATTTTAATTTTATTTTCCCATCCATCGGGTCTCGTGTATGTTCATAACTTGAATCTGTCACTTTACCTCTTCTTAGTTGCCTGCCTTGCCTTTAAGTAGAGCACCAGAGAGGTAGACTGCTCTGAGCAGCCCTTTGTGTTCTGTTTTGTTAAATAGCTTTGGTGAGTGCCACTTTCTCATTCCAGAAGGTGCTGAGAAAATGACCTCAAAAGCCTCTTGACTGACCCCAAGAATAATGCTGTTTTTACAGAAGAATTTACTTGGTACATGTAACACATTGGCTGGACATCTTGATTCTGCCTGCAGTATGATAGGCTGAGAGAGGGCACGTGGTGTTTAAACTAAAAAAGACTCATCCTTTTTAAAAGTTATTGTTATTTCTGTGATGTAGAGCAGATCCAACAATTGCTAGGCTCTTTGTAGCATAATTTTAAATGACAAGTGGAGTAAGATTCACTTTACTAAAAGAAACTTGCATACACGGGAGGTACAATAGTGATGTTTCATACCAAAGATGTCTGTTTTTCCCAAAGATAATGGATGAAGTGAAACAAAATTTCCTTGCAAATATCAACTACATCTTCTAGTGCAAGTGTACTTGGAAATAAAACCTGAATTATTTCCCAAAAGGTTGATGGAAAGTTGTTGTGTTGGCTCTGCACGCTGTCCTACAAGAGAGTGCTACAGAAGACAAAGGAACAGAGGAAGAGCCTGGGATCTTCACATTCTAACTCCTCATCCTCATCTCTTACTGAGAAAGACCAGCATCATTCAAAACACCACCACCATCACCACCATCATCATCGTCACAGCAGCAGCCATCATAAGTAAGTATTTCAAAAATTGAAATATGTGTTGGTAGCTCTTCATCTTCTGTTTGTATGGAGAAAGTAAGAAAAGCTATTTAAAACATGGGGTCAAAAGCAGTGGCATAACATTGTTCTTCATGGTCTGTCGAAATCCTTGGCTTCTTAGAGTTTGAATGAAGGTAGTTCATAAAAAAAGGAATTCTTGGCGATCCTCAGAGTAGTTGATGTTAAAATTGGTAGCAAGTCTAGGAAAAAGGCTCATGGAATGGCTACAGAAACAAGTTACTTGAGGGTAAACTTGTATTTGGGTTTCTAGGCAGTAACTGCTGCGTGGTACCTGCTATTTTACATGCATTTGCCATGGGTTAAAAGGTGTGTATTAGCAGTGAGAATCCTCACCCTGACTTACTTGTGTACAAATACTCACAATTAAGAGGAGAAGCAGAAGCAACAGTGTGGGATTACCTTCAGTCTAGGACAAGTTCATTGCTAGCTTTTATAATCGAGTCTTGCTGGAGTAGGCAGTTTGTGAGTGGCTGTGATACAGACGTAGGGACATAAGACTGTCAGTTCAGTTACTGTCACTCTGATAACATTTCACATAGTTTTGTCCCATCTTCTGCAACTTTTCTCAACACATCATCTCTTGGCCGTGGCATAAACAGCGTACCAACCTTAATGTACATACCCAGTTTATTTAGTCATAAACCCCACAATTCATATGGGATTTTATGCTGCTATAATAGTAGTCATTATTCTTATTTTCATTGATAGATCTGTGGCAGCATAACTTCAGAACTACTTATTTTTTGTGTTTGATAGTAAATACTATGTCTGCAATGGTAATGACCCTGATCCCAGACACACAGACACTTTCCTTCTAGACTTCACATTTCTAGTGCTTGTAGTTTTTCATCCTGTCTGAAACTTGCCTAAGTGTGACTGAAAGATAGAAGCAAAATAAGATGAAATGATACTGGGAATGAGTAAAAGAGAAAGGCCCATACTTTCACTTTAAAAAAGAGAAAAATAAGTTTGGGGTTTTAGGAATTCAAAGAAGAAAATTATTCTTGTCATGTATAGAGTTATTGTACTGTTCCTGTTCTTTAAAATCTCTGCTGAAAATTGAGTTATGGAAAGTTAGATCTAATTTAACGCATTTGGCACAGTTACAGTAAGGATTAAATAAAAAAGTTAGCTCTTTATTACAGAATAAAGCTTCTGATATACTTAAGAGTTATAACAGTAAGCATATCTATACAGATCACAAAGTTCCTGGTTTCCCACCTTTTTTTTCCTATAGGCTGCCATTGCTTCTGGTCCAATTAATATGCCTCTTTTTTCCTGTCCATTTCAGTTATTGTTAAGATCAGACGATAGAGACACTTTGAACTATTTCTCAGTGCACTCTTCTACATTCTACCATTCCTATTTCAGCATTCTGATAAGGATAACTAATAAGTTGCTTTTGAAAGGATTGAAAGCAAATGGTTACACCTGAGAAGCAGTTATTTTCAGGAATCCAAAACTTAATTTTATGGCACCAAAGGAGCGCCGCTTCAGGCAGTGTTCATATGGCAGTATGGGAATCCCAGGAGAGCTGCTTTAGACCAGCTTGCTGAGTATGAAATTAGCAAGACAAAGTTCACAAAAATTGGGAGGTATCAGAAAAAAGGTTTAGCCATCAGTCTTGAGGTCTACCCCTTGTGACTTGCAATAGTGTAGATATTTAACCAAGAAATACATTTATGGCATCCTGACCTAGTAAAGCATGGTCAGGAACTTCAGTGTCCAACTGAAAATTCATAAATGCTCACTGTATTAGGAAAAAAAAAGGGGGGGAGGATTTTTCTCAAGTACAGATACCATTCACATAAGCTTACAAATAATGGCGTGTTTGGTCAGTTACCAAGTACATTTCACATATTTCAGAATCAGCAATCTGAGTCCAGAACAAGATCAGGGACTATGGAAACAGAGGTAAATATTATATTATTTATTAATTTTCTTTTAATTTATCTTGCAGTTTTCTTTTAAAGAATTTCTTTTTTTCTTGCATTTCTGGCTAGTCTCTAGCATTCCACCTAGGAGCATGAGTTAGTTTTTTTACATGTACCAAATGGTGATATTAGAGAGTTACATAGTATGAGGCTTTAGGTTTACATTTTGTTTGATTTCAGCCATAAATCCTCTGCAGCTATTCAGAATGAAACTCCAAAGAAAAAACCCAAACTGGAATCCAAGCCATCAAATGGAGATAGGTAAAGTTATATTTTTGTAAAGCTGAGCCATTTCAACCGAACAGAGCACTGATCTGTGGCAAGTCGCCTTTTTTTTGTTTGTGTGTCTGAAGAATGAGGGATGTGAAACTTGTGTCCTGCCAAATGAATTATTGGGTGGTATCTGAGTGCTGTCAGTCAATTAAGTTACTTTATTAGCAGAAAACTAGCACTATGTTCCTGCTTTTAAGCTGTTTGGGGCAAAATTAAACAAAGCTCATGTACAAGATAACAGTTATCCACACAGTGGTATTCCCTCACATTGGGAATTGTTTTATCAGTTAGATGCAGGGTAGAACCTGCTAAGATGACCCAGTATCTAGAGAATTCTTTTGAACCTTAGTGTGGGAGACTGAATCTTTATTCTGTCTCTGGCCAAATGGTCAGAATAAAAGTTGAAAGTGGCTGCTTCAGTCAAAAGGTATTTATCCCCCTCAAAGCTAATACTGAATTATATTTCTGCAGGTGTATGTAATGTGTGCCATTAGTAAGGTAGTTTGCCAGTTGCATCCATTTCTGTCAGGTACATACTTTTTTTGCATTAGTCCTTAAGGATGTTTATGGAATTATTAATTATCGAATTTGAAATTTTTTTAAAAAGTGGTTTTTTTTTTTCTTTTGATGTTGTAAATAACTATTATTTCTCATTTTTAGTAGCTCTATAAATCAGTCTGCAGACAGTGGAGGAACTGACAACTTTGTCCTCATAAGTCAGCTGAAAGAAGAAGTAATGTCACTTAAACGTCTTCTGCAGCAAAGAGATCAGACTATTTTAGAGAAAGATAAAAAGGTAAAAATTACAGCTGTTCAATAAGTACTTCATGATTTTGTTTTCTGTTTTGTAGTCTCCTAAAAATGTCAAGACAATAAGATAAAAGTCAGATACAGTGGTTTTATATAGCAGCTAATCAGACCTTACCATTTAAAGGAAAAGTTTTGGACTTTTGTATCCTGAATATATTTTGTCCCTAACTCACAGAGTAATTCATCTTACCTTACTTCAGCCATGAAGAAGTTAGCCTGTTACTCAGGCTGCGTGCCACAGGTCATGGATAAAATGCCAGACAGTAGTTTGCACGTTTTACATGCTCTTAACTGAGTCATGGCAAAGAGTAGTAACCATTCTGAGTTTAGCATAGTTTTTATTTCGTTTTAAACTAAAGCAACTCTAGCCATAATAAGTCAATGTCCAAATTTACATGTGTAGTGTATGAAAATTAAGTGGTTTGTTATTATAGGATTGGTAGCATGTGTACTGTAGGTTGTCAAGTCTTTGTGGGTAGTCAGAGACTACAAGAAAAGCTTGGATTAAATGGCTGTCAACAAAAGTTAAGTGAAATTGTCAGGCCCAAGTGGCTGCAGCAAAACTCCTAAAGATTCACCCTTCAAACAAACTAATGACTAACGAGAAAAGAGAAGTAACTACAAATACACGCTTTGCTTTGCATTTACTAGACTTTATTTCTCTGCCATCTGAATAACTAGATGCTTTTAGGACACTGTAACAGTGGCTCTAGAATGTCTGCTCGGGATTGAGTAAGTTATGGAATTGTATTCCAAACAGATTTATTATATTTTCAAGTAAAATTTTGATTGTGAATGCATGGTGGCCTACCAAACATTGATGGTTAAGAAAGACTCATTCATACTGAAAGGAAAATGCTTCCACTTTTAAACCACAGTTCAGTATCTTCATTTCTACACATTTATCTGTTTTGTAAAGGGTATTGAACCTATTTTCATTTATGTCACTGTTAAAATATACCTAGTGTCGGAAGTACTTGCTATTTCCAGCCTTTAAGTGTTCAGTGTGAAAGAGCTGAGCAGTCTGTCATGGATTCTCTTTAGGTATTTTCTCCAAAGCATGGACATTAGGCCCTGATCTCTCTCTTATGAAGCCAGGAGAAGATCATGAGTCAGTAGGAAGTTCACTTACCTCTTTTTATTTTTAATCTACTGGGCAAAGCTAACAAAAGTGGTAGGTAAGGAAATGTCACCTACTTCTGCATAACCACTGCAGTGACTTGTTTTGTGCTGTTTCCATAGGGAGAGCATCTAATGATTTTAATATCCCCACTGCTAAAACTATTTATTTGACTTCAGAGTTCTTTGAGGTTAGTCTGCTTCAGGCATGAAGTCCTCACATTTTAAGAATGTCACTTACTTTTTCAGCTGCTGTGGGGAGGAGAAAAGCTGAACACATTATACAATGTTTGCATAACTGAAAAAATTGCAACAAATGAACATACCACCACAGATTTTTTTTTTACTGGGAGATAGTAAATTTGAAGATATGTACTCGGTGTAATGCCTGAGCCATACCTGTGGGAGATTCCTGTTAAGGTCGTGTCTCAAGATTTGTGAAGGGACAACATTTGAACAGTTTTGAATGCTCCAAAAGTAAAACCTCTGACTTGTATAGCACGGCAATAAAAACAGCTCAGTACACCAGCTTTACAGATAATACTCATTCATCACTTTCTGTTATGAGTCAGGGTATCAGCCTTGTCATTATCAGTGCTTATTGTTTGCAGTACTAGCCTTGTTTGTCTTTCTGTACAAAACAATCGTGAGAAACCACAACACTACCACGGGGCCCTGAGACTTCATTAGTAGGAGAGGACCACAGTTTGGTGAATGTTCACAGCTAGTGTGTTTGTTCATCTAGTTGCATACTTCACTGTGGTGCAACACTACCTCTAGTTTCTTTTATATTTAGCGTGAGGTATGTGGGTTTGCCCTGTAGTCTACAACAGCCATAAGTGCATGCTTTGAGCAGTGGTGTGTGTTCAGTGAGTTATGTACCATTGTATCAGCATACCTGCACTTGACCATTTGATTGACTGTTTTTCTGAACAATGCCTGTTTCACCACATGTGATTTGAGACATACTAAGGTTGGCAATAGCAGTCTTGGTAGTCACTTTAGGAGGGTGTGCTCTGGTTTGTTACGGTAGGCATCTTTGCTAGCAAAGAGGCTTCGTTTCCTAACAAATCTGGAATGTATACATTGTATATATTTATCGATTTGCTTAGGACAAAATGTAGCATGAAAGGACACAAAATAATCTTTTTTATTGTCTTTGTAGGGAAGATTTTTCATGTTACCGCACCATATAACTGAGAGGTGTAACTGAAGATTGTGATAAGCATCTCACAGCTGAAAGAACAGCAAGGATTATAAATCACCAGTCTTGTATTTGAATTTTTTTTTGTTGAGGTTTAGCCTTTTTTATACAAAATCCTGAGCAAACAGTATGGTTATATGACAACAGTTGCTTTCTGCATACAAAATAGGTACATAGACTTTTCAAATTGTTTCTCAAGTGCTGAGCTGTCAGTACAGCAATAGTAAATACTGTTTCCTGAGATTCCTGAGGCTTCCCTAAAGATTTCACATATTGACTACACGTGTCCTGTTGCAGTTCAAGGAATCGTCATAGGATCTGTGTTTTTCAGTTGACAGAATTGAAGGCAGACTTCCAGTACCAAGAGTCTAACTTGAGGACAAAGATGAACAGTATGGAGAAAGCTCACAAGGAAACTGTGGAACAGTTGCAGGTGCGTAATTGCTTATCAATGCTTGGGAAATACTTTAGATGGAATCGTATATTCAGGCTGTTCACTCAGCTTGTTCACTCAGTATTGCTGACTCCAATGCAGTAGTACCAAGTTCTTGAGTGGTCATTGCCATGTTTAACTTTGGATGCATTGTACAGCAGTTCTGCAGTCAACAGACAGTCTCCATGAGTTAAACTCACTCTTTTAACTTTAAAAGGTAAAGCCTTACCTCACGTGCTTTCTCCAAGTTTATTTTTTGTGTCTGTTCTCTGACAATTTATCAGTTGTCGTTGGGCTGTGGATCTGATTTAAGGACTCAGCACTAACACACTGACAGCTAGATGTCTCTTGTTAAAGCATGCTTTATCAGGAAGGAAGCCTGAATTAGTTGCCTGATGAATCACAGACTGAACAGACACTCGGTGCAATAGTGGATATACTAAATTTTGCAGTATGGGGAATGTGGTTACTTTCTCTGTTGAAGACAGAATATGCATATCGAAAAGCATATACAGATCTTTGAAAAGTGATCATTACCTTCTCTGAATGTTCTTAGCACGTACATTTTGAGAATTTGTTCATAAATGCAAAGTGAATGACACTACTGTTTCAGTAACTCATACTTTTTTAATCTGTATTGCAGGCCAAAAACAGAGAACTGCTCAAACAGGTCGCAGCATTGTCAAAGGGTAAAAAGTTTGATAAAAGTGGGAGTATCCTCACATCTCCTTGAGGAACTGGTTATTTGTGGGGTTTGCTACTCAATGTACATTTGAGTAATTCTGTGAAGCCCTTAAAATCCTGTGTGGTGGAAAAAATATTTTTGCACACCAGATTAGTTGGCATGTTTCCTACATGTTTTTATAATTAATATGCAGCTTTTTTTAGTTACTGTTCAGATGAAATACTTCAACTGGCTTGAAGAATGTTTTTATTTTTTTGATATTGGAAACCTTTTGCCAGCAATAGTATTAAACGATTGCATTGAGAACATAGCAGTGTTCTCTCTGAAAGGACAACATGCAATAACAAACTAGGTGTACTTTTTACAAAGTAGCAACTGAGTCTTTTAAACTACACTGATGTCAGCCAAAAGTTTATGAATCTGCAGTGACACTGAACACTGGTTTCTGGCAACTGTTCTTTTACTTTGTATGAAAATATAAATTTGGAATGGAAATCATGGTGCTCTCAAGTGGAACTAAAAAGAGGCATATATGTATGTGTAAATACGACTGTAATGGTTATATTCTTAGTTATAACAAGTAATTAGTGTTTTACATTCTTGTGATAGGGACTGACTGAAAGATTATCTATTGTACAGTAACAGAGGCAGTGTGGTTTTTGTAAGATTTACTGTAGACTTTTCTTGCAAGTGCCTTTCTCCAACTGTTTATTTATAGGAATGTTGGTATTTTGTACATAAGGTTTTTATGTTTTAAAATCATGTTTAATAAATGTTTTATGTAAATATAAATGTGTGTACAGAGGAATCTGAAACAAAGATCAAAGTGGCTAGTGCAGTGCTCGAGGCAGCATTAAGAGCTAGCTAGCTGATTGATGGACAGTGAGTATTGGCTTTAGATAACCTTTGTAGCTTGTGTCTGTGAGGCGTAAAATTTTGTTAGTGCTGCTCATGCCAGACACTTCCTGAACAAAAAACTAAATTTTTTTTGCCACACTGGAGTTTCGTGATTTGTTTATACAATTTCCCCATTTGGCGCAGCGCTGATTTTAATTCCATAGCAGACATTGTATTCCCAATGTTACATCCTTAGCTAGTGATACACACAAAGTTTTAAATGCGTTTGTTCCCCATTGTCTGACTTAACATACTTGGTTGTAATTTGTGGTGATTCTTCTTAATGAATTGCGAGATTCACATCCCCCACTGAAGATACACAATGAGAAAAGAGTAGCCAAAACTAATGGTCTTGAAATTAATTAAGGGAGTGGATGTGGTGTCAAAGGGTGGGTTTTAATGTTTTGGGTGGATTTTCACTCTAAATTACATCAGTTTAAGTTTAGCTCTGCTCCTTATGGACATGAGTCATATTTAGAAATTTTAATTAAACAACAGTTTAGTATACCCCAAGGTATCTGTTTAGGAATGTAAGTTATGAATCAGCATAAAGGGAAGTAGACTTACATGGGTAAAGGTTTAAGTCAGCTCTGGATACTGACTGATAAAAGGGTAGCTGTTGATACTCCAGCAAGCTTAATTGTATAGAAACAGCTACACATTTTTAATTAAAGAACAAAAGTCTATGGACCCTTGGCTATTCACCCAGGTACTGAACTATGAACACTTTCTCAATAGTTCAAATGAGATCCAGCAGTGACAGACTACTGAAAAATATTAAAAACTTGAGCTATCTTGTTTCATATAGTATATGTGTATTTTTATACCCTAAAATCAACTTTGTATGTTTATAAAAGCTCCTCTTTAAATGTACTAAACTAGGGTAGAGAATGCTGCTATCTTTGGGGTTGTTATTAATTTTTTTAGTATACAAATTTATGACTTTTATTAATTCAGAATTAGTATTTGAGTAAATTTTTTTCCAGTTTGATGGTGACCCATATTCAGTGAAATGGGTTTTAAAATGCAGAAATGCATAGCAAAATGAAATGTTCGAATTAAGATTACTTAATGATGTCAGTTCAAGCTGCAGTCAGGCCTTTTTCAAGAAACAAACAGAAGTTCTGTATTAGAAGTAATTAATTAGAAATCCCAGTCAGAAGAATTTTTAGGGGCTTCACGGTCTTTAGTTCTAATTAAATAACTGTGGGTTTTCTTACGGTCTTTAGTTCTAATTAAATAACTGTGGGTTTTCTTACACAATCTCAGTTTTAACATTAATTTTTTAAAGTTGTTAACTAGCCAACCGAATCCCAGTCCTGAGAATCATGTCCTGGAGCTGTAGATTATTGACGTAATAAACTGATGTTCTTTAAACGTGGATCTGCGAGGAGGTTGTTGTACTGTATTGTGCTTTCTAGCCTGTTTCCCGATGTTGATTAGCACTGACCAGTAATGGTCGTTTTGGCTCAAGTTATTTATGTATTTTAAGCCTGTGAATATTGCGGCCCCCTTTTAGATAGTTTGTCCAAATCCGCATTCTGCAGTGAAGCTGTTCAGCTGTCCACATGTATAGATTATTGAAATACTGTACTGGCACACATCTGACCGTTGACATTTTGTACCTTTTCTAAATCCAATGTTTCACAATAAAATCTTGTCAAAACATTCATCTGTCCTTTTAAAATTATTCAGAAATCCGTATTTTGTGTTAATCTTTCCTGCTACGTCACTCACTAAAAGTCTGTGGCCAAAAAAGGGGCAGAATTTAATATTTCAGTTTCTGTTAAGATTAGACACCTTGGGCTGTCTTCAGATTGTAACAAACTACAGCTACAGATTACTTTGTCTCATGCAAATATTTTTGTTTTCTACAACAAAGTTATAATACATAGATTTATTTTCCTATAGAGAAGAAAAAAACCTGAAGGTTTAACTGAAATCTAGTGACATTTAATAAAGCCTTCAACATCAGCACTTGTGTTTAAAAGTAAGTGAATTTCAGCCTGACTCTGTTAACTGTAAGGTTGTTCTTCCTTTACATACCTTGTGTACAAGTTGGGTGATTCTCAGATTGAAAATTTCTATGTCTGTTCCCTTTCTTGTGCCAGGAGGAATTAGGTGCCCACACCAGCATCCTGCTGGCTGTCAGTCACAGTGGCTCCTAGTGTTTGGAGCGCTGATGCTGCAAATTGTAAATCTTATTTTATATTTTTCTCATCAATCAATCTTCATCTTTCCACAATCCAGCAGAATACTTCTCACTCAAGAATTAAAGTTCAAAATGAAAAAAAAAAAAAAACAAAAAAACGTCCAGCAAGAGTAAGATTCTGTATCTATCTGATCAAGGCAATTACTGAGAAGGGGAGAATCTTTGAGTTTCAGAGCATCTCAAAACTGTTCATACTCTATTAGGTATAGTAACGAACAATATGCTATTCTAATACTGGATTGTTCTTAGTCTCATTTTAATGCAAATTTGCAACAGCAACTTTGAAGCCATTTATTTTTAAAGCTGAGAGCAAGTGAAAACTAGGTGTGGTGTACTTATTTTAGGTGTGGCTTCCATGTGACACATGCAAAGTGTGTGTAACTGGCCATGTAACCAATGGACTCCTGAAAAGAGATTTGCATCATTTGAAGTAGATTTCCTTAAAGATTTAAATTGATATAACCTGTGTATAGGCATTCAGGCTTATAGATATACTTATATATATATATATATATATATACTTAATGGTCTTCAGTGCCTTCAAAAGCTCAGAATCCACACTGATTTTTATGAAAACACTAATGTTTATGATTGCAAACTCTAATCTTTGGCTTTTTGAAATGGAGTAAAAGCTTTTCATGTCATTTTTATTCATTCAAATGATTACCAAAATATTGGTACTGCCACAGAAGATACATTTTCTCATATATAATGTGCAATTTCTTTAGCTTTCCTCATGGAAGAGGTACCGATATATGAAATTACTTCTGTTGAATCCCACAGAAGAAGAGGGTATCAGACAAGGGGATTATTGAGGTGAAAAGAGATGTTTGTAGTGCTCCTGGAGAAAGAAGGAGGGTAATGGAGGTGTCAGGGCTAATGGGGAAGAGAGACCTCTGAGATATCATGTTACTTGTTTATGTAATGTACTGAATCACCCAGCTGGGTTTTTTAAAGAAATACATAGTTTCTATATCTGTAAAATGGAGCATTGCTCAAGGGAGATTTTTGGTTTTGTTGGTGTTTGTTTTTAGGAATACTAGAGTCCAGATTTTAGAAATGAACAAAATAAACAGCTTGATTAAATTGAAATGCAAAGATGTACAATGTAACATCCATCTTATAAGCAGTTAGTCATAACTGTGTAAGTAAAAAAAAACTGCAACAGACCACTGCATACCATAGCCCCAGCTGCATAATGGTGCAAGTTTCACTATATGACTCCAAGTGACTGTCTCTCTATTCTTATACATTGTCCTTGAAGGTATGTCACTCAGCAGCACATGAATCATTGACGTTTCCCTTGCTTTAACCACATCACCTTTGCATACAAAAGGGCAGTGTAGGAGGTGTAAGCAGAAGACTACTTTTATAGGGTCTTCTTTTGACTGCAGAGGGCTTGGGGACAAACAAAAATAAATTGGACTAACAAATATTTGAGAGTTTAGAACCAGGCGATCTTATTACGGGGTGGGTCAGAGGAATGTGATGTATTCCTCCGATGGCTTCTGTGCATAGTAGAAATTGCAAATTGATTTTTCCCAAATTGATTTTTACCTCCTGTTGTAACACGTCTCCCATTTTTTTCAGCACCAGTTTTTCTCCCAATTTTTCAGCAATTTATTTTGAACTGAGTGCTGAAAACCCTAAGATGTTTTCCCTTATTTGAATCAATGGATAAATGTGTTTTGCTTTATTTCAATAAAAGGTGTAGAGCATTTACAATTTGTCCTTCATCAGGTGCATCAACTGATGTCTTCAGTTTTATTTATAGAGGTTACCTGGGAAATTTTTACAACCTTCCAAAAAGGGGAAGAGCTGTAAAGCTGTATTTGCTGGAATAACTTAAATCACTGTTGAAAGGCGAACACATTAATCAAGCTGACTCCACTGAAGCAGTCTAGTAGTACTATACAACTTCTTGCAGTGCTATAGTTGCAGAGTGTGTTACAAAACGCAACCAGGAACAGTAATTTCAATCATTCCTTCAAGATCTACGAGGATTTGCTTGCTGGTCACTTACCAGACTCAGGGTGCAGCATTCAATAAAGTTACTATAGGCAAAAAACCTTTATCATACAATCATGGATAAAATGTAAAAGACCTTTAAGATCATGGAGTCCAACCATTAACCCAGCCAAGTCCATCCTTAATCCATGTCCCTAAGTACAAAATCTACACATTTTCTGAACACTTTCAGGGATGGTGATTCCACCACTTCCCTGGGTAGCCTGTTCCAATGCCTGATAACCCTTTCCATGACAAAATGTTTCTAGTAACTAATATAAACCTCCCCTGGTGCAATTTTAGGCTATTTCCTCTTGTCCTATCACTTGTTACCTGGGAGCAGAGACTGACTCACCTCACTATAACCTCCTTTCAGGTGGTTGTAGAGAGCAATATTTCCCCCCCCAATCCTCCTTTTCTCCAGGCTAAACACCCTCAGCTCCCTCAGCCACTCCTCATCAGCTTTGTGCTCCAGACCCTTCCCCAGCTCTGTTGCCCTTCTCTGGACACGCTCCAGCCCCTCAGTGCCTTTCTTGCAGTGAGGGGCCCTAAACTAGACACAGAGTTCGAGGTGTGGCCTCAGCAGTGCCGAGTCCAGGGGGCCGGTCACTGCCCTGGTCCTGCTGGCCATACTATTGCTGATCCAGGCCAGGTGCCGTTGGCCTTCTTGGCCACCTGGGCATACGCTGGATCATGTTCAGCTGCTGTCCACCAGCACCCCCAAGGCCTTTTTGGCTGTAATCCAAGAGTAGGACCTGGAACTTGGCTTTGTGGAACCTTGTACAATTGGCTTTGGCCCATCAACCCAGCCTGTTCAGATCCCTCTGTGGACCCTTCCTACCCTCCTGCAGATCAACAATCACACTCAGTTTGTTGTCACCTGCAAGCTGACTGAAGGCGCTCAATCCCTTTCCCCGGGTCATTGATAAAGATATGAAAGAGGAGTTGCCCCAATACTGAGCCCTTGGGAACCCCACTTGTGACCAGCTGCCAGCTGGATGTAACTGCATTTGTCACCACTCTCCGAAACTGGCCATCCAGCCAATTTTTTTATTCAGTGAGCACTGCACCTGTCCAAGCCATGAGCAACCAGCTTGTCCAGGAGAATGCTGTGGGAAACGGTGTCAAAGGCTTTACTAAAGTCCAGACAGACAATATCCACAGCCTTTCCCTTATCTACTACATGGGCCAGCATAAAAAGAGATCAGGTTGGTCAAGCAGGACCTGCCTTTCCTAAACCCATGCTGGCTGGGCCTGATTCCCTGGTTGTCCTGCATGTGCTGCATGATATACACAAGACAATCTGCTCCATGACCTTCCCCATCACTGAGGTAAATTTAATGATTGCTGTGCACAAGATGGCCTCCAACTATCTTATAACATCTGCAAAAGTGGAGCGAGCACTTGATACCTCCTCTTATTGGAATGGCATGATGCTATTTTACATAAAAAACAAATGGCCTTGCCAGATTAATTTGAAACCTAATTTCTTCATTCTTTCATTTTAGATACTTCAGTCTTTCTCCAGTGATAAATCTGCTCCAGTTTTCAGGGTGTGGTTAATACAGTGGTTTTCCCTCTTATTTTGCTCTAACAGTAGTGATATGTAAAGATTTTTTTAAAGCAAGCACACTTCTGGATCATGTTTACCAAAGCTGATGGAATGCACCCCTTCCCTTAGTTCCCGATGCTAAATATATTAAGAGAAAATAGAGCTAAATAGGATGGCTGCCTACCTAAGATTAGCCACTAGATGCTGCTTAAACCCCACAGTGTATGGTTCTGCTTTTTGTGCAGCAGCCAGCACCCACAGCGGATAGCTGTTCCTGTTCAAATACAACACTGAGGCTAAATGAGAATATCCTAAATGCTGAAATGCAGTACTTTGGAACACTTTTTCTACGTGAGGATGACTGTGCAGTGGAACAAGTTGCCCAGCTGGTGGTAAAGTCTCCATCCATGGACATACTCAAAAGCTACCCAGTCACAGTCCTGGGCAACTGCAAGGTGGCCCTGCTTGAGCGACAGGGTTGGACCAGATGACCTCCAGAGGATACTTCCAAGCTCAGTTGTCCTGTAACTCTGAAACCTAAACAGAGCAATATTTTTTTTTCCTTCATCTATTAAAATACAATATTTTTTAATGAAAAAAATAGGTAAGCAATGTTTTGATGTGTTCAGTTTTTCCCTCATGGTTTTCAGTTCATTTGAATAGAACAGAAAAAAACCCCAATATTTTTTGTAATAGCCATTCACCTGCTAGGCCAAGTGCTGAACTAGGGAAACATATCAAATTATATGTATGATTGTTACATAACCATCAAGATAGTTTGCTGAGCTTGTAAAAGAAATAGCTTTGCATGAACAAGCATTTCTAAAAGCTATTTTTGGTAGCAAATTTCAAGTAAACAGAGCAAGGAGAAGTAACTTCCTATCTATTTCTTTCCTGTTAATCTGTTGCCAACATGATATAATTCTTATACTATGCAGAGTCAGAAACAAGTCCGCTCGAAAATATTAAAGTTCCCAAGAGTACTTATCTTGCTGTCCAAATCTCTAAAGCCCTTTTGTTTTGTTTCATGTTTAGGGTCAGCGTTCTAAATTAGTTTGGTATGAAGCATGTAGGACCTCAAGAATATGCGTAAGTGCTCTTTTCACCTTATCCATAGACACATCTTACCTTTTTTCAAGTGGCTATGGCTGAAGTACAGTGGTAGATCACGTTCAGTCTGTACCCCTCTTGTCAGTAAAGCCCCAAGCACTGTACTTCTAAAACAACCTCTGTTTTCTTAAAACAGGGTTTGGATGTGTATCAAAATCCTAAGTCAAGAGTAGAAAAGCAGTATTTTGGAACTGTTGGGGTTTATTACGCATTTTTGCACAATATTTATATTATTATATATTTTTAGTTTATTAATTCCGTTAAAAAAGCAAACTCACAGTACAGAGTAGCTCTTCACGTCTTTTCCTTGTGTCAGGAGAATAGTCCTCCAGTTGAATACGGAATGTAACTTTCTTTTTGACTTGCTGTCGTGAGGGCAGGTGCATTTATTTTCCTGGAAAGTATCCTTGCAACAACTCACAGAATATTCTTCCTGAGGCATACAGAAATCTTAGCAAAGATCAGATAGCATCTTAATCCACTCATAATTCTGTCATAGTTAACATTTTAAGTCGAGTAAACTAGGTGATAGTGCAGGGAAAAAAACATGAGCAATTGAGATAATTCTAAAAAGCAGTAAATATTAATTTTATAGTGATTCAGAATGCACTCATAAATTTGATTCTACTATCAAGATTGCTATCAGGTTGATAAACATGCTTTATCTTATAAAAACAAAAAATGAGTATGTTTCAGAAAACAGAACGAAAACATGCTTTTCATTCTTTGACTATAGTTAGGAACACAGATATTGATATATTATTTACCAAAATAGTATCAGAGCTTATAAAAACACTAAATTAAGTAGTCTAAAAATATCTCTGCTTCTTCAGTTCAACATGAAAGAATTTTTTTGGTAGTTGACAAAAAATAATTTCTTGACAGATAAGCTTTCTTTTTAACCCCATTGGAAGTTTCCTCTAGCCTAATTTCTGTTTCTTAAATCTTACTGGAGTTGTAACGTTAGTTGCATTTTCTGGCAAAAAGTTCCATAAATCAATCAATTTTATCACAATTTCTGTGATGGTTTTTCTTCATTAATACATCCATTGGCTTAGGATTTAAAGACTGTTACTGTGCCCTCAAGGACCAGTGTATTCAAGGATTCTCCTAGCACTTTTATTCAATTATACCGCTTTGTTGTTAATTAGCACCATTGACTTTTCCTCTTTGCAGTAAGCTTTGTTTTTCCAGGAGTCAATAAGTTAGTTACCGTACATCTGGGGGCAAAAAAAAAAAAAAGGACCATCAGGTCCTTAATGTAAAATACACTTCCAGCTGTTGTTTTAGTGCTATTTTTTACCAACAGTAAAAATGCCCGGGTTTTGGGTGCTGGCACTAGTGAAAGAGCTGTTCTGGCCCACCCTGGAGTGCCTCTATTCTCTACTTCATCCCATGCACTGGGGTGGCTGAGGTCCAGCCCATGTCCACCTACAGTCATTCTCCAAGAGGCTGGCAGAGGTTGCACACATCGAGCCACCACGTGCTACTTCGTAGTGGAGCACAGGTTTTCATGGCTGACAGCACTGCAAACTCCAGAAAGCTTGATGTGGGGCTTCAGCAAAGGCTCTGTTTTCTTAAACAAGGGAGAGGGATTTAGAATTGCTGGGTACTCATCCTGCTGAGGATTCTCTCTCTGGGTCCCTTTGAAGGGGTATAAGAAGGCGTGCTGGGCAGCCTCACAACAACCATCACTGATGGCCAGTCAGAAGATGGAAACTTTGAGAGAGAAAATATATATGGCTCAATGGACAAGGAAGAGGCAATGCAGATGGTGGACCCCTGAGGGGCAGAGCAGAACTTGCTCAAATTACACCTTTGTTAACTTGTTTAAGATCAAGCCGAGATGTTTTCAATGACCAGTTCCACCAGAATAAACATCTCTGGCACTTAGGGCCATTCACACTGCCCACGAGGGGGTCAGTCCGTCTATGCTTCCTGTCAAGTCACAAGAGAGCAATTTAGAGTAAAAAAATGAGTTTTCATTTTTGTCGTCTTCATGAGCCCATTTTACATCATTGTATATGGGTCTTAATTCCCTAACAGAGGAAATGTGAATGCTCTTAGAGTAACTTCTCCTAAAGAGGTCTCTGTTTGACTTATTGCTTAGGGTTTTCTGCACATGCAAGTTCTGGCCAGAGTATGCTAATGTATATTACCTCCTGTATTGAAGTGGGAAATGCTTGCCTCTTTTCATTTTCCCAGTCTTTCAATATGCAATTGCACTCATTGATGCAATTTTGAGGCTTAAAGGCAGAATTCTGTGCCCTGCTGACCCTACAAAAAGGTTGCTGAACAGACCTTAGAGGGGAAAAAAAATAAAGAAGAAATGAGTAGCTCTAATTGATATAAATTATATATATCATCTATGTAAAATGTAATTATGTATAATATACTATAATATTATACAGTACAATTTATTGTATAATTTTTTTAGATTTTAGAATATAAATATTGTTTTTATATCTATATAAAATGCCTTGTTATTTGTCTTTTCTCTTGCCCAGTGCAAAGCTGATGGGATCAGTAGCGTGGGTCCTAGTCACGCCTTCTATCCTTTTATAGACTTATTTTCTCTTAAAATCAGGGTGTCTCTTTCCATTCAGCCCACCTCGGACTGGTTGGTAGACATCAGTAGGATTGTTCTTTGGTTTGAAATCTAAATGGGTGGAATAGGGAGTGGTTTGTGGTTTGGTTTTGAAGTTGTTGTTTTGGGTTTATTTTGTAAATACCTCTTTTCCAAATACAAACCTGTCATCCAGTGCCAGGTCTCTGTTCCTTTGCATAGGTGGGAAGGGACTGCAACTTGTTTATTTCCCTGAGCTCTCCAACAAACCTCATATTTATGACAGTTCCCACTCAACGCTTCCAAAGCAATCCCTTGATAAGCCTCTCCAGGACACCTCCATCTCCAGTTAGGGTGAAAGTTGATAAATACTGTGAGGGCTGATATCTCAATGCACCAGCGACTGCTTAGGTAAAGTGACAAATACGCACGTATAGGTTTATCTAAGAGAATGAACACTCCTCAAATTAAGATTCTACAGTCAGCAGCAGCCCAAACCAATCTCAGAACTGTAGTATGGCAAAAAAATTGATAAGGCAACCCCAAAATGGAGGAGAGAATGCAGGCTAACCACTCTGGCACATGTAGTAAAGAGATTTCATTTCCTAAGTGCCCTAAGCATGGCTGTGTCACAGTTAACTCATACCTTTGTTTTTAATGGGGCTTTTACTGGATGTGTCATACTCTTTCCCACTTGGTCTATTCTCCTTACCTCTACATACTTTCCATGATTGCATTAACTTGTTTTCAATCTAAGAAACAGAAGTGAGCAACTTTTTGTTGCTGATCTGCAGCTGCTGAGCGTGATGCTGTGGTCCTAAATAGCACAAATTCAGAATCACAGTATTAGCTAGTAGCCAAGCTTGATACTTTAGAGCATTTCTGCTTTCTGCTCTGGGATACAAAACATCATATGTGTTTTGCAGTAGTAGCATATTTCCAGCCATCTGTAATTGCCTCCTACTTGCATATGCTTAGTCACTGCATACAAACACACACCTTCTGCTGAACTTTAGTAAAGCTCATTATGTTTTTAGCCATATGGTATTCTACAAAGGCTCTTTTTGACAATACTAGAACTCAGTAATCCTAAATTACCTCCAAGGAGGCCAGAGGAGATACTTTAACCAAATCATTATTGTAAGTATTTACTTTCTCATGTGATCCGGTGACAATTTGATAGAACTTTTGTTGTCATCACTTTTGCCAAGTAAATGGAAACATGTTAGTATGAAAAACAAATAAACATTTTACTGTTAGAGCAAAACTAACATCACAGGAATACTCTAAACCAACGCAATTTATTACCTCTTTTACTTCCTCAGTATTTTTAATATGTCTTAAATTACCCTTCATGCTATTGGTAAGTTAATACTTACCAAAATCATGGAGTACTCAAAGGTGTAATTAACTCTTCCCTCATATCACCAGCCGGAACCCAAACTGGTTGTCTGTTGATATCTTGTCTCTGGGATGGAGCTAAATGCCAGGTTGGTGTACTTTGGGAAACCTATGTCTCCTGAACAGATGGCTTCCTGGGATTCCAACCAACACTTAGAAGTGGGCAGTCTTACCCTGAAGCAGGCATGAAATGGGAATGATGTTAGTCTTCTAACAAAAACTAGTTGTATTTCGGGAGGGAGAACATGTCTTGGAAGGTTGTCTCACTTCCTGCCAAGACAGGATCCCAGAAGAGGAATCAGATAGTGATAGCCAAGGTATTTTTTCCTTAATCACAACTATCTGGAAATCCCAGAGTAGTGAAAAATGTCAGGCTGCAGACCATCTTAAGGATTTAAGGATCTTTTCTCTCTCATAGTTTGATAGCATGAAGCTTTTTAAAAGAATTTCCTTTCACTCTAAATTACTTTTTTATCATTTCCATATTTTTTCCAACCTATGCCATTTTATAATAGCTGAACTATTCCTGACATTTCAGTGTTGCTGCATAAGCTCTTCCAGTCCCATTCCTGTAGGGATGAGATTGCAGAGGGCTGATGTGCCAGCTACACAATCAGAACTGCTGTCCTGGAGCATCCTGACAGTATATCATGGGATCACTGCTGTGTAATCTTGCTCCTCTTTCCTATTTCTGGCAATAGAATAAATAGCCAAGTCTACAACTGGTTCTGTCAAAGAGTGCAAAGAGGCTTAGTAACCTGATTAAGAATTTACGGTGCCTGTTCGTGATAAAGAGGAGATCTGTTGCTGCTTGCTGTTCCTGTTCGACCTGCATCCTGGCTTTGTGAGAAAGATCCAGCTTGTTGCCAGTATCCAAAAAGAATTGGCAGGCTTCTTCAGGAGAGCACCCTGCCTACTTCTAGACGAGGAATATTACTGCGTGCCACATCTTGCAGTCTGAACGAAATTCTGTGGAAAAAAAAGAATCCCTGTCAATTTACAACCATTTCACAAAACAGAATTTTAGAAGCTGTTTTCATAGAATCACTTGGGTTGGAGGGGACCTTAAAGATCATCTAGTTCCAGATCCCTGCCATGGGCAGGGAGGGACACCTCGGGTAGGCCAGGCTGCTCAAAGCCCCATCCATGCTTTATGCAACAAAAGGGTTTACCAGGCAGAAGTACATGGCCCTGAGGCCTGGAGAAAAGCAGCTGTAATTCTGTGGCTGGTGAGCCTGGCTAGCTGCACTGCTGTGTTGGAGCTGGTGCTGGCACAAGGAACCTGGGAGCGTCCTGGGCTGGGTGTGTGGGGAGACAAGCTCAACCCCCACCAGTAGTGCAAATTTGGATCTGTTTGTTCTTTTGATGAATTCTCCAACTTTGCTTCAGTTCTCTATCCAGGAAAACAGCTCTGCCCTATGAAAATACCTTAAGCAACATGAGATGGTCAAACACAAAAATATTGGGGAACACAAAAGCGCTTAACTGGCTAAATGGAGAATGTTGTAGTTAAGATCTAGATTTCATGTTGGTATTTACATAAAACACTGTAATTATGGTGTGACTTGATTAAAATACAAGCCTTTCAGGAAGAACAAGAGCAAAACATCTTGTCTCTACACTGAGGCTGTAGAAATAATTCTTAAGATGACAAATAATAAATGCCTTTTATAAAGCAACAATATAATCAGTTGGATAAAATAATGAGCTGTTTTGAGAAATTATCAATGGACAAAGCAACCCTAAAGGAATAAGAGGCATTAATTAACGGAGAAATGAATGCCATGCATGACAGCAGAGGGAGTTTCTGCTTATCCTTCTCTAGGTTTATATTCATGAATTGCACCTCAATTTGGCTGTGGGTATTAATTTTGTTTTTGCTTTCACATAGTGAGACTAGAAAAGCACAAGGATAAGACAAAGAGAACAGACAATATTGGAAAAAAGCCCCAGTAACTACAGATATTTTAGTAAAATACAGGTACTTATACTTGCTAGCTACATGGACTGAAAAGCATAGGAAGAGAAGGAAACAGATCGCAGTAAATATCTGATATTAGATGTAGGACATCTGATAAAAGAAGGAAATTAGAGAGGCTTTTAAAACATGGCTGAACTACCTGCTGAATGCTGGTTATTAGACATATACTTAATTTCTTTGTATTAAATCTAAAATAATGCAAATAAGATTTGAACTTGATACTGCATCAGTTTTAGGAGAGATGGATTGCATTTCTGGTTCCTTGGCCAGCCTTCTCAGGACTTCACCTCTGTTTTTAGTTTCCCGTTTACAAATGGAATTCAGATTACATTTTCCCATGCTCTTTTTGTTTTCCTTGACTGTTCAGACTAGAGATGTTCACACTTTTTTCACGTTTCCCTTTTCCTTTTGCTTTTCTCCTGTTCATTGTGGAGAGTAAGAGGAGGATGCTTATCCCCTCCTTGCCCAAGGTGAATTGTGGAGGAGATATTTCCAAACAGCCTCTAGGAGCAGGATAGTAGGTGCAGGCTGAAGGGTCCTATGGAGGCAGGATTATTGGTGTGGGAAGGATCAATGGTTACAAAGGAGCTGGGGTAGAAAGAAGAGAAGCAGCAGAAGGAATCTTGTGCTTTCCAGCATGTGTCAGTGTCTCCATAGGAGTGAGGCGTCTTGAGGGTCCCCCATTCTCTTATTCTGCACAGATTTCTCAGTGCACCTCTGTCCTACGGTCTCACTTTTTCCCTTCCCAGTGCCTCCCACCCTGACTTTGGTTGACCTGAATGGCTGAGAGATTGGGTTTCATTTTCTTAAAAGGCATAGTTGGCCCACCTTTGCCTACTTGCCTAATTATAGCCCTGAATGATTAGGGTTTACTGCAGGGATGACTAACATCATGCCCTGGAGTCTATGACAGAGGTAAGATTTGCACATAGAGAAGACCTTTCCTGTTCTTATTATCTGTGTACATGTCAATGTCGGTCTTATACGAAATGGTGGTGGTGTAGTAAGAGCAGTTCTGGCACCTGCTTCACGTCCCACTGGGTAAGGGCATGCTAACTTCATCTCAAATCAAATGCCCTTTCTTTGTGCTAGTCTTCTGTGGTCTTCTTGAATTAGCTGGTATCTACCCTTCCCCTGCCTGTGAGTGTTGCACAACAGCTCCGCTATCTTCCTTGATTTCCTGATTCCAAAGCACTGGCATCATTTAAGTTAACACCGCGATATATTACAAGGGATAAGCTGTGTACATAAGCTGTGTGCATAAGATGTGTACATCTCTAGAAGTAGGTCAACGAGATCAGAAAAAAATGGAGGCACCAACACAACTTTTCCTTCCTTTAGAGTGTTTATCGTCTGCTTGTCTCTATTTCATCACATTTTACCATTCTTTGCAAAGCAGTTACTTGGCATTTCTTTGTACTTACATGTGTGCAGAGTTAATTTTGCTTGGGTATTAATGTTTTGAGTCTGTGCTGCCAGTTTACATTATGTGTATCTATGCCAACACCACTAATGGCTCATAGTCTTCAGCATTTCAGTGACTACTCTCAGGACACTCTTTTTCCCAGATAAGCCAAGGATTTGCATGTTTCTATGCCTCCTGGGCACTTGAAGCTCTTATGTACAGTCTGGAAAACTGAAGATTATTTTCATTTTAGAGACTGAGATAAAAGACAGGGAAAATATTCCAAACTTACCAAAATGTGTATGAAAGCTAGAATCATAGAATCATAGAATATCCTGAGTTGGAAGGGGCCCAACAAGGATCATCAAGTCCAACACCAACCTCTGGCCCAGAAGCTTATTTGAAAAATGGCTCTGAATTAACTTAGCACTCTTTTTATTGCCCCAGATATTCTGTTTCTCCTTCTAGTCACTAGGGTAGGCACAGGAGGCTAAATTAAATCCACTGAGAGAAGCCATTACAAGGCTTTTCCATTATTTATGTCCCACTCAAGTCTTCAAAACAAACCAGCCTTTTCTTCAGAGGCAGATTTTACCCAGCAAGAGTCACTGTCTTGTCCCACTGTGCAACCATGGGTTGCTCACACAACCAGGTCCCTGTAACAATATTTATAATCTCTTCCACCTCTAACATGATGGTTTGCTCTCCACGTTCTCCTGGGTTGTTGTCGCTCTACTCCTTTAGCTGTACGCTGCTGAGTAAGTTGCCTTAGACACTTCAGTGCCTGAGACACTTTGCATACCTGGCAGTTCTGATGGGCGTATTTGGAAGAGGGTGGCCGCCCAAGCCTCATCCAGATGTTGCTGCTTTGCCTGGTAAATGTTACTGCTGTGGCCTCCTAGGCATATGCTGTTCCGTTTTGGCAAAGCAAGGTGCATGCTTCTTTGTCCTCTTCATTTTCCATTGTTCTTTGAAATTTTCTAATTCACTTTTGATACAGAGCTCAACTCTCCCCCATATCATGTAATTGTTTTTAATCATGTTAATGTGTATGGAAGTTACAGAAGTTTCTATTGCAAGATTTTGAGTCATACATGTGCTTTCCAGTGTTTAGTTTATTGTTCTTTTTTGTTTTCTGCTTTTCCTAAGCTTGAAATCTGATCTTAAATCTTCCAAAATCTTTTCATCTCCAAGATAATAGATTTTGCAATTAGTCATTAAGTTACCAACATAATGCACTTACTGGAACTGTCTGGAAATGATGTTTTGCTATTTGAGTGTTTTCCTTGTAGGTATCTGAAAGGTATGCTGCTCTCATTTCTACCTGCTTAAATACAGAAAGACTATGCTGAAGGCAGAGGAGACACTCTCTCTCATGTGTTTAGGATAAGAATCTGGGCCCACTTTGTTTTAAATTTACTCTTCTTTTTTTTTGGAGTGGAAGAAGCCACTTTCCTGTACCATGATGATTAATAATTCATGCATCTCAAAACAGAAAATACATTTGAACAAAAGCAGTCCTCGCTTTTGCTATTATGTTTTTTAGAGGTGATAATTTGTTCCAAATTTATTTCTTTCTCGTAATGCATCTCTGCCATGGGAACCATAATAGAAAAAATTTTGTTACTGCAAAATAGCATGATTAGATGCTGATATTTACTGAGCATTTTGTTTGCATATTAAAAAAAAGTTGACTTCCACTACAAACCTGCACACCCTGAACTTTCTGTGGAAAACAATGTTTGTTTCCTTGGAAAAGCACACTGTCATTAAAAGCCATTTTAGAGCTAATTTCTTTCTTCCTGACACTCCTGTCAGAAAGTGCAGAAGAATCTTCCAATCAGTGCCTTGTCTCTCTGTTATCCTGAGACTTCAGGTTTCACAGAACTTTAAATGTTTTTAGAAGTCTGTGCCTGTCTTTTATCTGGAAAAACACTTCAAAAACTCTTGTGATAATAGCATCGCAGGCTGGGCTCATAGGCTAAAGAATCAGTTTCGAACAATAGATGGAAGCACAGAATTTAAAAGTATCCCTGTGTATGGAAACAGAGCAAAATGCCTCTTCATACATGTTCACAAATGGTGTGGAGATGATTGTGTTGGTTAGATGAGCTGTGGAATGGGATGGAGGCAGAGTGCTCTCAATCACTGCTAGCATTACAGCATATTTATGTCAAGCCATGCTTACAGCAGGTCACATCAGAGGGGTTGCATGTAGTTAATTGTTCATAAGTATTTACTCTTTCACTCTGTGTTGCTTAAAGCTTCTCCTTCTACCAGTATTGTACTTGTGTTTCATCCATGCCTCTCACCTTCTTACAGCAACCATCCTTTATGGTTCGCCAGTGGTATCAGCCTTGACATGTCATTTGTCCTCATCTCCCAAAAATCACCTCTGCCTGTTCCTACACTCTTTCTATCCATGTGGCCTCTGCCCGTTTTTCATGGATGTCCTTCCATGGCTATGGGCTGAGTACAAGGCTGTGGATAGGTCTTGACTAGTAAAATAATTTTATTTTTTGTTTAAATTCATGCTTCAATTTGTCACTAAGACTGTTTATTATCTGAAGCAGAGGTAGTTATCACATAATTTCAAGTTTGCTTTACCTTTTGTCAACTCTACACTTCCTTGTCTGTCAGTCTGTGTTTTTTAGTGGGCCGGACCTCTGGAAGCAGACACTGTGTAGCATAGAGTTCCCAGTTCAGCAAAGTACTTGACCATATGATTAACTTAAAGCATCTACTTAAGACATATGCTTATGTGCTTTGATGATTGCGTTGCCAATTTCTGTGTCTTGCTGGGAAAATTTACAGCAATAATGTGCCAAGAATTTGACTATTAGACAGTTGTTAATGAATATGCCAGTCTGGAATATTTGCTTTTCCAAATAAGCTTTTGCTATACCTTCTCTTTTGTGCATGGAATTTCACAACAAAGAAATTTAAGTGATGATTAGCTGCTGAACTTAGTTATGCTAGCTAATAATCATGTGACAGATCTCTTTATAATTGCAAAGGGATAAACTGCAGAGAAAGAGAATCAAGTATGGAGCAATAATAAAGTGAGATGACTTTTCCTCTCTGATTGACATCACTCCAGCATAGCCAGTGCCAAACCAGTGTAACTGAGGAGAATCCAAATAACATTATTTAGAATTTTGCAGTCCAAGCTGAACTAATGCGCAGATTTTGTTCCAGCGAAGATTTTTAGATGCAAGTATTTCTATCAGAAGACACTGCAGGCAGCAGGAAAAGAGAGAAATTAAATTTATCTGCTTGCTTACAGAGAGGAAGAAAGTGAGATGAAATTTCCATTTTTTCCTTTGCATGGGTTACCTGTGGGGCTAAGTTGGTGGGAGTGTTGTGCTCTTGATGAAAATCTGGATCCTCACTCGAGCCCTGCTCCTGCTAAATTCACATCCACATGAGCAGCTTGATGATGCTTCCTCCCTTTTTCTCCTAAACCAGCCCAGAGAAAAAAGCACTGATAAAGAACAGGTACCTAACTTTTTTCAGTTTGGGTTGGCTGCTACTTGTCACTGCTGTGGGACAAGGGAGAAGTCAGAGTTAGCTGGAAAAACCTGTGCCAGCTGTGAAGAGCCTCATGCCACAGCTGTTTCTGGGACCATTCCTCCATCTCAGACTACATGTGCCAGTGCCCTGCAGAGGAACACGGATATTTTTGTCTTTTATTGGTCTTTGCTCCAACAACTAATGCCCCAAATGAACAGCACATGCAAAATGCTCATCTTAAGATTATGTTCTCCCCAGTGCATGGGAAAGAAATCAACAAAAGGAAAGCAGTGCAGTGTCACTGAGAATATTATCCTCCCCAGAATAACAGATGGAAAACAGAATCCCCTGGGCATACAAACTAAGGCAAGCAAGTGTGAACTTCAAACACAGGAGGAAAAAACAGAATTACATCATCATGACAGACTCTGGATACTCTTCCGTGGTGGTGATTGCCTAGAGCAATATGTGGTGGTGTGATGAGAGTGGTGGCAGCACTTGGTAGCATATTTACGGGAGGCAATGCAACGGGTCTCTCGGTGTTAGGAGTGCCTGCAGACCCTAAAGGGAAAGTGTGGACTAGAAATAAAACACTGGATGTCTATATTTTATTACCTAGGAAGCATCAGTTTTCCCTAAGGGTCTTTAAATTTTATTTTTGTAGAAAATATGAGGAAATTAGGTGCAAAAGGTCTTGCAACAGAATTAAGCAGTTTTCAGTCACAGAAATGGTGGAAAAGATGTGCAAGAGAAGATTAAATTGTAAAATTCAGCAAAGGTAGAGAATTTGGCATTAAATTTAGGAAAATGTATTATTTAAAATTCTCTGGTACGAGAGTTCTAATTCTGAGAGGTCCTCTGAGGTGACATTCAACCTCCTCCATATTGTGTACAGATTTAGGAGTGCTGGGGAGGTCTGTATCAGAAATCGGCTTGGTGATTCACTCAAGTTGGAAAACTGTTTGCTTTTCTTTAGGATGCACAGAGCACCCCACTGGTACCATCTCTCTCCAGAACACTGACCCAATAGAGACCTTCCAAAAGACATGATGTAGTTCAGTTTCCCAGCATGGATCAGAAAAATATTTGAAAGGTCTGAAAAACTGAGTACGATAATGAGTTGGGGCCAAGGCAAGATAACCAATCTGCATCCCTGATCGACCTGGTTTGACTCTGGGCGTATGAAGGCTCCTTTCCAGGTGCTGCCAGTTATGGTGAAGATTATGGCCCTCATGCATAGCAAGCCCTCCAGAGAACATCTTTTCTCTTCTTAGTCTTCAGTATGGCTCTGAGCTCTTTCTGAAAGACCTGGTCAAGGCACCTGCTAATGCAAAGGGCAACAGGAGAAGACCCAGGAAATACTACAAGGTGTTTCCCACTGAAGAGTGGAAAGCCCTCTTCTATGCAGGGTGGTTTAGACCTTGATGTTGCTTCATTGCAAGCAACATCTGGTATGTAGCAGGCTTTTTGGGATATCTTGTTTCTTGCAGGCGGCCTGCAAGACTTTAACCCAAGATGTGAACCCGGAAACCTAACCTAGGTTTCTCAGATATTTGCTCAATAAATGAGGGAGAAATCAGAATGGCAGGATGAATGCTGGCAGAAACATGTCTGGGCTGCCTGAAAAGCATCATGGCCAGCAGGTCGAGGGAGGGGATTCTCCTCATCTGCTCTGGTGAGAACCCACCTGGAGTGCTGTGTCCAGGTGTGGGGCTCCCAGCACAGGAAGGATGTGGACCTGTTGCAGTGAGCCCAGAAGAGGTCAGAAAGATGATCAGAGGGCTGGAGCACCTCCCCTGTGAGGACTGGCTGAAGGGGTTGGGGTTGTGCAACGTGGAGAATGGAAGGCTCTGAAGAGAGACAAATTGGGCCCTTTTAATACTTAAGGGTGGCCTGTAAAAAAGATGGGGATCAAGGAGAATATTTTCACTCTCTAATTACAGAATTTTTCTACAGGAAGAGTAGGGAGCAGAGTTTTCCTCCCCTGGAGACTGGTGATGCTTTGGTGTCGTGTTTCAGTGCAGGTATTTTGCTGCATCTCAGAAGCCTGGTTTTGTTCATTTACCAAATTCTCCAATATTATGATTTGGGGTGAGAAATTTGCTTTCATCTCAGATTGGCAATGACTTGGGGGAGAAGAGTTGCCTTCCTCTATAGTATGAGGTACTGCTTGCTTTGTAGGGCTGGCCTGATTTTTATGTAACATACCCGTGCCTTTAGAGGGACACAGCATATTGATACTGTCGTTCATTTGTCCTGCTGCCTCACTCTGGCCAGCAAGAGCTGGCCTTTCACTAGGACTAAAGTTTGGTGGAAATGTCCTATGGCTTGCAGCATAGGAGCATACAGCATCTGTGACTGATGGGTCGGTCTGGTCTGGGTGTGACTACACCCATGCAAGAGCCCTCAGAGGGAGCTGAGCTCCCTAACAGGCTGCATGGCTGATCCATTCACAGGCTACACAAGAAATCTGTGCTGCTGCCACTTCTCTCTGAACATCATAGCTTCTTCTTGCCCAGGAAGACAGCAGCCTGTCTCTGTGCAGTACAAAGCTCCCATCAGAAACCTGAGTGAACAAAAAAGAGATTTCCTAGGAAAGAGATTTCTCTGGAAGGTTTGTGACAGAGAAAGAAGAAGGTAAAATCCTGGAGTCATGCCTTTACTGGAAAATAATCTTGACTGCTGATACTAACTGCGTAAATTTACTTAAATTAGAGAAAAGTGAGGCATCTTTATTTTTCTCTCTTTCATAATAGAACATTTAGGCACAAACATCCATAATTTCCAAGTGAGTCACTGGAATAGAACAGCTTTCAAAGGAACCACCTTGAAGTTTGCAGCAGGTGAAAGCAGCCAAAAAATGAGATAAGGGTGAGGCAGTTCGTGCTCATAACACAGTCAAGCACCTCAGTCCAGTCAGCTCATGCTCATGTTCTGTTCATGTGGGAGACTATAAAACACAGTGTGGTTTTATGGATTGAATGAAACAGGAGACCTTACAACTATACACAAGCTCTATGTCTCTTAGCTCATAACTTTATTGCCTTCAAAAATACTTCTTCTTAAAAGTACACAGTTATAAGCTGGCTTTGTCAAAACAGACATTACCAATCTGCACAAATTTAAGCAGAAAATATCATTAATTTTTTACAGTTTGAGTCAATAACTGAATGTGAATAAGTGTGGCAAATACTTCATCCTTGTACTTTTTGTATCAAAATTGTACATCTCCTTAAAACAAATTATCTAATTATCTAATTACTCCAGCGAAGATTTATACCGAAATCTATAATAAAAAAATAATACATAAAGCCTTTTGCCATATTTTAGCCTGCAGCTTAGATTTGATAGTTTTACCTTGTCTTTTAAATCCCATAATCTCTACAGCAGGGCAAGATTCCTCAGCATGCTTTGAATGCCAACCTGTGTGAGACCAGATCCAAATCTCACTTAAATTAGCGTGACCAGTTTCAATAACTTTGGTGTTCTACGGAAGAGGCCCTTACAGTAAGAATATGATGCTCAAGCTATTTCATCTTGCATGTCTTTATAGAGATAAGGGCATGATCAGCGCCAAGGAATCTTACTCAGGCTGGTGTTGGCACCAGCTCTCTTAGTGCCCTGAGAGAGCCACGGTCTGTGCCTACCTGCCAGAAAGAGCAGGGGTTGTGGGAAGTGCTGCAAAGGCTCTGACGAAAGATGTTAACAGCATCATCCATCTCTTGATTGCTACTGAAAGCTTAAGCGTACCCTTGTGTTGGTTAGGCTGATTGCTGTTTTTTGAAGAACATCATAGGAGTAGAGTTAAAAGAAGCCCTTTGAAATGTCCAAACCAGAGCCTTACCACCATGAAATGAGACAACTGCAGCAATAATACATCTTAAGGTCACCAGAAAGGGCATCCTGTATCTTTTTTTTCATCTTCTCCCTTGCTTCTGTACCTATGGCACCGAGTGTCACCATGAAAGGAGCCAAATCAGGTTGTTGACCCACCCCAAAAAATCCCCTGCTTTTTGCTGGATTAGTTCTCTACCAGTTTCCTGAGCTGGTTTAGCTCACGGAAGATTTGTATGAATGCTCACAAAAAAGAGATGGGATTGTGTGGTTGGATGCATGAACCTGTGGAGCATATCAGTTTACCTCCAGAGATACAAGGAAAGACTCATGCTTGAAGACTTCTCTTTTTCCAGCTATATTGATTGGTCTGGATACTGCTGATACCTCTCCCTACAAACTTGTGTGCTTTATCCTTAGACCATCACAACTGCAATATCACTGCTCAATAACACACACAGTGATCCCTTTAGTCATTAAAGGAAATCCCCAGGAGCCATCCTGGACTGAATAACCTCTGTGAAGCCCTCTGAAAAGGCTAGTTATTACATGGAGTGGACAATAAAGGGAAATGAGGTTTATGTTTGCTTATCCGAAAGGCCAGGGAGAGTTCATAGATTATTCTTTGCACAGATAAGCTAGACCTAATGTAAACATTCCTCACTGGAAAGTATCTGCTGTTTGTTTTCCTAACTTTAACCATGTGGCTAGCAAAAGCAGAATAAATGAAATAAAAGACAGGCATTTTAATAATAAAAAAACCAGTGTCTTTGAAAACTCACGTTACAGTTCCCTGAAAAAAAGAAAAAGTTAAAGTTGTCTTTTCTACTCAGTGCATGAAACACATACTGATGTGACTGCAAACCTTTCTTGTAAGTGAAAATTGGTGGGATTTCAAGCCTACCCCAACAGATATTCTTCATTACACTAGAGCAGAGCAACCTGCTCATTTTAGTTAAAACACAACTCAATGTCCTTTATTTGGGCAATACTGAAGTTATAATGGGTTTTCAATGAAAGTAATAGATATTTGTCCTTAGGGGAGCTGGAGGATTGAAGGGAAAGGTTCTAATGCTTTCCAATTCTGCTGTAGAAAATGCAAAAATCCCTGATGAATATAAATTAGCATAGCATGTCTCTTAAAAATCTCACCCACTACTCATCTGTATATCTAGGTTCATAAATATTTGAGGAAAAAAATATCTCTGTCCTCTCTACCAAAGCTGTTTACAGATTATTTCAAATCAACTTGCGATTAATTAGTTTTCTCTTCACTGTCTTTCAAATGGGACTAAATTGGTATCACCAAAATCTCAACTCTCCATAGTCTGTTGTCCAACTCTGCCCAAGTATTTGAGAGCTAACAAAAGTGTGGGTTTTTTACAACTAATCCTCTTTGATAAAACTTTCCACTCCCAAGAATAAAACTTAAATTTCTATTTTTTGCAGCATGTTGTAGAAGAGTTGGAAACACAGGGCTGGATGAGGGATAAGAGGACTGGCCCCAGAATGAAGACCTGGCTGTTGGAGCTGCTCTGATGCCACAATGTAGGGATATTTGTGATATCTGCCGTTTCTATGGCAACACGACAGCATGATTTACTGCAGTCACAGGGAAAGCAAAGGCAGTGCTTTTGTTTAACTTAAGTGCTATGAGCCATTTGTTGATATTGGGGAGGAGGGAGGGAGAAGTCCTGTGGCTTCCAGTTAAGCACATTACTAACATGTCTTAAGTATAAAGAGGAGTCAATAAAGAGGATCATGGTGTTCAGATCTCCCTTCTGTGCTCCTGGAGCTTGCACACACATGCCGACATGGCACTCAATTCCCTACAATCGGAGCATAGCAGACTTCTCTGAGCAGACCACAACGCCCATCCATCAGCCAGCTCAGGAGAGCGGCCCAGCCCAGTTCACTGAGCAGAGTAAGGGGCAGCTGCTGGCTCAGGCTTCACTCTGCACTGGCTCTCTTGATGGTGGCTGCAGATTGAAAGCCAGATGAGTTACTGGACTAGGGTGGCTTCTGGAGTATGTTGGCAGAGGAGGGTCAAGGTATGGATAGCACTGGCAGAGCTAAAGAGGTGGGTTTGTTTGAATCCACGATGGCTGCAGGACCCTGCTGTGTGGTAGTGGTGTGACCGAGGCAGGGAGAAGTGCTATGGTTTGGGAGAGAAAGGAAATCAACTTTTATAATGGGGCTTAGAGGGCTAAGATGGAGCTTGTGCTGGTAAACATAAACACTTTCTGGCCATTTGGTTGAGACCTGGTCCTCTGTACCGGGGCAGAATGAAGGCTTGGGACAAAGGGGCTGAAAAGTACATTTGCTACCTACATCTAGAAGATACACACGGGAAAAATAGAGGTTGTTAAGTAATTCCTCCAGGCATGGAAGGTCATTTAGACCATAATGAAGACTGGAGTTTACACAAGGAGTAAAGGATAGGATCAGGGAGAATGTGAGGCTTCATGTTTAGTTTTATTGTTGAGCCATGCAACATCGCAGTACTGAATGAAGGCTGGTTTCAGACATGGGAACCATCTTTTGTTTAACTGTGAAGCAGGTGTGTCTGATTAGGATTAGCGTATTGGATACTGGGCTTGGGCAGCTTTATTCTGCCATCACCTCCTTTCATCTGAATTTTCCATTTCTGTCTATCCCTTGCAGATGTGCCAAGCCACCATCACAAAGGAATGAGATCAGCCAGGGTAATCCCAACAGGGAACTGAAATCCACTGGTATAATACTGTCTGTGCCACTGCCTGCCCACATGAATGTCTCTGTGGGGGCCACTCAGTGACAAAAATGGCCCATGAGCCATTGACTAGTTTCCAGCAGTGCATCCTCACCTGAAGTTTTCACTTTGCTTGTTTTGTGGTGATCTCCCATCTGGAAAAGCAAAATAATCTTGAGCTCTTCTTGCCATGGCCGTACCTGGTTTCAGTGCTGGGAGTGGGTAGGTTCTGGCAGTGCAGTGGCCACCTTAACTCCTTCAGTGTTTTTCATCATCCCTTGCTGTTCGCTGCTGGGCACTCTCAAAGGCAGGAAACTCAGCTAGATAAGCTTCCCATCTACTGCACTAGGACTCTTCAGGAATATGTCTTTATTAGTATATTAAGAACAGTCTGATTTCAGCTAGCACGGAGCAGCTTGAGTGATATATCTGTTTTGCCCTGGCCACTTGATGGGTTTAGGGGAAGGTTGTTTGACTTACTCTGTGTGGTGTGTAAGAGAAACAACAAAATTCTCAGGAAGTCCATTAACAAACTCGTACTTACAAACTTCAGAACATTAAAGTAGAACGAGGTTCTTGGCAAATTTTAAAATGTAGCCATTTTGGTTAGAAATGCAGCAATATAAAAGCGCAAAATAACACTTAAGAAAACACATAAATGAAAAGAAAGAAAGGATAAAAGTGGAAAGGTATATAGTGACGACCCATGGATCACACGACCAGACTGCACTGGTTGAAGCGATGGTCACAGTCTTGATCCATCAGGGTGGGGGAAACCCACAAAACACAAAGTCTGGTGGGTTTATACTATGTTCAGGCTCAGTGGGAACATCCAGCTACCTCCCCTAGGGAGTTTTACACTGGATGATGTGATATTGTGGATCATGGGACACTTCAGGAGTCTTTGACACCTTCTAAGACACCACAGCTGCCTCTTACATGCAATTGAGTCAGTTATGGCCCACCAGAAGGGATGAATGTCCTGGTACTTCTTCAGAGGCGTGTTTTCACAGCTGAGCCACTTGTGTAAGGACTTCAGCATGATAAAAAGCACTACCTCACCTCGCAGGATTTGCCTCTTATCAGCCTCTTCCCTTATCTTTTTCAACTCCCAGCTGTAGCCTCTGGTGGTGGGTGTGCACCCCTCTGCACCTGCGCGGTTACTTTGCGCATCGTTAGCAAAGCACCCTGCTGACCTTTTGAGCCATTAACTATTAGCAAGCTAGTCTCTCACAATATCTGATGCCCTGATCTTTTTTTTTTTCTGTGTAAATAACATGTATATCAGCAATAAAAAGCTTTGTTGGAATGACAGAAAGCTTGGGGATAATTATAGGGAAGAACTTACCTCTTTACCTTCTTTCTACCTTGCAATTATGGAAGACTGTTTGTCTATTCTTGTTTTAATCTGCACCAGTTCTTATTCCACAAGACCCTTTTGTGGTGTGTGCTGCTGGAGTGCATTTGTAAAACAAAATTAGCAAAGAGGACACAGATGTTGCTCTCCATTCTCTTTTTAGCCATACAAATTATAAACAATGTCTCTTTATATTAAGATACACTTTTCTGTCTCGTATTGGTTTTAGAGCTGATTCTTTCAGTATGTTTTCTGTTTGGAGCAGCCTGTTCTTGTTTAAATATCCCCACAACTGTACTCCATGTGAAAACAATGCTGCTTTCACATTCAGCGCACATATCTCAAATCCATATGTATATTACTGAACCGCTGCGAGGACAGAAGAATTAATAACATTGTAGAGGGTCACAAAAAATGAGCAGCACATTTCTCATTAAGAGTCCACACGGAGTCATCAAGTGTACTTTGGCTTGTGTATAACGAGGTAACAGGTAGCAGCCCCTAGAGCAAAAGTGCCTTCACTGCTGTGACCTTATTAGGCTCACATTAATGGAGAGTCCAAGAGCTGCTGGTGGTGGGGGTTGAGCTGGTTTTCGCTAACACTTTATTGCAAAGAATTCTCTTCTACTGGAATACATGGTATTCAAAAGCCTTAATGCAGATTTCACAGCACAGAGATTTTAAACCTTTTTTCTGTCCAAGATCAAAAGAAATTATCCGTATTTATGGTATCTTTTATAACATGGATGTGGCATTCTGACTTCTATCAAATTTTGATTTGGTTGACTGTGGCTGATCCACAGATAAGATGAGTACTTTTTTTCCTTCAAGAAAAATCTATAACTAGTTCACATTGGCCTTAATTTAATACGTGCTCCCACCAAACATATGTTTTAAGACAAATATATTATTTTAAGACAAACTGTGTTAAGATCACTCCTCTCAGCTTCTAGTTAGACATCAACAGATAACAGCACAACAACGTGTGCTGGGGGGAGGGGGTGCTATAATTGCCCCAAACTGGAAGAAGTTTATCATGACACTGTGAACAGCTGTTGTTAAGACTCACTCTGAGCAGAAGAATGCACCTCCTGATGTTTCTGTTCATTCGGAACATTTCTGTGCCACATGGTGTCCATCACGCGGAATGCTTTGCCTATGGGCTGCGTAGCTAGTAAGACAGAACAAGCTTTATGTTGAACAGTGATATGTCTTGAGCCAGCATGTCATATGCAATAAAAAATTATGGACTTGAGTGGTGAAAAATAAATTTAGGACACTACAGATTGCTGACAAAAATTTTCTTCAGCAGTGACCATCATACAAAAAACTGAAATTGTCCTGCTTGATCGTTTGGTTGTTGCTTGTTGTTATTTTAATTTGGGAAACAGGATGTTTTTTGGGGCTTTGACATGTTATATAGTAGGACTTGAACTGGATTTTTTAGACTTCTTGCGGGAATTAAATTGCAGTTTGGGTTTTTAGTGAGGGCATCAGCCTGTAACAGATCTTAAAGCTGGGAGTCCAGTCTCATGTTTGGGAAACTGAAGAGATTGATTAAGAATAGGCTGGAGGTAAGCAATAATCTTCTTGATGGATTTACCTGTGTTATCAATGTGGAAGTTAATGCAACCGAAAAACCAGCAACCATGAATAATTTTGGAAAAAAGTTTCATTTTACCTTTCCACTTGTAAGCAGCATACTTCAGTTGTAAAGTTGCAGAAAACATTTAAAGGAGATCATAACCTGAAAGTACTTTCTACTCCATTTTTTGAAGTACAAGACTATTATCTCTGCATGCCCTACAATTTCTCTCCAAATTTGGCACGATGAAGACCCAAAGCAGCCATGTTATAACCAACAGCTGCCTCTCCCTAGTCCAGCTGGCAAGCACCTTCACCTCTGCCTTTCTATTTTTTTATTGCTGATAGGTTTTGTCCTATTATGTCTCCTGAAAACAATTAGAGAGTCATCAAATGGCAGCCCTTCCAGTTTGTGTTGGGGCCGGACTCTGGTGAAAGGTCAAATCATTTCCAATCATCCCCTCTCACATACAGCCTTCCTTTAAAACAGACCTCAAAAAATAATCTAATGCAGGCAAGACATTTGCAGCTGGCTTATATGAAGGAGCATTTGTTACGTGTGTGTGTGAGTTTATATAGCTCTCTTCATGAAGAGAGAACAGGAGCTGGAAGAGGTCCAGTTGGTGCTTTGTGAGTCTTGTCATGGCTTAGTCAGTTCTTCCCCTGGGTCTTCATCCTGTCCCTCATTTACTTCATTTCAATCTCTAAGCCTTATGCTTTTCCAGCTCACTATCATGCGATCCCCTCGCTTCCACTGCCTACCTTTGGATGAGATGTGCTGTGCCTCAGACACGCCTATCCTTCTACATCAACTCTCTAGGAAGCTGAAATGACTGACTCCCACACGAACATCTATCCTGCAGCCATCTGGAGACAGGAGAGAGATGGCACCAGCCACAGCGCTCTGAAAGCGATGGGTTGATAGACAAAGGTATTGAAAGCAGTGGAATGGTGCAGGTCTTGCAAACATTTCATCACAGCACAGCTTGAGGTACTGCTCTCCTTTGTAAAGACCAGGCATTTGTCACTTGCTTAGAACAGTTTATCAAAGAACCAGCAACTGAGCTTTTTTTCATTTCATAGCTCAGCTCAATGTCATGGCCAGTCTTTTATTGCCCCTTATATTTTTTAGCAGTAGGAGTTAGGAACTAAAAGTTATTCAGGGTTTAAATATACAAATATGGGACCCAAGAAACACCTTCAATGCCAGCCTGTGTGCAGATTTCTGTCAAGCTTTTTTAAGGAGGTAAGTGTCCAGGTCCTTAACATCTTTTCATGTTTTGTTTCAGCAGCTGGGATAAAACCTGCAGTCCTACTGAGGCTTCAGCATTGACTTCATTACAGATAGGATTTCATTTTCTGTGTGTCTAAACCACAGCTGAACATCTGGAAAATAGGGGACTTTTCATTCCTATTTTGTTTTAGATCATTAGCTATTCAAGGCATTTTCCTACTAACTAATGCAACAAAAGCCTGCCCCAGCTCAGCCCACAAGGCAAGAGATTGTTATTAATGCTACTTCTGACAGCCTGGCAAAGAGAACACTTAACAATTTAGGTAATGAAGAAGTGACAACAGGTGAGTATTACAACTTGCTCATGTCTTTGTACATGGATGCTGAAAGTTTCAAAAAGTGTAGAGGAATCATTCCCTAAACACTCATTTTGTTTAGGAAGTGTATTGGAAGGATAAGAGCAAAATCTGACCTGTGTGTGTGGGCACACAGGCACGCACACACATGGACATGTGTGCCTTGGAATCTGTTTGCAGTACCATAATGAAGCAACCTCCTGGAGCTGAGCTCTCCTGCAATCCCCAGGGGAAATACTGACTCTGCCCTTTCCAATCTGCTGAGAAGAAACATTTCATTTTTGAGTCTGACTCAGTGAAAAGGCTGATAGCAGCCGTACTGAAGAGCCTGCCTTTTGAATAAACACTGACTTGCTTAACCAAAAGGCAGTAAAATCACCTTTGGTTTGATGGATTCAGCTGCAACATTGAGTAATGAGTTGAAAAATAACATTGCACAGACCTGTCAAGGCACCTCTGCATGATCGGACTCAGCATTACACAAGCTGACAGTAGTCTGTGGTGGGAAGTTACCCGCTGACAAACTTTCTCAAACCAAGTCAGCTCCCGGCTCACATAATACAAGTTGCAATTGTCTCCCTTAATCCTCTCTGAGAGTGGTTTATCTGTAAACCATTGGAAGCGCTTCTTGAGCTTGTTCAGCTTTGATCTCCACATTATGACAGCTGTGACCTGGGCTATGTGGAAACAGTGGCTTACAGGAGTGCAGACATGCTCAGCAACAATGACAGTGCTGAGCTTGCTGCTGCAGTAGCACCCAGTGTGGGCTGAGGCCACTCTAACCACACCATGTGCACCATGGTGGTACTTCAAACAACACCTGACACTTATTTTTGACTTGCCCTTCTCTCCAGGATGGTAAATGTGGTAAATGGCTGCCTCTCTGTACAGCCAAAACCAGCAAGTCCAGAAGCAGGACAGCATTTGCACATCTTCTCATACACCTAAATGAAATGCTGCTATTAGTGTGCTGTAGTTCACATATATAGGTGAGCTACTTGCTGCTGCTGTGTTGCAGAATAACATTAAGACAAGGTCCTTCTGGGCTCTGGGCAGTGCTGGATCCTGCCGGCGTGTGCTGGGACTGCTGAGCTGGGGCAGTCCAGTTCAGGGAGGGGCCAATGCTCTCAGGGCTGCCAGACCATCAGGAAGCTGTGGTTGTTTCCACCAGCAGCATGCGGCTGGGGACAGACAGTGCTGGGCTGTGCCCAGCTGGTCACCATCCCCATCCTTGCTCTGCTCTTCTGGCTGGGTGCTGCAGGACGGTGCCATGTTGGGGAGGGCACTGGGGATGGTCCCTCACCATCACCCTTGGACCCCGGCTGGCCTGTCCTCTACTGTCAAGGGACAATTTGGTGGAAACATTCTGCCACATCCTTTTTTAAAACACAGGACAGTTCCTTGTGAGGCTGCTGAGCAGGTGTGGGTGAAAAGCAATGCTGCGCTGTAGACATGACTGCAGCATGCACCCAGGCTCCTGGCAGCATGCCCTGGCATGTGTCCCGACCAGAGGGGCAAAGGAAACAGGGATCTGGATACAGGCTTTTGTGCCTGCCTGTGAACTGATCCCCTTCTCCAACTGCAGAAAAAGATGTAAAGACCAGAAAGTTGACTCAATAAAAAAGTATTGCTTCTGTCTATAAAACACATCTTGTCTAGGTCCTTAAACTATAAAGGCTATAACAATGTTATCAATAAATGCACCTGTATTTCACTGCATAGACATTTTATAAAAACCCCTTTTTATTTTGTGAGAGTTTCCTCCTTACAGTACAAGAAAAGTAATTCAAAACAGACTCAGGAATAATGGGATACAGTCTCTGCAGAGAAGCCAAGGCGACCCTTTATATAATCTTTAAAACCTCAGAAAATTAGACATTTCTTTTGCCTTGTCAGGACTGAAGTCCTGAAGACCTGATCTGTAATACAGATAACACACGTGAGAAGTGTGAACGTGACTTAAATTGATGATGGCACTCCACGTTAGGCTGCACTGAAACATGCTAGGGCCCTGTGCAGTTGTAGTTTGTGGAAGCTTATCTGATGATTATTGTCTGTTATAAACACGTATGGGCATGTTAAATGTGTTACACATGTTACAGATAGTACCATAGATAGATGCAAGCCATTGCTGCAGGTAACCTACTGATCTGCTAGTCTTTGTCAGAAACCACCCATAGCAGCTCATTAGAAGTGAACATATCATGAAGGGTGACCCAGCTTGCCCTAGGACGGGGATGCTCTCACTGCACGTGTTTCAGATAAATTCTCTGTATCTGTCAGCAAGTTTCAAAGTTTGCTCACCAGTTGTCCTGTTAGCACTCACCTAAACCTTTTGTGCTTGCCTACTTGCTTTTGAGGGGCAGGATAATTTTCACTTGGCTTTATTTACTGCAATGTCCCAAAAATACCCCCACTATCTGTGTGCGGTCACACAGACCTAGTCTGCAGGGCTGTTGTGTACAGAGCAGAAGGCAGCATGGGGCAGAAAGCTCCAGCCACCTCCGGGCAAGGTGGAGCAGGTGCCAGGAGGAGCTGCTCACTTGCTCACTTCCCAGCAGCAGAGCTCTCTGCAGGCAGTGTGACAGCAGGCAGAGCAGCACCAGCACAGTGAGCATCGTGACTGTCCTTCATCCAGCTCCCAGGCACTGCTTATGCACCGGCTCTTCTATGCCAACTGAGAAGCAGTTCCTGGACTCTCCTTTCCTCAGAAATCCCACCTCTCTCCAGTCCATTGCTGGTCTGCATTCTTGGGCTCCTTCTTATTTAATTCTGGTCTGGTCCCAGCATCCTGGGTCTCCCTAACAGAGTGTGCTATATGATGTGGGAGCTGTGGGTTCAAAACCCGCAAGCATTCTAGAGTTTACATCTCCTGCTTCCTGGGGGTGTTTTGTAACCCGTGCTGTGAAAAAACGCCTGTCTCCATACTCTCAGAGGGACTACAGGAAATGAAGATGCTCAGCCTCATCAACAAATCTGAACCCAAAGAAAGGCAAGATTTCAGAGACAGCCCACTGCTCAGCAGTGCTGCTTGCCTGAATCTTTGTTCAATGTGTCAACTCCCATTTGGAGCTGCTGAACTTTAGTATGTCCCTCTCATGTATGGATAAGAGACATGACTATACATCGGTATACTGGGGTGCCCATATCAGCTCTAGACATCACTTGGATGCTTAAAACTTTAATGCTGCCATAAGCATTTACCTTGAATGACTTTTACGTGAAGGGCAAACAGATCTATCCCCAGTCCCAGCTCCCTCCCCATCAGCCTGTCTCCTCACTGAATAGAGAACTCAGGACAATATTTTGTATTCTCTTGGGATCCTCTTAAACTGGTGACCTCTTCCTTGGAGCCCAGCTAAAACATCTCAGTGGTTGACACATGAGCACAGTACAGTCCATGTTCTGAAGCTGGCCATGCCTCAGGTGAGGCCAGAATATCTCCCATGGTCCCTACAAAACTGCATTTTCCCCTCTGATCAATGAAGAAGTGGCTATAGACTGATTTAGTTGCTGAAATGATGCTGGGGACACTGTGACCTGCACTGTAATGTCAAAGCAAAGCCTAGATAAAAGTTCATCTGTGCTTCTGAGATTAAGATCCAAGTTCATTTTTTATTGTTACAAAACCCAAGAGCACTGTCAGACAAATGCTGCTATGTAGTAGGATATTAATATTATCACTGACAATAATGTTACAAGGGCACGACTGATAAGGAAATGCCCAACTTACACTCGAGTATTGATTGCCATTTATTTATTCTGAATACGCCAATATATTTGGAATAACTTGGTTTTTCTGGCTACCTGATAGACAATAAAACCTCCATCACTTTATTTTCTTTATTTTAAAAGTATTTGTAATCAAAACCAGCAGAAAGCAAAATAGCATCACAGCTGTTAGGAGACCTGTGCACATGCAAAGCTTGAAAAACAAGTGTTTTGCTAAGTGCCCTATACATCCCAGATGTGGGCTGAGAGAAGGAGTAGGGTCAGCACCAAATTTAACTTGTCCTGTCTCCTCCCTGGGAAATATCTGCCAGGGACTCATACAGGTGTGTAGTAACGTAGTGTTCACTCACATACCCTTGTTTGTCAAAGCTGCAGCAGGGTGGCAGAGGAGATGTCATCTCTCCAGCCATTCCCAGGTTCATAGATTAACGGCCACACCTTGAAATACCATCTTCTCATGAGCTGGGCAGCCAGTCAGGATCCTGGAGCATGCTTTCATGTGTGGTCAGCATGCAACTCTGATTTATGAGTGAGGGCTGCATTTTGATCACAGATGCCTGCCTGGTTTTGACAGCACGCTCTCATTGCTGTTTAAGTGAAAGATGACTGCTATGTTATACCATTGGTAACCAGGAAAACTGTGGTAGGATGTGAAGCAATCAAGAGACAGAAGTTGTTCTCCATTGCAAAATGCTGTCTGGCAGGCTCGTGGGATGCTACCGTCTACTGGAGATGTAATTCCAACATCATACTGGGGCAGGAGCCAGTACTGAGGTCCCTCTGGGAAGCAGTGGGCAAAGCAAACAGACAGCCTGGCAGCCTTTCCTGAATAAGCACAAAAAGGCTGGTTGTAGAGATGTTTTTTAACAAAGAGAGAGTGAGAGATCTGGGACAGGCAAGCCAAGTTTTGCAAACCAGTACAGTGTGTCCTAAAAAGCAGTAAACATAATTAAAATGCTTTAATGATTTTATATATGTACATGCTACCTTCCTTCTGGCCAGACTGTAATTGCATGGCTCCGTGTTCCTACAAGAAACTGGGTACTACTTTGTCTTTTGCATCCATCCTTGTCATGTTTTTCTTTCTTCAGTTTCCAGCCAGTGTGCACTTTCTTCCCCATCCCTCTAAAGAAGTCTCCATAAGAGCTTTCTGGCTCTACAGCAACGACCATAGAAGTAAGAGATGGCCTCACAGTAGAGAAATGAGGTCCCACAGAATGCTCCAGCTCTAGCAAAGCTATAAACAGCTATCCTGCTAAAGATGTTCCCAAAGACTTGCTCAGCATGATAACACAAGGCTGAAAGCCAAGGGTGAGATAATACAGTAATTACTTTACCAACACAATAGCTGAGCCAAACGCAGAATGCAAAGCAAAACTCTTAAAATTAAAACTGTTCATGGAACTTCAGAGGGCTCTGATCAGGACGTGAAACATGTTTGCCCATTGCCTGACTATACCTCCGTCATGATGACCCTCTTCTCATCAGGGACGCAGGTTTACTAAAGGCCCAGGAGAGCCACCTCAGCATCAGGGAGGGGAAGGAGAAGATGGTTCAACTCTCACCCCCATGTTAATGTAAGTCTTTGGGTGGCTAAGCATTGATAGCCTTGGGACTGCAGGAAAATGATGCCTGGATTTTGTCTTAGGGCTGATGGTGCTGTGCCTTTGCAGGGTTTGTTTTGGTTTTCCTCTTCCTCATGTTTCTACAGGTGTGTTGGAGAGAGTCACTGCTTTGTAGTGGGTTTGGGTGGGCCCTGCAATGAGCAGGAGGATCATTCCATGCTCTTGTGTACAGAGTTCATGTCCTCATGAGGTGAAGATTGTCATCCTCTGGTGATATAACCTCAAGTAAATAGCATTGTGCCAACTGATAGCAACCACAGATCTTACCCAAGGCTTATACTTAACCTTTGTGCTTGCAAAAGTAGAGTCTAGTTGGACTTTTCTGGATTTCTAATTCTTCTCCAGCAGATAATGGCCAACCTGACATGTCTGTATTCTTAAGTGTTCTAGCATGAAAGATCAGATAGCAAGAGAAAACATAAATTAACTTATGCACCTGCATAGGGATTTTTTTCAAATGTGGGATTCACCTCAGTTGGGCATCAAGGAATTTGTAATTTCATTAAGATCATCGAATTATACATTCTCTTGCATGAGTCCTCTGCAAAAACCTGAACCTCTAGATGTGCTTCAGCCACACACACCCTTTGTCCTTGGTCCTTGCAGCTTCTTTCCTGAGCCATTCTCCCAGAAGGGTCAGGCTGAAGAGGCTGGATCCCACCTCTGTTGCTGGCCTGGGGCTGGACCCCATCCCTGTGCTTCTGGACTGGGATTTGAAACATTGACCCTGGAGGTGGGAAGCACAAGTTTGAGGCTGTAGGTTTCCACCCACACCCCAAGCTGCCCACTGACTGACTGGGGGAAGCTGAGGGATGCACACAGATGCCAGTCTCCTTTGGAATCTGTGTACTGGGAAGTTTTGGGACTGACCAAATGGGTGAGGGACATCAGTAATGGTGCTTTAGGGTCTTGCCTGAGGCACAGGACAGTACTTTGTCCCAACATCTCCATGGGGTGTTTCTCCATTCTCCATTTTCTCCTCTTCCATGAGCCATTCTGTGCAATATACAATCCAAGTTCTGAAGCAAAGAAGAGTGAAACAAGAGCAGCCTCAGAGGGCACCAGATGATTGGAAGATGGATGTTCACACCGTTTTCGTATGTATCCCCCATATTTCCATAATTGTCTTTGTGTCTTTTACTAGAGGACAGTTACATTCTCCTGCTGCTCCCTCTGCTCTGGAGCTGAGCTGCTCCTCACCAAGGCTCTGCAGAACTAGACTGGCTTTGCTTAGGGCATCATCACTCAAAAATCCTGAGTGGCTGATGAGACATTTCCAGGTATAATGTTACTTGCTGTTCAAGTTTCAGCACTCAAATACCCAGCAATGTGGGAAGGATTAAAAAAAAAAGCAACAATTGAACATGTTTCTCTGTTTGCTTTAAAGATGTTTTCACAAATGGGGTGTGGGTGTTATTTTGTTCAGACTGAGTGGGTGCCGGAAAACGGTGCCAACAGCTGAATTTTGAAAGACATCTGAGAAAGACCAAAGGGGTCATTGGCCAAGCCAGCAAGGAAGAGCCAGCAGTCAGGAAAGTGTGAGTGGGAGAGAGCCTGGCCACATTTTGGCAGTCCGGGCTGAAGGCAATGCAGTCTTTTGAATGTGCTATGCAGGAAAGCAGGATCTGGATGTGACACGACTGCTGGGAGCAAAAAAAAAGGAAGACTCAACCAAGCCAAGATTCAGGTCTGAATACAGGTTTTAGAATAACAAGAGGAAAGCAGTGACAGGATGAGACTAAAGAGGGAAGGTGCTGCTTGCCTTTTCTCAGTGGGTAACAGCAGCATCAAATCTTCCTTATGCCTTACACCTATCCTACATATCTGTTACGGATTGGTACATGAAGGCATTCATGGCAGTCTGGTTCTCAATTCCCACTAAGCTTTGAAACAACATGGATGCTCAACTGTCAAAAAGTGACCTTGGGAAATCTCATCCAATGTCTGGGGAAAAAAACCCCGACCTCTTTGACTGCACCTTCAATGGATGTGCAGTGCTTGCTGGCACCAGGCTGGGACAAAGCTGAGAGCTGACTCAGGAAGGAGATCACCTCCTCCTGTATGACTTCACAGCTTTCAGAAGCCACCAGGTGTTTCTTGAGAGACTCGCATCCACCTAACCAAGTGTGGTGGGAAGATAGAATGGGGAAGATCACTGGGCAAATTACCTACTTGCAGAAATTCATCGATACGACACACTGTGGGTAGAAACATCTCTGAAACAAGCTCTCTTCGGATGAGTCAGAGGAAAATTCAAAACAAAACAACACAGCAGGGACAAGGCTGGGATTTATTTTTTTGACAATGTTTATAATGCAGAAATATCCAGTGGTCCTAGAGGCCTCATCTCGCATTGAACAGAAATGCATGCAGTTACCCCATCGTTTATAGAGTACAAGGCAAACACCCAAGGAGAAGAGTGGGATTTGCAAATACTCTCGGAAGTTGTAAAGCAGAACTTCCCCTGTTTCAGAGAGATACACGTCCTTGGGTGACACCAGTGTTTTATGAGGATCCTAAGTGATTTCTGCAGAGATTCATAAGTTACATGAGAGGTTGGGTTTAGTCTTCCCCAGCTCTTCCCACTCCCATTAAGGGCCTTATCCGTTATAGTCAAAACAAGTCTTGCCCATGCAGAGTCAATCACAGCCTTCCTGAAGATCACCAAAAGTCTGTACAGGCTGGCAGAACATTAGAATACGCAAAAGAATAAGTCAAGCTTGCAAAATTCTCACAAATCCTCAGGCCATCCAGGGACTTACAACAAGAAAATTGTGCCAAAGCAGCACCTTGTATTTTCAAAACATTGAAGACCTGGTAGAAATCCAATCCATGTGAACATTTTATGAGGAGTACTGCACTGGTAAAATGCACAGATGGGATGTAAATTTAAAATTGGTCCTTGCTTGGAGGCTGTGCAACTTCACTGCTGGCATCTCATCAGGTCTGATGTGGGAGCAGGGCTTCTTCACTATGGCCTCCACCCTTCCCTTCACCTGATAAATAGCCTTTTCCCAAGCATTGCTCAGCCTGTGAAGTGGGGCTGCAGTGAAGGCATGGAGTGTTTGCATGTTTTGCCCCTTGGTCAGGTGAAAGGCACAAGAGAAGGTGTCGTGTGCCCGGTAAACTGGAACCCTGCTGGAACGGACTGAGGCAAACAGCCTGCACCCATCAGCATCAAGGGCTGCGTGCAAGGATGAGACTGTTCCTACAGAATAGTCCTGACCTGCATCCTGAGTCCTGTGCTAATGTACGGCCTCTCCATGCACAGGCAATTCCAGCATTTCAGCTTTCTCACCATTCCCAATAAAAACCTTGTTTCAGAGGCTGCGAGCCTACTTTGGTAACACAGATACAGGCTGTATCTGTCAGCTTGTCCAGACCCTGGCCTGGCCTGCTTAATGGATATAGTGGTAGATGAAGATACACTCTTCAGAGAGGAGAACCTTGCTCCTTTGTACGTCAGCTAATTTACTTCGGGAATAAGGGATCTGCATGTGGGGGTGATAAGGACCAGCTCTGCACAGGAACAAGCCTTCCCCACAAAGGGGGGAAATCCATTCTTTAACACAGAAGTGGCCTCCAATGAACTGCAGTGTGTATGACCAAAACCAAAATTGAGAGTTTTCTCTTGCTGGTGCCATAGAGTTTTAAAGGAAGCGCAGCCTTGCTCAGATGAACCCTCTGTGCTTGAGTTGTCCTGTAGAATTTCATCAGAGTGGCAGGAACAAATGGGCTGGTTTATGGCACCAAGGACTGACCCCTTTCAAGAAGCATGAATTTGTGAGAGAGCATTTCAGAGGTTGCCCAGCTATTCAAGTATTGGCACAGAAGGAAGCTCATTACATCCTTTCCTCAAAATTTCAGTACTTCCTTCATTCATGCCATGTCCCATTCCTCCTGAGAGGTTACACAAAGGGCAGAGTCAAGTTTTCGCATCAGGACTATCTAAAGCATAAGAGCCAAAATCAAATGCCTGCTGCAAATTTTGGGTATGCATTTAGCACATCTTGCCATGCATCCAGCATCCTGCAGAAGAGATTTTGCAGGCACACATGAGGAAATAAAAGGGAGGTACCCAAAGCTTACAGTATGAATGAAGAGGATTCAGGGTCTGAGCAATTTAAACACTCAGAAGCTGCAAGAGGAAACATTGCTTATGCTGTTCTGTTCCTTCCTGCCTACTGATCATATTCATTTGGGGCTGGCTCAGCAAATAAAAGCTGTGAAGCATGAGTCCAATGTTGCCCGAGGTGTCTGCAGCTCCCTGTCACACTGACACTTAACAGCCATCTCTGGTTGTAGTCTCACCTCTCCCAAATAAGCATAAATTTCAGAAAGTCACATTAATCTGCCTCTGGCCTCTCCCTGTCCTAGTCCCACACCCTCTTTTTCAGCAGGCTGTCAGGAGCAAGCAAACACAGAATGGGTGGTTGGGAAGCAGCAACTTATGAAATAAAGGTATGGAAACGCTGTTGTGTAGCATTTAATCTTTTTTATTTTCTCTTTAATTGAAGCCTAAATGATGCTGGGTTTTGCTTGGGGAGGTAGTTAAAACATCCACAGCAAACATGACACCCAGGTGGAAGGGCTCAGCTCTCCTAAGCAAGGAAGATTTGATGTCAGTGTTTGTTGAATCATCATTAGGAACTAAAGGTGTCTTCTTTGCAATACATTAAGCAAGCCAGTGTCAGTGCTATGCTGATCTTTCAGCATCAGAAGGCAGAAATGGAAAAGTGTCATTACGTCATATGGTCTAGCAGAGTTGACAAACAGCAGCTTCGTGAGGGATGTGCAATGATTGGGTCTGTAAGGAGAGCAAACACAAAATGAACCTGAAGGGACGTGCCAGACCACCCACACATGGGCAAGTAGAGCTGCTTGGGACACCCCTGAAGGCTGTCAGATGTAGCACAGGATCTGAGGGACACCTGTGCCCTTTTGGAGCAATAGCTACAGATGAGATGGGGATGCCCTATAGCATTTCAAATGGGTTTAGACTCAAAGGAATCCTTGACTACCAGCAATTAGAATGGGATCCTCGATATTAAGATCGGAAATAAACAGCCATACAGTAGAGGCTTGAGGTGTCACCCTAAATGTTATAGAATATCCTGAGTTGGAAGGTACCCACCAGGATCATGAAGTCCAGCTCCTGGCTCTGTATAGGACAACCCCAAAAGTCACACCATGTGCCTGAGAATGTTGTTGAAATACTTGTTGAATTCTGGCAGGCTCGGTGCCCTGATCACTTCCTTAGGGATCCTGTCCCAGTACCTGACCACCCTCTGTGTGAAGAAACTTTTCCTAACATCCAACACAAACCTCCCCTGACGTAATGTCATAAACATGTTTAGGTCCTAATCCATAATCTCTCTCTGATATTTGTACAGGCACTCACTGCTGCATGCTGGAAGTTCCTTATGCCAAGCAAGATTGGAATATTCTCTGGTGTAAAATAAATTGTGTAATTGGTGTAAAAGAAATTCAAAGTGTTTGAATTTTGCATACTTCTGGTATATTGATGTAGCTACACATATTTGGCATGCAGTTGCTTCTTAAGGAAGTAAAGCAAACACGTGCTTGTCTATCACAGCCTCTGTTTATCCAGCACTGAATCCAACAGCACAGCCCGACGCTCACTCTGCTGGAGTATTTCCTTTCTGAATGGATGGCAGAGGAAGGCCATGCTTAATCTGCTCTGTGATGTGAGCTGTGACATGCACTGATCTGCAGGGTCTGGGCCTGATTACAGCATATTTCTCCACTGCAGGCTGAAAACTCAGATTTCCCTGGTGAAAATAAATGGGGAGAGAAGGGGGATTCTCACCTTGATACAATTTCAGAATAAAATCAGAGTAGGGACACAGATCCAGGAGTTTGAAAGCATTCCCATCTTCAAACTGTGACTGTACAAACTTTTTAAGACTGTCACCTGCACTGTGCTTGCTCCCATGGGATCGACCATATTCCCATCTGCCAGCTATGGGCGCTGCCAGGCTGCAAAACAGGCCAGGTCTCACACCCTTCTTCTCACCCACAGGAGGAGCTGCGCTGTCTAATGGCTTAGGAAATCTGATTTTTCCTTTTCTGGCATAACCCCTGACCCACTCTATAACATTTGCTGAGCTATGTAGGTGCTGCAGAAATCATCTTCTCACTTCAAAAAATAAGATTACAATAGCTACTGTGTACATCGGAAGAGGGCTGTAAAGCTGGAGGTTCTGCTGCAACACGGACTTGTGCTCACAATTTTGCTTGATATATTCACAAGTATGATTTTAGGACACATTTCTATGAGCTAGAAACTCAAATCAGGACATCCAGTTCTGTAGTCCCCAATCATGGCTATGAAAACTACAAATCTTCATCTTGCAAAAAGAGTACAGCCAAAGGGAAGAGCTGTTTGATTAAACAGCCCCTGTCTCAAGCACCAAATATATCACACATGCAAACAGATCCTGAGTCCAGACCTTGGGAGCCAGTTGCCCAGATGCCTTTGAGGATCTGGGCCTAAGGGCTCATTCCAACCAGCTGAAGTCAATGGGACTATCCCTATATTTAAGTTTTCGCTGGACGACAGCCAAAGGCTCAGCATCTTGCAGAACTGGCTCTCATGATGCTGCATTCCTTAATAGCTGGGAAAGAGAGCAAAGCAATGTATAGCAGAAAGTGTCCATCCATATTAGTGGGTATTAGTAACCACTTTTAAAGGTCTAATCTATGTAAAAATGTTTTCGCCCCACCATCAGCAAAGGCAGGAATTTCCCACGGTTGACAGGCCCTGAGCAAACAGAGGAGCTGAAACAAAGAGCTGGATAATTAGCTGGGAGGGCAGGCGTTCCTGCGCCGCGCGGGGCAACTGCCCTGCGCAGCTGCGATGGGGCTTCGTGGAGCGACCTGGAAAACAGACCTGCCTTTAAAAGTGCAGAGGGTGAGGGTTTTAGTCGTGCTTTTTTAATTTTAAACAGTGATGCCTGTGGCTTTACAGCTTCATGCAAAGGCGGGCAGACAAACTGAAGTATGAAAGGAGCCTTATTAAAACACGCCATACATTATGTATGAACTTGAACTCTTCCTGACCTCTGTAGTCCTGGATCTGCCCCAATCCATAAACAGCTTGGTCCAAATTTTATGCTGCTGCAGTAATTTGAATAAAATCACAAGCTGTTTTTTTCAAGGCAGTATCTCCAGTTAGGAAAACTCAGGGTGCCACTTTTCAAAGATGCCTGTCTCAGAAAGGCACCTAGCTGAGTACTGTAGCTGGATGTTAGCAGTTGTCTGTACAACCCACTGTAAACCAAAGCACAGCCCCCTTCCAAGCAAGATGTTAAAATTTTTTCATTGCCACTCACTAGAAAAATTTTATTTAGAATAGCAAAGGTATAATTGCAGTTAGAGCTGGCTGAGATATTCAGCATGAATACATGATCTGGTACATTAAGCTCTTTCTTGGGCCACGGATTCTTTACTCTGATCTCGATTATTGTAAAATGCTCATATTCTCATATTTAGCATTGTGGGGTTGTTTCGGTTTGGCTCCTTTGCTGAACAACACATGAGCAGACTGAGCCACAAGGTTGTTTGCCTGCTGGTCAGCTCAGCTCTTTGCTTCTCCTGCCATAGGCCAGGTCACCCAGCCCACAAATTGTTGCTTTTCTTCCCTGATCCCCAGCCTTATATGTTTCATGTCTAACATAACAGAAACGTTATTCTGGTTTCAGTGCAAAGTATCTTCATTAATAGGCAAATAGAAATTTGATGGAAGGGAGGCACCTGCCTTGGAGCTGCTCAGAGCCCTCCAAAGCTGCTGGTGCCAAATTCCTGGACATCACTTCTGCAGGCAAGTGAATGGTGTGAGAACACTAAATACAAGATTTGCCTTTCCCCCACCAGCACTGTCTCGTGGACTCTTTGATGAGTCTCTTCAGCCATAAATACTTCTCTGAAGGGCAAAGGTTTGCTGGATATTGGCCTCAGAAAGTTAAAAGAGGAGGCTGGGTGAACTGAGATGGATTTCACAGGTGGTTTGCAAAACCTTCTCAGTGAGTCCCAAACCAGCCAGCAGAGCCATGCCATCAGTGCAGAAACAGTTTCTGCCTCAGACCTTGTCCCCAGAAGAGAGGCTGTGACTATGAAGTGAAAGAGAGAAATAGTGACTTGTGTTACCCGCAGAGAAAGAGAGGAAGCCTCCGAAAGAACTCTGAAAATTCAATTAAATTGGAGGCATCTTTCACACAGAAATATTTTGTATGCAAATTAAGGCTCTTTGGCAAGTTCTAAACTTCTGAGATATTGATTGATTCTTTAATTTTTTTTAGCAAATTAATAACATTTCAATGGTGAAGCGTAAAAGGTAATTTTCGAGTTTGTGTGTTATGAAGGGGAGCCTGCAAAAACAAAATATAAAGTGTCTCTGGAAATAACCATCAGAACTGTGATAATTGCTAGCAGTGGCTGTAATTCCCAGTGGCTGGCTGTACTCAGCTTTACATGAAATTGATTTGACTTTGCATTTACTTTTTGACCGGGGCTCAGGTGATTTGAATCCAGGTTCAAATTAAATATGGTTTCCCTGGTTAAGATGAAGCAATGTATCAAATGCCTATGGGAAAAGAACAGAAGGGAGTTGGAAAGCACTTTGTTCAAACTTTTAATTATTTTACCTCATTCACAGTCTGAGTGGCACAAGGATATGTTTTTATTTGATCACATCAAACTTTCAGTGCACTACTCTTTTCTTGCTACAGCTAGCACACTGCTTACACAGCATGGAGCTTTTTTCCCCTGACATTCACAGATGTGAGCTCTGATCCCCATGCTTCAGAGCTAGAAGCTGAAACCAAAAGAAAAAAAAAATCCCCAAGGACTCATACTTTGCCTGCAGACCCAGATCCTGAAGCACCATGGCAGCTCTCAGCCTCTACCCCAACATCACTGCAGGCTTGCTTCGAAGTACTTGCCTGGTAGAAAGCACTTTTCCTGGACCTCCAGCTGCTGAGCTTCTGCTGAGAAAAACACCTAAGTTTTGCTTACACATTTCCTGTGAATAATTCATCTCTGTGTAATGCCCATGAACACGTCAGGTTTGTCTTTTGGGGGGTTTCCTCTCAACCTCAGTGGCCCTGCTGAGCAACCTGCAGTACTCATTGGCCTTTCAGCTTCATGGAAGTCTCTAAAGGCTCAAGGCAAGGGCTGTTTCACCCTGCCTGTGGCTTCACGGGGGAGCTCAGTGGCAGGACACAGTTCCTCCTTGTGTCTCCATCGGGCTGAAGTTGTTCTGAGAACTTCCCTCTTTTGGCACAGTTTGGGAAATTGCCTTTAGGAGGTAGAACACAAGCAAGGGGACAGAAGTGAGCCCTAAGGAGGTAAGAGCCAGACAGCACCCCAAAGAATGGGTGTCTGCACCCACCCTGGCTCCCTTACTTTGGAAAGGAGACAGGCAAGCAGCTCCTCCTGTCTCTGCTCTCTGTGAGGAGAGCAATGCTGAAGGAGAGTGAGAAGGCCAAAGACAGCCAACCCACCACAGGCATCCTCTACCCTTCTGCATCTGGCAGCAAAGATGAGGAACAGACCACTTTTCAACACTGCCTCTGTCAGAGGGACTTTTCAATGTGGCTCTTTCCTTGCTGCTGGTAAAATTGCACATTGACCTCGCAGCAGCATCCATCTCTGGCACAGGGAAGAGGGTCTTTCACTCTGGCTAAACTGGACCTCAGTGCCAACCTCCCTGAGCTTTGCCCATCTGTGCATAAAGCAGGAGTGAAGCCAAAGCTAGGCAGAAGATAATACACCCAGGCCCTCCAAGAGTAGGAAGAGTCCTAATCATCAGAACTATTTTTGGAGGGATCATTTAGCTTTATCCCCCTTACCCCTCTGAAGCCGGAGAACAGAGCCAGACACCCAGAGGGAGAAGAGATGATAAAAGGATTTTTCTTTCTAAGGGGAGGAGGGACCATTAGCAGAGTCACAGAGAGAAGATCAAAAAGAGCTACACAAAGCAGAGGGGCAGGCTCTTTCAGTCCAGAGGAATGAATTGTGAGCCAGCAAAATACCTTAATAACAATTTTCTAAGCCCCATATATATGTTGCTTATATACCACCAAATTAATATTGCATCAGCATGTCTTGTCAGTGCATTAGAAATCAGAGATACACCTTCAAATTTTGGGGATCTGTGATAAACTGGGTGAAGAAAAACCAAGTGGCTGTGCCAGATGGACTCAATAGGTGTCCTAGAAGTAGTGGCGAAATGATCTGAGCAAGGGACAGAGCCACTAGTGCCATTTTCCCTCATGCAGGAGAGCCCTGGTGAGAAGCTGTGTGCAAAATCTGCTCAGCTTGTAACTGCACGTTTCCTGTGGGCACATGCAGGCAGTCCACGAGGATGGCAGCCCTGCAATCAGTATGGTTTTCATCAGCAGGAACAAAGACATGTGAACAGCTACTGGCAAGCGGCCAAAACTTTCCCCCATCACATTTTTCACAGTCATTTTGAATATGACCTCAAGAAGACCTGTTTGTTTTGCCATAAAAGGCAAAGGGTCTAATCCTAGGCAGTTTTGTGCTGATGCTTCTAGTTTTGCCGGCATAAAAGCTTCTGCTTGAAGGCATTAATAGGGAAAAGGGAGTCAAGATTGGTTATGTCCTGGTCCTTCACAGGATAAGGAGAAAATTACACATAGACCCAAGAAGGAGGTGTGGCACTTAACACATCAGCACTTGCTAATAAATGCAACCCAGGCTTAGATATTAGAAATATCATGTGTGAGAGAGCATGTCTGGTGACAACAGAAAAACAGCGTAATTTATTAGTGGTGATTGGCACAACTGACTGCTCTTTGCCACTGGAGAAAGTAAGAAATCACTCCAGTTATAGTTCTTGCCACTTGACACATAGAACAAGCTTGGAAACTCCCTCCCAGTCAAGAGGTATGCATTGTTCCTGAAACAATGGTGTTTAATAGCTAGCACTCAGTTCAGGACCACTTAAATTCATTAGACTGGGTCTACAGGCCTTGTCCTGCAGTCAAGAGGGACTGGTCCTCAAAGGACTTCTAAGCTTGCAAGTGAGGATCCATAACATGCATTTTTGCCAACTCCATCCCTTAATTGCTGGGCATCCTGAAGAATTTTGCTTCACTTGAGCATGTGGGGGTTTTTTTTCCTCTTTTTTCCACTCTTTTATCCCTGCTCAAAATGGAAGCTCCTTGGAGTTTACATCTAACACAAGAAGCATCTGCGAATTTCTAAGTGAGAAATAAGTAAAGCCTACAGTTCAGTGCCAAGCAAGAAATCTCTCCCCTAAAGGGAAGTTGACCGATATTGCAAAACTCAATTTTGTAAAGACATCAGAGGCTACATCAGAAACATGTTTGCCTGCCCGTGATGCTGGAGTAAACATGAACTAAGTACAGATTATCTACATAATGGGATAAAGTATATTCTACTCTGTATTCACACCGTTGTCTTACACATGAGCTGGTCAAGTCAAAGATTTTCTGGATTGGACTCATTTGAAAAACTGTTCTTAAGGTGTTGAGTGACATGTGAAGATGAGCACCAAGAAGCAGCCGTGTAGAGGGAGAAAGCCTTGAAAGGGAGAAAGTGCAAGGGGGGAGGCCAGTATCCAAGGGTTGGTGTTGGAAAGCAGTCCTGCATATTGGATTCATTGTCCAGGAAAAATTCATTCTTGTGAAGGTACTTCCTCCTTCCAGTGCCAAGACCAAGAAAAGCTGGAGTTACTGGTTGCAGAAGACCTTGATGGAGGGCTTGTTTCAACTGGCACTCTCCTTCTTGAAAGATGTCCCACTTGTTTGCTTTCATTGATTGCTATTTGGTTGGGCTGGTCCTGTTTATCCATCACAGGTACTTGTTCTTTTCATGATCCCTGCGGTTCTTAAATTTCTCAAGGGATACTTAGTTTTTCCCTGGACTGAATCTCTACACACACAAACTGTCATCAAAGGTATTTAAATAGGTGAAAAGATAATACAGTGACAAAACTGGAAACACTGTTGCTATGCTGAAAACCTGAGATACATTCTTTTAGTACCCTTTAAGAAATGTGTTTGTTTACATAAAAACTTACGCAGAAAATTAACTTACACAGGATTATGTTGGACAAAAAGTATTCTGCTCCTTTATTTTCTATTATAGCATATGCAATTTTAATTTTTGAGGTCTTTGGAGTGATAAGGTTCCAATAGTGAAATACTCTATTTATCTTTATTTAAGTCTTGAAGGGGCAAATGGAATGGCCTGGTTAAAACTGAGTCAATTGCCCTGACCTTCACTGGAGGGAAACAGAGTGCTACTGCTATAGGACTTTACTATGAGGAATTAAAGCAGTTTAACACAAATTACGTCCATCAATTAAGAAAAGCAGGTCAACACTACCAGTGTGATATTTAGGAATTTCCAAAGATAGCTGATAAGGGTAACTCCATAAATATAGTACACGCTTGCAATTCCATAAAATATTTGATTCACCGTACACTTCCCAACCAAGAAGCTATAGTGATAGAAAGCCCATAAGATACACATTAAAAGGATAAATCCCAGCAAAGCCTCAAAATATAATGGAAGATAGCTGGAGACTGATTGTTGAATAGTGCTTTCCTAAAAAAGTCTTGCAGATGTCTGGAACACATGCCCTTCAGTGGGATTTAAAGATGTTGGTCAATTTATCTTGAGTACAAGGAGGAACTTGTCACTGTTTAAAAGAGTCTGCTTAAGGACGAATAATTCAATAACATAGAAATGTTGTACCCTTATAGACACAGGCATAACCAGATCCAGTGCTGGAAGGTGCAGCTGGGGAAATCTGTATTTGAAACAAATCATGGTATGTCAATTTTGAGAGATACCAGTCACTGGCATCACTTACTGAGGCTTCTGATTTTCCATTAGTTACTAATTTCTTTGAAGCCAACACCAATATTTCAAAACAGGACATCCTCCAGGCTAAGTATGGATTCTGGACCTGTAGCAGATGTTAACTGAGAAGCAAGTGCTAAGCGGGTCATCTAAACCATGGAATTATTTTCTTCTGATCTCAAAATGTAATGAATGTTACATGTCGAAGATCTGTGTTCCAGAGATGCCCTCACCCCTGTATGGGTGTATGGGGTTCATCTACATCCTGCTCCTCTACCTCCTTCTCCTAAATTATTTCAGATTGGATGTTTAATTTGCACAAATTTTCCTGGTGCTTACCCTTGCTTTTTGCTCTTCTCCACCCTAACTTTTGGTCAAACTCCAGAAACATTTGACATATATAATCTAAACATTTTAGTTCTTTGATCTTTGCAACGATTGTCAGGTTAACAGTTAATTGGTGCAGGAATTGCTCAGAGAGAGAAAAAAAAATCTGTTGCTGATATAATTTTTTTTTAAAAAGACACCTGCCCTATGTCAGATACAAGTGTGAGATGACTTACACACCGTAAGTGCCTGTTTACCAGCACTGAATCTAAAAGGCTCCTGGAGGGGATCCTGACCAGTCCTCCTGAGGTACCCACACTCCATCCATGGATTATCATCATGCTCTGCCACCTGATGCTTGTTGGAGTTCCTGGATCCTCACATGCAAGGCAACTTAAAGAGTTTGCCTGAAGGGTGGGTTGGAAGGAGTTTTGGGACCTTTCCGTCATGCTGTCACTCATACACTCAGGGCCCTGTGGGAGACTGTTATAATCTCTTTGAGCCTAATTTTACTAAATATCAACAGTTCTCTGGTATGTAATTTGCTCTGCAAGTGCAAAACACACGATTATGGAACCAAATCTGTCTGTGGATCTTGTTCATTAGGGATCTGCTTTGATGAAGTCAATTACAGTTCCTTGGCTGTCTTAATTGAATTTCTCTTTTTCCATCTCTTATTCTGCTAATGTCTCAGCTGGTTTGCTTGCATGAGTCAGAGCTGGTGATAACGTAAGGGAAAATATCAAGGTTCCCACTGCGGGGTTTTGTGTGGATGAGGTGTCCAGCTCCAGGCCATACACACTCAGGCACAAATTGCCACACTCAAGGAACTTCACCCGGTGACATAAGTGACCAAACACCCTCTAAAAAACTTCTCCTGGAAAGAGAAAACCTGCTGTGATTTTTGTAGCTTGTACTCAGGGAAAAAGTCCATCAAATTAAAGGCTGCTTTTCTGTCTTTCTTCAAACTCTCCGTTGCTTCATCTGACTCCTTGACCTTTGCATTGGAGTGAAATTGGTCCCGCCTCTCCCAGTCTGGGAGTCTGGGGCTGGCCTGGCTGGTTACTGAACTGTGGCAGTAGCTTGGACAATGTGAAGAAACCCTGCAGGGATTTTGGCTGTGTTCCAGCACATGTGCAAGCTGCAAATCCAAAGGCACGATTTGGACAACTCAGTGAGGGTGGATTTCCACACATGAGGCAAATGGCACATCCTGACATATAAGTCATTCTCACCGTCAACCTGAAGACCCCACTCCAAAACATAAATACATTTGTTTGGGTTTTTTTCTCAGAAAACAGCCACCACAAATGTATTCTTCCACTTTCAGTCATTCTGTCTGAAATGAACCCTAAACATGTAGAAATTAGCGGAGGACAGACACACAGAACCGACAAACCCAACAGTTAAACTTGGACAATTGTACAAAAGGACTGCAAACAGGGATATGTAAAGTAAACATCATAATAGTGATGCCCAGACAGCCTGATGATAGACAGGAATCCAGTAACCTCTGAAATGCCAGAACAACTTTGCATCTTGCTACAGCTGCATTGGTTTATAGACCACAGTTATTCTAACCAATGAGGGCATTTTACTATATTACATTACATTTTATTATATTATATTAATTCTGTTAGGGATTGTTTGGATGCTTAAAAGAACAACAAAGTCTTGCAAAAGCCTCAGTCCCTTGTGGAGAGAGCCATATGAAAATCACCTGATAAATAACAGTTGCTGAAAGCAATTGCTCAGCCCACACGCTGCCTCGCACAGAAATGATCATCCACAGAAAGATTTTAAGAAATCAGGAGAGCGCCTCAGAAAAAGCTGCAGGAGGGATGGATGAGTGGGGGAAATGGTGTATGGAGGCAGGAAACTTGTGCCAAGCATTGCTGTGCAACTGCATGCCTGAGTCAAGTGAGTTTTCTTTAAATATTTGCAGCACTGGGGCCTGGGCTAGTAACTTGAATATTAATGTAGAACATCAGCACCCTCTAAATGGGTGCCTGAAAGTTCCTAGGGCTCTTTCTGCCTATGATCCTTCTCCTTCCCAGCCATCTCCACTCCATACTGTTGTACCAGGTCATTTTAAGCGGGAGGGAGAGGCTCATCTGGAAAACTGCTGCATATTTATAATAAGACCGTCTATTACACCAGTGCAGGATGGAATTGAAAACACATGGTTCCCTGGGAGCAGCTGTTTCTTTTTTTAGGCCTCTTATGCCCTTCAGAAATGTCAAGATAGAGAAACGAAAATGTCAGGAAACTGCAATATGCTTACTCTAAAGGCCTCCCGTTGGTGACGTATTTATAAAGCTGTTGGAAATTTGATTCACACCGAGCACAAGGGACGAGGTTTTAAAGACCCCATTACCAGAGAGATCTGCTAAAACCAATCCTCCTGATCTGCATCTCAGGGGGACCTTCTGCTGACTGGACACAGATCCCCAAGCATCTCTGGAGAATGCCCCCACTCCTGTAGTGGTGGTTCAATGCCTTTTGCTTGTAGGGGTCTAGAGGAATGTCCCCATGCCTTTGCAGCTGTGTCCAGAGAGCTGGGCTTCTGAGGCTTTACCACACTGGTGATTTTCTGCAGTGAATGGTGATGGTGAAGCTGGATCGGATAGTTCAGTGGAACCCACATGCAGAGAAGGGTCTCTGTTGTGCTTAAAAGGCAATCAAAGCAATCAAACCAGTCACCTGGCAGGCCGTGCACACACTGTGCCAGCACTGGGACAGTGCTCTGGGACTGTTTCAGATCACTAGTGAGCGTGCAGCCATGGGGACCAGTTACAGGTGTCTCAAAAATCCTCTTTACATTTTGTTGAGGCTTAGCTGGAGTTCTCTTATGGCTGATGACTTTTTAAAGGTCCAAATGCCAGCATCAGTGTGGTACCATACAGGCATATCAGGTCCCCCAGACTATGTGGGGCAAGCAGGAGAGGGACAACTAAGCCTCGCTCCCTCCCAGGGCTACAAAACCCTCTTACCTGCAGAACCAGCTGAGAGATTGATCTCATACAGGCAGAGAGCAGGGCTCTGAAAGCAGCTGACAGGAGCTGCCAGTGGAACAAAACTGTCTCCAGTACAAGGCAGACTAAAGCTACAGAGCTGCTTTTGCAACCGATTGCGAATAGGACCTGCTGCTGTTTCAGATGCAAAGCCTTGGATGTGCTCTAGCAGCAGTGACTCATGCTGGAGCTGAACTGCGTCCAAGGTCCCCTCTGGGGATCTCTTCCCAGTTCCCTTCCAACTTCATGGAGATCAGAACCCTCAAGTCATCAGTTGGCAGCTTTAAAATTCCCAGGCAAGCCCCAGTGGAAGAAAAGTGGGAGTTGGGATTATGGCGTCCTCCCAGTTTGAGGAGGACAGGAGCACACACCCAGGTGGCTGTGCTGGACTGCCCATGCCATGGGACAGCAGTAGCATCTCTGTTTCCTTATTCATGGCAAGCAACACAGTCCAAGAGAGAGAAGAGGAAGAGGCTTCCAGAAATACGCTGGAAGAGATAGTGGAAATATTTCAGTCAAGCTTCTCAGGGTTTTGAATAAATTAGACTTATCAAATATTGTGGTTTGGTTGGGTTTTTTGTCATTTTTGGCAAAAATTCTTGGCGAGGAGCACAGAGCTGTGACCATATTGTAATTCTTGCTATGGGTTGTATTAAAGGAAAAGGATGTGGGAGGTCTTGGAATAGAGAAAAGCTCAAGGAAACAGCTATGCCCTGTTTCTGAGCCCAGAGTCTGGGATGTGGGGTGGAAAAATGGTAAAGTGTGGACAGATTATAGAGACCCTTCCAGAACAGGGCTGAGGGAGAAGAAAAAGGATGAGTCGAGGAGCTTGCCCCTTGAGCAAGGAGTTCAGCACCCCTGACATCCTGGCAGGATGAGCTCAGCAGATTACCTTCTGTCTGCAGCTCACACACACACATGAGGTGACTTATTTCTACTTCAGTTCATCATGCTGAGGAAAACAGCCCTGAGACAGACACTTTGCCCACAGCAAGTGGATTTGAGTAGCTCATTTGCAGGTGAGAGTTGAGGCTGTGTCCCCAGTGGGAATGCAGCCATGCAGGCCCCATTACAGGCCCTCTCCTAGGGAAAGAGGAGAAAATACCATTTTTGAGCACAGGGTATGAGATACTGGGCAGGGCACAAGCAGCCCTATGGGAGGGGACAACAGGCCTAGACAGTTTTGGTTCTGCCTCTCAACCCTGGTGTGCAGCTCACATTGCTCCTCAATGTTTTCATTCCTTCTGCATGCCCCTGCTAGCAGCGGGAAAGACCAGGCTGGAAGTCCTATAGCAGAAGTGGGTAATAAAACGAACACCAGTTTACACAGAGCAGGGAACAGAGAACAAAAAAATGGATAGAAACATGATATTAAAGATAAATTAAGGAGAACTGCAGAGCAAAAGGGAATACCACAAACTCCTGGAGAAGATTAGCATGTGAGCAATAGTACATAAAAATTCAAACAACCTACACTTCTGCTTGCAGGAACAGTCTCTGCTGGTCTTTCACATATTTGCATCTCTTCTTCCACCTCAGAATCACTCTGCACATTTCCAAATGCAGAAATACCTTCTGCTGTCTGTAGGAGGAAGGTAATAAGCTTTATTTCCAGCACTTGGGCTCTACTTGGTTGTCTGAGAGAGGGGAAGGGAAGATGATAGGGAAAGATAGATGGTAGTAGCTGAGACTGAAGAGACTAATGCTGGAGATGAGGAACAATAAAGAAAGGGCAGAAGGACATGGAGACAGGAATTGTCTGGAATTCAGTCAGCTCTTGGGCAAGCTCAGATCTGTATGGATCTCTGTGGGTGCTGGGTAATACATAAATTTGAATATGAGAAATACCAGTGAGAAATACAGTGACCAATGTCCCTCTGTTCTGTAGCCCACGCAAGGGATGAAGCACCTCCTGTGCCTATCAAGTGGTTTGATCGAATCCCTCTGTGTTTGTGCTTCTGCTCGTTTGCTTCAGGCAGATAAAACAGTAATTCATCTCCCCATTGCAACTCCAGGCTCCACCAGCAATCCAAGTCAGATGTTGTGAGGCTTCACTGGCACCGATTTCTGAGCATGAGGATAAGAAATTTGGCCCGTGACTTGTGGATAGCATGGTTTGGAGTGGGGGTGGGGGAACGGTGGGTTTTACTCTTCACTTTGCTGTTGGTTTGTAGCCAGATGGCCATTGCCCCTCTGAGAAACCCTCTCCCTTTCCACTGAAGCCTCATCTGGGTGGCTTGTACTGGCAGGAAGCCCATGGCAAACCATTCCAGGGTGAAATTTTTAAAATCACTACAGAGAAGTAGGATTTTGTATCCCGTTTCAGAAGAGGTTTCTGTTGTTGCAGTGAGACACCCTCCACCCTCCTTCTCAAAGGCTGGGGTAGCTTGTCTGCTGGCTTGGGGGGCCAGACATGTTGCACAGGGCAATTATGGGGGAGATGGAACCACCAGCTGTGAATCTGCATCCTGGGGTGCTCTCCTGGAGCAAGGAGGTTGCTGTCAGCCAGCGTGGGGGCACTGCCGAGGCGGCTCCACACCTAAGCATTTCCTTTGGCATCGGGCAGCCAGAGCAGGAACTGAGAGAAAAAAGTCTTCCCCATAAACCTGGAGCGAACCATCCCCAGGCAGTTTCCATCAGCTAGGCAGCTACAGCAAGAGGAACTCGGTCGGGTCTCCTTCAGGTGGGGGTAGAGGTGCTTCTCCTGAACCAGGCTCCTTCTGCTTGTGGGGGCAGCAGGTGTTGCATGAGGGGAGCTCACCTCAACAGAGGTAAAACCACCTGAGTGACTGAAGCTCTTGGGAAAATATGACCTTTGGCCTTCCTCCCTTAATTTCCCGTCTCAGTGTGCTGGAGATAACTGTGCTTATCTGCCTCTGTCGAACACGTTGAGATCTGCAGAAGAGGAGCACTTGGGTGCATGACTAACACCAGAATCATCCTCATCATCCCTTTGCTGGACCCCATCAGGCTGAGGTTGCTGAGAGTCAACTTTGCACCAGTTTAACTGTTTATGCAAGGAAGAGTCACGGGCACTTCAGTCTCCCTAGGTTGGGAAGGGGCCACTAAAAACCTTTTTTGGGGGATTCAAGCTCTCCAGCAAGGTTTTCTAAGAAAAGTCTAAGACACCAGTGGAAGCCGGTACAAACCATGACAGAAAAAAGAACATAGAGTAGTATTTCACAGTTAGTATACAGCCTATGTGAAATGTGATCATGGGTGGGAAAAGTGGGTTTATATTTTTTCCTAAATTAAAATAAAAGCAAGGCCAGTGCTCCAGCAAAATATGGAACCGGGGAGTTCCGGTTTAGCATTGCAGCAAAGTTCATCTTTAATACTAATTAAATCTTTTGCTGTTTTTTGTCAGGGAAAAGTATCAGCCAAGAGACTGTGTCTGCCTCCAGAGCTTTTGATGTGGTTAATTTTTGGAACAGAGAATTTGGGACTTGGATTTTGCAGTGCTTCACTCCACTATCCTGGCCTGAAATAAATACAAAAGCCCATGCCAAGAAGTAACAACAAGAAAAACATTTTTTGTGGGTTTCTGCCGCAAAGCTGAGATGGGGATAGATGGATTGATTTGAGGCAGGTGATGAGTCTCCAGGATGCAGGGCACAGCCACCATGGAGGCTAGGGCAGTAAGAGTTGCCCTTGTTAACTTACAGCAGCTGCCATGCAGAAAGAGGTAAAAAGGTGCTGGTGCTGACATGGCAGAGTGCTTCTGCAACAGAGCTCTTTAAATAAAATTGTTTATTGGATATAGTTCTCACTGTACTTGGACTAAGAAGGAGACTGGAGGGAGGATAAAATTCAGAACGAGAAGGAGTTAATGCGTTTCAAGGGCTAAAACCTGCACCACTGGGATAAAAGCAAACTTAGTGACTTCATTGCAACTCAGCAGTAAACCCAGAGTCACTATTTTCTGTGGAGTGCAGATGTCTGAATACCATCCCTGGATGGGAATAAAAGGAAATGCTGTTTACTGTGAACAAAACGCATTATGAACAAACTCTGACACACCCTAAACCAACTTTCTTTTGAAAGCAAGCGAGGGTTTCATTAAAAGCAAAATTTGTGAAAAGAGATTTACAGGATATGTGGGAACTTGCTTGAATGATTAAAAATTAATTATAGCAAGGGGGAGGATGTAGAAACACATTATGTTAGGATGCCACTGCATGGCCCAGACAAATCTGTTTCTGAGATTGTAAATTCAGCCCCTTTTCTCCCCTTCCCCCCCTTCCATCTGCTTCTCCTGGGATGGATGGATGCTGGAGCAGATGCACCTACATGTGAGAAAAGCACAGATGATTCAGTGGTGCAGTGTTTCCCATCAAAACCACATCTCCCCTGTCACCCAACTCACTTGTACCATCACAGAGCCAAATGCTGAGCTTGCTGTACCTAAGAGAAGGGAAAAAGCTCCTACCAAAAATGGGTTGCTGGTGTCAGAACCACAGGACTGGGGATTGACCCCACTCTGCCCCCATCTATGTGCCCCACTCCCACCTGCAAGAGAGCCTTTTTTCCCCCCTTTTTTTGGTATGCTTCAGTGGTCTTACTTTCAGGACAACCATTTTACCTTGTCCAGAGAACCACTCAGACATAAACCAGTGATGAAGTAGACTTTTTTCTGCTCTATCCTATTTTATCTGGTCTTTTTCATCTGCAGTAACATTGTTCTCACCCAGCATTTGCATTTGCAGCAACCTCTGCAGCACGTCTGAGTCTTAGCAGATGTACAGTTGAGCTTCAAGACTTTTCTCCTGCAATTCCTTTCCCATTAATGTCCAACTATTTCATTTTCTCCAGATGCAGAGCTGTTTATCCTTGCTGTGAGCTCCTCAGCAGACTGATTCACCCCTTGGGCAGTGCCAGCTCGTGTGAGGGATCCGGGTGCTTGCCCGCTGGCAGCCCCTCCAGAAGCAGATGAGCTGGCCAGGAGAAGGACTGAGGTCAGGCTGGCTGGAAGAGCTACTTAGTTACCATTTCTCCAGGGTTTCTTCAGTTGCGGGGCTGGACAAGAACTTTGAGAGAATTTGAAGCACTTCTGCAAGAACTCCAGGAGAGGAAGGATAGTTTGATGTCGAAAGTGCTAACTTTGGATTAAAGTGCTTAACTTTGAGCTAAATTCAGTCCCTTACAGTGATGTTTAGCCCCTCTGTGCTTCATTTCTTGCTTTTATCCAGGTACAATGCTACTCCTAGCAATTAAAGACAGTGCTTGACTTGGCATAGGTACTGTGTAAGTCCCCAGATACAGCCTAATGCCGGGCAAGGCCACGGTCTGCTTCACGTCAGAAAGGTCTGTCAAATGCAAGTTCCCACTTGCAGGATCCCTGCTGACCTGGGGAAGGGTCAGCAATGGGCCCATTTCTTTTTACCTCTGCATTCCTCCCTGCCTCGTGTTCACACTCCACTCCAGTTCTGTGGCAGTAGGAATGAAGTCAGGATCAAAGACAACTTGTTATACAGATTTTCTTATTGTTATTTTGTTTTGGGAGACAGAAGTGTTGACTGCGAGGAACTATAGGGCAGTGATGATCTCGTTCCCCAACATATAGTATACCCAGCTGTTACACAACACAGAAAAAAAGTCAATCAATGAAGGTATTTTGCTCCTTCCAAGTCATGGGAATTTGAATCCCCGAAGAAGTGGATGAGGTCATGGAGATGTTCTTGCTCTGTCTATGCAGAGAAGTCCCCCCTGCAGAGCTCTGTCAGCTGCTGTGAGCTCTCTTTGAGACTTTTTTCTTCTTTGTGCATGTTTTCTCTCTAGAACCTCCTTCTATCTGTATAACTCACCTTCCACACCTCTTGCTTTTTCCATTCACCCTGTTCCTCATCTCAGTAGCACTCACCCAACACCCTTTTGCAAAATATGTCTGTGCTGCACTTGGAGTAAAGCCATTCTGTGGAGGGGACAGCAGTGATCACCTTTAAGATCTTGGCTTTCATATGACAGTTCAATGGCAAGAGAACCGGAGCTTGTACGAGGACTTGGAGAGAGGCAGCTTGTTTTTTCCTCCAGCATATGTCTGTGTGGGAAGGAGGGCACTGATCCACAAACAGTCTGCTCGCGGTTTTGTCTGCTCCAGGCAGGGTTTGCAGGCTGCGCCGAGGACTTCTGGCCCAAACTGTGTCTCCAAGGAGGCTGGCGTAGGCGCTGTGGCAGACTCTGCCATTGTTTCATTCGCAGTGCATGTAGGAGAGTAGCCAACCCAACCTCTGGTCCTGCTCAGGACTCCCACCCTTCTCCACATATGCAGACCTGCACGGCATCCCAAGTTTGGCATTCCAAGTCCAGCATGGCATCCCAAGACCAGTTCATTTGGCAGATCAAGCCTGGAGCCTCTGAGCTGCCAGAGGAGCACAGCTGGGAGGGGCCCCCCAGGTGCAGTAAATGGGTCCTTTCCCTCCTGGGCTCAGGGTGTCAGCTCTGGATACAGAAACATGTGAAGACATAAGATGCACTTGGAAGAGAGAGTTGGCAAGGCCAACTCCCAGGGGCTTAACAGCCTCTGTCAGTGCCAACTGCCCTTAGTGCTGGAAAACACCCACTGGAGTCAAGGGAAGTTCACGGACTCAGTGAATGGAGCTGCTGCCAGCTCAATATTGCAACTGAGACCCACATCTATGCACCCATAGTCAAGTTATCTCAATTTTCCTCTTTATGTGACATTAATTTCATTTTTAGACAGAGGTCAGTGATGTTTCCATCCAAGTCTTTCCAGGGAAGTCCCTCTTATTGAGAACCAGGATAATGTGCTGTGCTTCTGGGAGCTGTATAATCCCTTGTTACCACAGGATAAAAAAATTAACTGCTTAGCTTTCTTTCAACTGATCTTTCCTTATTTCCTTCCTATCTGACTTTCTCAATCCTATCTCAAAAGCGTCCCACCAGACCGCTCTTATTGCTGCTAATACTAAAGTCTCTATTGTAGAGACCTCCCCCTTTCCCTCAACATTTTGTTCACTGTTTTTCCTCCAGTCCTTGCTGCACCAAGTATATACCCAGGTTGCCCTCAGGACACTCCATTGCTGATAGTAGTTAGTATGTCACTTGTCAGTCAGTCAAGTCAGCATTGTCATTTCCCCATCCCTGGAAGTGTTCAAGGCCAGGTTGGATGAGGTTCTGAGCAACCCAGCAGAGTGGAAGGTGTCCCTGCCCACGGCAGGGGCTTGAACTAGATAATCCTTAAAATTACCTCCCAAGACAAATTATCCTATGCTTCTGTAATTACACGATGTCCATATTTTTCTCAAGGGATTTTTCAGTCTCCTGGTATTATATTCCCATTGGATTTAACTCAGCTTCACAGCTCCTCTATGAAAGGTAACAAGGTAAAAAACAACCACGGTTTCTTTCATTTTTTTTTTTTGAAGCACCCATTGTGTTTGTTCTTGTTCATGCGGAATATATATAAGCAGTTAACAAGAAGAGTTATTAAAAGCTCCTGGATGCAACATTTCTTCTGAGTGGCCAAAAATGGGCTTTTTTCCTCCTCTACATAAGATTTTTACTTTTTTGTTCTAAATGAGCTTGTGGGAAATGGGTTTCCTTATCCCTTATGTCTCTACATGAGAGTGTCCCTTAAGATCATCCCAAAAATGCTACTGCTAAATTTATTTAATCTATAGAAGAGAAATCTGGAGGGATCACAGCCTCACACTGCATTGGAGGATGTAACAAAGCCTTTTTCACATCCCGAGAAACAGGACACACACTGATCAGATGAGGTACGCAGAGGTTTCAGTTTAGGCATTTCTAACAATGAAGATAATCCCGGTAAAAGATTTTCCATCCTCAGAGGATTTGCGAACAGGTTGGGCACACTCCTATCAGGGGTGACTTGGGAGCTAATCCCACTCATTAGTAAGCCGGTGCAGTAGCCAAACTCCCAAGGTTTGTTCCAGTCCTGCTTTTTATGATTTTATTGTACAGCCTCACTGGAGTATGCTCCAGTGGGCATGCTGGAAGGTCTGTGAATGCTGAAAGGCTTTCCCTTTGGGGGTAGGTCTCTCCAGCAGTGTGCTGGTGTGGTGTATTTTTTAATATGCATTTTTAAATGAGTTGAGTATGGAGGTCAGAATCCCAGAGTATGGATTTTTAAAATCTGGAGTCCCTAATGAGATGCACTATTATTTCTAGATTTAGGTAATAAACTGGTAGAAAAATAGAAAGTTGCCTCGTGCTGCAAAAACACCGGTGTCTGGGATAAATAATTTACAACTGCTTTGTATTTGTTGAATTCACTCTCAGTGACCGGGCACAGTACTGAGTTCTCAAACACAGGTGATGCAGGAAAATTTTCTATTATTTCGTCACCTTTTTTTCCCCCACGTAGCTGGAACAATGTTCCGCAGATTGCTCAGTGGTCACCATATGTTCTGTCCTGCAGGTGCAACCAGTGTGGTGTTCAGTGTGTGCAGATCAGGGCTGTTTCTCATCACAGACGGCTTCACCCAAAGGGACAGTCCTTGGCCAGCCCGGTGGCAGGGTGAGGAGTCCAGATGCCTGTGCTCACTCTGAGCAGCCATTTCTGCCCCACGCACCCTGTTGCTTCAGTTCCTTTGCTGGGTGGCAGTGCAAGCTTTCCAACATTGACTAACACCAGAATACATCTTATCCAGGGGGCTAGTTGAGGCCAGAGATAATCTTCCTCAAGTATTCACACATGCTCTGTACAGCTGGGATGTCTGGGGAAGGTAAAAAGAAAAGCTTACAAACACGACTGAGTCAATATTTGTTTTTTTGAATGTTAATGAACGTCTGCGGGGCAATGCTTCTGCTTTGTGCTCTGCAGCTGCTGCTCTGCTGAAGGACTTCTCCCTTCCCTGCTTCCTACCATGAGCAGCACCTCCAGGACATCAGCTTTCCCTGAGAGCCACCACCAAGGGCATCTAACTTCCCTGATGGTGTGGAGAAATCACAGGGACAATCGACTGCTGTAGGAATTTGGTACCTAGAAAGCTTTGGTAACCAGCCTGAGTGAAGCTGATAGTTTCAGTTTAGCAAAGCCAGCCCTGGGCTGGTGCTGTTAATTGTACAGCATTGCATCGGCACTCCCTGGAAAAACTTCAGCATTCTTATTGCAAGTGAGATATTTCAAAAATGTGTATGGTCAGCTGAAAGCTCTGGAGGTAAAAATACATGAACTTAATGTAAAGAATGTCTTTTCTGTATTTGTTCTTGGGACTCTGTGATTTTACAGTGCAGGGTATTTTTGAGCTTTCCTTGGAAAATCAGAAATCATAGTATTTGGTAAGAAAAACTTCGGATTCTTATATATTCACTTACAGTCATGCCCTTGAGATCAGAATCTGTTGTGATGAGTCTTGCCATGAAACCTGTATCTGTGGCTTGTAGGCAATGAGGTGTCCATCAGCTCAGGCATCTCCAGGCTGGCAAGATGCAGATTTCTACAGCCAGGCCTGCAGTGACCTGTGGGCAGCATCACCTTGGTCTGCTGGACCACAGGGATGTGCCAGCCTTCAAACCAGCTGACAACACAAGTGCTGCAGATGCTGATGGCTGGAGGTGGAATGCAATCAAACCCTTCAATTACACCTTGGTGGTTTAATCATCACCCTGCCAAATGCTAGCTGTGTGTCCTGTGGTACTACCCAAATACAGAAAATACTGCTGTGTGCCATGTAATAAAAAATATAATTTATCTGGGTTAGAAAATGCCATTCTGCTGTCAGCAGTCTGCAGACCTTTGATAGACACTGCAGACCCGTGCATGCAAGGTGCCTCTTTGAGGGTGCCACTGCTGCACTTCAACAAAACTGGTTTTGTTCTGTAGTATTAAGTAGTTTCTTTCTTGTTTATGAGATTAGGAAGTGTTCTCGATAAAGCTCTTAGGAAGCTTTCTCGATAAAGCTCTGTCTGAACTGAGCCCTTATACACCAGAGGATCTGATTTGAAGAGGCAAAAAAAAGAACCATACAAATGGCCAACACACAAAACTGAAAACAAGAGCTGACTAAGGCGGTTTTTGCAGCACACAGCCTTGAAAACACAGATGTGTTTCAATGAGTGTGATTTGAGAGGGGATGAACTCATCTGGAAGCCTTGTTTGTTCCTTTCTGCTCCTCCACCCACCCGTCACCCCCAGGAAAACAGCAGCTGCTGCACTCTGGCCCTGCAAGCACTCAAGCACTTGCCTTGCCTTGCATTGTCCTGCCTTGCCTTGCCTTGCTTTGCCTTCACCCTGTGGACTGTCTACAAGGCCACAAGCCTTTTTGTTTCTGACTGCATCTCCAAGGCCGGTGGGATGGGGATGCTGAGGTGCCACGACCCCAGCCCGCTTGAGTTGCCCCCAAGCAACTGGGATGCACCTAAGGTCCTTAACATAGGTTTCATGCAGCTGGTGCTGGCTGCAGAAAAGGGTTGATTCAGACCCAGGAACAAGGTCTTGTTCCTGCTTTCTCCTCCTGCAGCAGCAGCCAAGCAGCACTTTGACAGGGAAGCAGGCAGAGACAGTGGAGGGTACCACACCCTTCTCTGGCAGCATAAGGAGGAGCAGTATTCTGGGGTGGTTTTCTCGATGTTGGAGGATGAATAGGACATAGATGGAGCCACAAACAACATGACTGTTTCATTTGAATGGTGCATCATTTCCTTAGGAAACCAGGCTAAAATTACAAAGCAGAGTAAACATGAAGTAAGAAACGTGACACACTGGGGAAGTAAGGACAGAATAGGAGAAGTACCTAAAATCAAAGCAATCTGGAAATAATAAGGGCAGAAGTGACACGATTCAGCACAGAAAGGAGTCCATTTTCTTTAAGGAGGAGGAAATCTGGTACTGTATTAGGAATGTACCTGCTGCTGCAGTTGGAGTGGGTGTCGCAGACACTGCACACCAGCAGTGCTAGCTCAGGACACCCTGGACTGCCTTGGGCTCTGTATGAGGATGGAGGGCCAAATACTTTTCTCTTCTCACCCCACAACTTGTCTCTGAAATTAAGAACTTTTCCATAAAAATTGTCCCACTGCCAGTGCAGGGATGGCTAGGTCAGGCCGTGGGAGGATGGCAGGGAGGGTTTGAGTTTACCACTGAAAGCATTTCATGCACACTTGCACTAAACAGAATACATTTTTATTTTTATTTCTTTTCCTGGAAATAGGTAAGGTCCATCCCACTCACCAAACCTGGAGAGGGATCTGTTCACTGCCCTTGTGTTACCTTCCTGCAGCGTCAACAGCACTCTTGGCACAGCCAGACACGTGAGGACCAAGTGGGTCAGAAAAAAGGGAAAAACATCTAAATCCTCCTACAGATTTATTCGTGACAATGGATTTCATTATTACATTATGTCCTCGACTTTCCACCCCCCTCCTCCTCCACAAACGCGTAATCAAATCTCAGATCTCGGCAATAATTGCTTCGCCACGCTGACAAACACAGCAAAGAAACAGCATTTGTTGAGGGCTAAGAAAGCTTTGCAAACAACACTGATTAGCCAGATCTCCCAGCTTGGGAATGAGGGGCAAGTTCAACTGAAGGTGATGGGGAAATATCCATGGAAAAAAAAATAATAAAAAGTAAGATTAGACTTCATAATATGCTTTTTGTTGCTGTGCTGTTGTTTGAGACACACCGTTGCTGCTTGCCTTGATGGGATTCACCGTGTACAGTCCTGACATTTTCACAGAGGAGTTTGACTTTGCTTGTTTGAAACAGCAAATGGTGCAGACGTGCCCGGGGATGATGGAGGCTCAGTGCTGGGCTTCGAGCACGGGGCTCTGCCGGCACAAGGCACATGCTTCTCCCGGCGGGCAACACCTCCCACACTTCAGCTGCCTTCACCTTCTCGTGGAACACAACACGCTAACACCAACAAAATGGTGCTTTTACAAAACAAGCCCTGAAACTGCCCGTGTCTGCATGCGGGCCTGGTGCTGCCGTGCTGCTGGCACCCTGTCCCGCCGTGGTGCCTGGGGCCAGGCTCCCCGGGAGGCATGGAACACCATGGTGCCAGGCCTCGCTCCACCAAAGAGCTTACACCTAAGGAGCTTACATTGCTGTGCAAGGTGGTACCAGAGGCAAGGGTTTAGGTTAAAAAGCAGGCACTGTGTGGGTCCAGAGACTTCCTGAGCTTCAGTGGGGTCATTTTGTTGTCACTTTCCACTCAATGGCAGTTATTTCATCCCATTCCTTGCATCCTTCTGAATTCTGCTCCCTTGATCCCCCCTGTCCCCCCAACTCTGGCGCTTGAGACTTCTGGAGATACTGTTTTCCACACTGCAAAAAGAGCTAAAAGTAATAATAGTGAGAAAAGACCCCATCTACAGATCACTGCACCCCAAAAGCTGATGGCTTTCAGGGGATTTATCTTCTTGCCTAAGCCACACAACTGGCCCCTGCCGTATCATGTCGCCTTCTCCTGCCAGCTGCAGCCTCACACAGCAGCTCCTCTTGGGTTCTTCTCCAAGCAATGGGATGAATACGGAGGGAATCATCAAGTTTATGGTGCTTGGGCACTTTATGATGCTGGATTCTTCAGAAATCCCTCAGCAGGGCTGTGGGGAAGAGTCCGCTTCTTTATGAATGTGCTGTCTGCTGTTACATGTACCTGCTCAAACCACAGATCCATCCTTAAGTGTATCTACCTCAGGAAGACAGTATAATTGAACTGGGAAAGGGCTGATATCCAACTGACTGCATATGATTATCCTTTCCAAATTAAGGAAGAAAAAGCAGAATTTTTCACTGATGGACCACGTCAGTATAACTGGCTTGGTCAGGAAGTATGCTGCAGACTAAGGGTTTATGATAAGATGTCACCCATTTTTTTAATTAAATGTTTTTTCCAAAGAAAATTCAGGTTTTCGGTTCAACAGAAGCTTTCACAGAAAGTGCCTGCTTAAAAATTGTATTTTTTTCCCTTAAAAGGTTCTGCTTTGTGAAAGGGCTGATCACCTTCTAGGGCTGTGGCCCTTTGTGGCACCCCTGTTTCCCAAAGCAGGGTGGACACCAGGCTGGGTGCTTATTGATCTTCAATGCCAAATCAATGCAAGAGTCCCAGGACCTGAGTGCACTGAGTTAAGTATGGTATAACCTTTATGCTATCACAAAACTCTTTCTCAGGCCCAGGATTGTCACAAGATCACGGTGTCTCAAAACACTTAATTCATTTGGGAGAGAATGTCTAAAAGGAGATGGTTTTCTCTGCCCTTTGTGTAGAAGGTTTTAAGGGTGCTGTGGCCAGAGCTATTGATCTGAGCAGAATTGTCGCTTTTTCTGCGCTTCCCTGCATGTCTCTGTCCTCTGCTGGGTCTTGGCACATGCACTGGCCCTCTGAGGATGGGCACACACTCATCTTCCATACAGCCCCCTACACAAGAGGATCCATGCCCGTGAGCAAACACTCGAGAAAAAAATAACTCTCATATCTGCTGCAGAGTGGAGGTAACAACCATTTTATTTCAGGTCTTTAAATAGAATGCTACCTGAACATTAAGACTGCAGAAGACTGTTTTTGAATTTATCCTCTACTCCTTCTAAAAATGTCCTTCTACACATCATATTCCCCTTTGAAAGAAATGGCCAGCACCAATAAAATTTTTTACTGAAGCAGCAAACCTCCACACAAGGTCGGAACAATATCTGTGTTATTTACTCCAGCGTGAGTTATGATCTGCCTACTCCATACACTGTTTTCTGTGTTTCTCATTGATGCAAATCAAAAGCCTGTATTGTCCTTTTCCTGATTTACTGCTTCATACACTCATTACACCAGGATTCATTTATTCTTTTTTTATATATGTGTACATTTCAATGTCACAAAAGAACTTATTTCTGAGTGAAAGATCTGACAATGTTTGTGGCTAAGGACTCTGCTCTGCGCCATACAGCTCCTGTACTGGGCAATAAGTGTGTTTCAGTGGAAATAAGCAAATCCATCACACCCCCAAAATGGGAGTAGCAGGTCCGGGAGGTACAGTAGACTTGAAAACTGAGCAGCAGGACCTTAGCAGGCCCTGGGAGGAATGAGAGAGGCTGAAGCAAGGCCCCATGTAGGACAGGGGATATGGTGTGCCCAAGCCCATGTACCAGTGGTCACGGTGCTGGTGCAGGTGCTATCACACAGGAGACCTGTTTTCATAGAACCATAGTATGATTTGGGTTGGAAGGGGCCTTAGACGTCATTTAATTCCAACCTCCCTGCCATGGGCAGGGGTGCCACCCACAAGACCAACTTGCTCTGTCCTTGTCAGCTTTCTTTGCTTCTTGTCTCTTTCTCCACCCAGGAGCTCCTGGGCAGCTTCAGGGAGGAGCAGGGAGGCAGTGTGACGTTGGGGACAGATGGCAGGGATGCAAGGACGGGGTGGGAGGCACAGCACTGAGCCCAGCAGCTTCTGCCCAGGCACAGACACTGGGAAACAGCTCTCAGGGCTTCTCTGCTGACAGGGTGATACAACACACAGATCACTGTTGCTTCAGTCAGCAAAGTCCTACGGGGGAAATTTCCCAAGGCATGATGTTGATGGAACTGCCTAACTCCCATCGGAAGTAAACTGATCCTGCAGGCACCAGGAGGTCTGTGACAGTTTCTTGAAAGAGTTTTTCAGTTAGGGGGATTAATTCCCTAATTATGTAATTTTCTATTTCATGATTCCAGTGGGACTGTGTCCATGTACTGCAAGCAAAGGCAGGCTCACACCCAGCAGGGTGAGTTGATGTAAATCTTTGTGCTTTGGTTCCGTGTGCCCCCGACTGCTTGAAACCTCTCATATCTTAAATGAGTTGAATGATGGAGAGTTTTACGTGCAGCATGACTCAGTACTGCAGGTCTGTCTCAGAGCAGTCCAGCACACCTATAATGCTACAGAGCAGAAGAAACAGTGGGGTTACCTCATCAAAGCACTAAGGAACATCATCTGTAGGTGCTTATGAGTCTAACCTACCCACAAGAGTCCTTTTAATTTGTCATCCACTCACCACCAAGCACAGATCTTTTGACTTTCTCTCCTCCAGCCTGTATCTTGACAATAAAGACTGCAGTAGTCATACTGGTTTTTGCCCATTATTAATTTCAGATGGCTGAGAAATCCATCAAAGGCCTAGGCATCTACCCGCGTTCTCACCAGAACACAAAAAATATTTCCCACTGGTAATATTAATCAGTTTCCAGTTGTCTGCTAACAGTAACATTACAAACAAAGATTTTTGGAAACTAGTAGAGAGATAAATACTACCAGGATCATTTGTGTTATGTGAAATTTTCCCTTTTTGCACATACATATAGATGGAAGAACTAATGCTACAAGTAATGGTGGTGTCTGGGTATTCCAGGCTGTGAGAACCAGCACGGTTTTTTTAATTACATAATCACTGAATCAAACAAAGGCATTGCTATTTTAGCTTTTTTCTTGCTAAATGGACACAAAAATCATAGTTCATAAATGCTTTCTTGGATAGAATAAAACCAAAGAGGTCTTATCTGAACTTCATGCAAAAGAAAAAAAATAAAGGTAACATAAAATTTGCTATATAAGGGCAAATTAATTTCAAAGGAAACAAATTAAATTATCTTAAGGACTTGAACATCAATGAAGCCTGAAATGTCTTTACATAAAAGGTGCAAGACGATTCACTGGAGTACAGAAAATATATGTTATTGTTATAAAGGATAAAGGGGAATTTACAAGAAAAGTAGTTGATATAGACCTTGCAGAAGTTCTTAAAAAAAATAAGCAAGTTCTTCAAATGAAAAGACAATTGAAACAAATGGACCTGTGTGAAAGTAGTATTAAAGCTACATAATTAAATTAATAATTTGTTGTAGTTTTAAAAAGGCTGTTGTTGAATATAGGAGAAAAAAGGATAATACAGGATTGTGAGAACAGAAATGTTCATACCTGATCCAGAAAAAAGCTTTAAAAACCTATTTGGTACACAAAATCTATGATGGGATATCTGCATCTAAAAGATGGAAAAAACCAGCATATGAAATCGCACAGGCAGAGCAAAGGAGACTTGCAAATTACTCAAGTTGAGAGTAAGGGCAAATGTAGTGCCTACACTCAAAAGGGAAAAACAAAGTAATAAAGGCGACTGCAATCTGCTTGCTTCACAGCAATAGTGTATCAGGCAGGAAAATAAACTACATAGAAAGAATAATTTTTAAAAGGGACATAGAAGGAAAATGGATTAAAAAGCATTCAGATTTGCAAAAGTCATGCCAGGTGAACTTGATATCTTTCTCTGATGCAACTGTTTTCTACACAGGGATCTCCAGTAACTCTACTATTTGATGTGATGCCACAAGAGAATTCATTATTTGGACTGGGAAAAATGGGGATTAGGCAAAGAATAGTAAAGTGGGGAGAGAGCTGATCAAAGAGGAGATGGCAGAGAGTAGTCCTGTAAGAAACATCATCTGCAGGGAGGAGGGTCATTACAAGGGTTCATCACAGAAGATCCTTTGAACTGCTCTTACTGAATATTTCATCAATAACCTCAACAAAAATGAAGGAAAACGTTGGTGAAATAACCCGATGTCACAATGTCAAAGAAGACTGTTGATCAATAGGAGGAGATGAGTATCATTCGGGAAGACTAAAATCACCATGAGAACAGGAGCAAGAGAGGCAGAAATGTGATTATACAGAAGTGGAGGTCCTACACTCAGAGTCTCTAAGGAAGGATCTTTGCAGACTTCTACAAATTTTCTCTGAATCAGCTGAAAATCCTATACTAAGGGAAAAACATGGGTGTACTAATCAACTGGAATAGGTGATAAATACAGTAGGGCTTTGAACAAGAGAAATAAGGCTCGGCTGCTGCTGCTGGGCACTGCCAGTAGAAGGGGAGAGGTATTGTTACTACCTGGGAAACAGTGTAGACTTCTGGCAAGTCACGTTCAAGAAAATGAAGTCAAACATGTGGAGGTGTAGAGGACTGCTGCTGGGAAGAAGACTCATTTTTATGAGATGAGATCAAAAATGTAACCTTAGTCAGGCTGATTAGCAGTACAAAAGCTCACTATAGATTCGTTTGAGGTAAACGTGGGATGGGGGCAGAAAGATCCACTGAATTTAAAAGAGAATACTGGCATAAGAACAAATGGGAACAAACTAACCACAGAGCTGGAAATGAGGTTTCTCCTCAGAGGCATGAAGTTTTGGAACAGCCTTCCAGGAGAAGGACTAAGTTCAAAAACACAACTGCTTTCAGGGCAGAGTTAGTCCAGCCTCTGGAAGGGGTTATAGGCCGTGGCTGCTCCTGGTAGCAGAGGGAAGGCAGGGTTAGATTTGGTAAGGCAGGAAACCTACGCTGCTACTGTAGAACTTGTTGGCAACAGTTGCAGCAACAACAGCTCTGTTTCAGCAAAGCACAATTGTGCCCCATAGCAATGGGAATACACTCAGCAAAGGGAAAAACCTTTACTGAGTGTATGTGTCAGCACAGTAAAAGTGCTCCTCTGTGTGTGTCTGTCATCTTTGATCCCAAGCTGCAGGGTGATTTGTAAGGTTTCTTGCACAAACATTCTGGCAAAAAATTGGTTTCTAATAACTGCCAAAAAGTGTTGCAAAATCATTGAAAAACACTGGTTTTGGTGGTTCTTCCTCAAAATGCAGGTCACCAGAAATGCCATTGTAAAGGTGTGACAAAGGAAGTATAATTAGACATAAGAAAGGATCACAAGCGTTACTGGTACAGATTTGAATAGGCATGAAATTTAAAAATGGTCAATTTACAACTAGAAGAGTTAACACTACAGACTGGGGACCCTTGTTCACAGAAGTAGTGATGGGACTTTATAAATAGGGGCTCTCAGCACAGCACTCCTATTCACATGACCGTACTGAGACAGCCACCACTGAGAGCAGTTCGTCTGCAAACAGCTCTGTTAGTTCAGCTCTACTCACCTTGGGAATACAATTTAAAGCACTGAACCTGTGTAACAGCAAGGTTTGATTCAGGTTGAAGATGTGTAAGCAAAATGCCTCCTTCTTGTCAGCTGAGCAGCTCTCCGGACTCTACTGAGCTCACCAGTTCAGTTACCTCTTGACCTGGAAATCTGTTTGCTGGTGGCAAGTGTCTGCTGTGATACCCAAATATAGCATCAGAACACGTGGGCAAGTAGAGACCTGATGGAAGAGTGTTGCCTTCTGGATAGATTGTAATGGCTGGGGGGGATATTCTTTACTGTGAGAGTGGTAAGGCGCTGGAACAGGTTGCCTACAGAAGCTGTGGGTGTCCCATTCCAGGAAGTGTCCAAAGCCAGGTTGCATGGGGCTCGGAGCAACCTGGTCAAGTGGGAGGCGTCACTGGCCATGGCAGGGGGATTGGAACTAGATGATCTTTATGGACTAGATGGTCTTTTCCAACTCAAACCATTCTGTGATTTTGTGACATGCTACTCAAAGCACCTCAATTGTCTATGTGTGGGCCACTGACTTGAACCCTCATTTCCACCAACTACAACAGGACCTTAGAGACCCACCTTGCATAGAGGTACCTTCAGTTAGAAGGGGTCAAACTATCTTCACCTAAACTGAGTAGTTCAATAATCTGGATCTGACATCCACCCAAAACATTATTGTGCAGAGCAGAGGAAGACAGATACTTTCCTGTGGGCTTTGGAGAAAGAAATAAGGCTTGTAAAAGTGCAAGATGACTCTAAATAAAAAGAATTAGGCCTATTTAGTAGGTTTGGTAATACTCAGAGATAGATTGAGTCCACAGACCAAAAACGTTTAAAAGCAAATGAAAGTCAGAGTCATAATATTCCTGGCAATCAGTTTTTCCCTTACTGTTAACTCAATGGTCCCAGCTCTTGCAATTTCATAGTGATTATCCCCGAATTCCAGTTTCATAAGTCCCAGCTCCCCAAGTCTTGGGAATCAGCTCCTGAGAGTGCCAGCTTCTGTTTTTAACCGTTACAGGAGAAAAGCTTGAAAGTGTGACTTGAGCATATGCCAAAGATTGAAAAACAAAAAGTAAATAAAATGAATGCCAAATTTTAATGCTTGTTTTTATAAAAACCTAAACCACTCTCTATTTTAAAGCTAATCTCATGACTTTAGGGGCCTGGCTCCTTATTCCTGAAAGCTTGATATTGGCACGCTGTTAACTCAGACACTCTTTCAAGAGGATTTGCGGAAACAGGCTGAAAGAGCTACACAGTGTTCTGGAATAATGGATCCCCGAGGAAAACCCAAGGAATGCTTATGCTCTGTAGAAAAGCTGGTAAATGGATAACTCTTGATCTCCTTCTTTCCAGATTAAAATAACAGAGGAGGGAAAACAAAACTATCAGAAAGATGTGCCTGGACATGTGAGATGCAGAGCACAAGTAAACAGGGTAGCTTTCTTTGCAGCAGTTCAGAATATTGACACCATGCAAGCAGAGAGGCAGCATTGCTGGTTGCTGCTCTCCCAAGGAAGCTGGCACTGGAGAGGAGGTGTGTGGAGCTGGGATGCAGGCAGAAAGCCTTTGGTAGTGAAGCATCCTTGCTTGTTTTCCCTGCAAGCTTAAGTTTAACACACACAGAGGTGAGGCAGAGACCACCAGAAATGTAGGAATTTGTGTTGCCATCATTCTCCACTTTCCTTTTTCTTTGCCAAGCAGCTCTGTGAATCTCAAGGTGCTTATGAAGACCATATGCCTTCAGAAGGCATTTCTGTCTCAGGCGTGTTATCACAAGAGCTCCACAGAGACTGCACAAAACTCTGAAGGAAATTCTTTTCCAGTGCAGAAGATAGTGCTAGGACCTGTCATGGACTGAAGGACATATTCCGCCTGTTGGGTCATTTGGAGCCACAGCACTTGGTCAAGGAATGGCCCACTCTCAGGGCTCCTTTTAAGCCTAATGACCCTTGATGTAGTTTGTCCCTACCAATCACTTTCTTCTGCTCTGAAAGCCCACACACCAGATGCCACTTGTCATCTGCCAAGCCAGCTGCGGAGCAGATGGAGCCACAGAGCAAGAGAGCGGTTCCAGCACTCTGCAAGAGGTTCCAGCCCTGTGCTCCAAATGCAAGAGAATCCCTCTGAGAGAGACAGTGGGGAAGGAGACAGCAGCACGAGTTCGACACCAAGTGAGATTGCATGGATGTAGTCCTTGGAGGGTAGGAGGTGGCTGTTTGCGCCAGACCTGGAGCTGACTACCACCCCTGCAAATGGGGAAGAGGCTCAGGACCACATCTCCAACCCACAGAAGCATCCCAGGTTGCTTACTATGCATCAGATGGGGAAAAGGTCTTGGATTTGTTCCTTGGAGCAGTCAAGTTGTGGCACATAGCAGGAAGCCTTCTCAACATGCCTGTGCAGAGGACGAACTTGACTCTTCTGAGTCTGTAGCTGAGCACTAAATGGAAAACAGAGGCTGGGGAAAGGCTTTTTTCCCACCTCTGGTTTTGTGGGGGAAAAACTAAAATTTTGTTCAAAAGCAGTTTTGTGCCTGCAAACAGGATTTATTTTTAGAAGATTTTATAAGATTTATTTTTAATTTCATCCAGATGTTTATTTATAAAATAACTTAAGACTTATATCCAAACAGACATCAAAGAAACCTTCTGGGAGTAGCACTGTCAGTAGCAAAGGGTTTTAATGATCCACAAGGCGAGTGAATAGGTTTGAGGAGTGTCAGAGTGCCTTGGGGGAGCACATGCATGGATCCAATTAGGAACCCATTCCAAGGTCACTCAGACACGACAGGAAAGGTGACTCCTTTGGGAGCAAGATGCCAACTATTCCACACAGAGTGATGTGGGGAACTGTAGAGCATACATGCTTTTCCAAAGACAGTACCAGGAGAACTTAGAGTGCCACACAAGATACCCATCATGGCAATTGCCTTGGGTCATTTAGAAGCCCTGGAGGAGGTGTATATTCTGGGCAGGGCACACAAGGCACAGCTGCTGCCCCACAACGGTGAAGTACTCGCTCTGGTTTCCCAGATTTGGGTAGCATGCTCCTGCCAGAGCCCCCATGCCAAGCCAGGGCTGTATCCTGCTGGTGGGAGCTGGAAGGGGACAGATACTCCCAAGTCTTTCCTTGATTTCCTTAATTCCCTTTCAAACATGAAAATTCCACCTGTCCTCACAGGAGGTGACGTCTGCTGCTGGGCCCCAATCTGAAGCTAAACGGACAAATCCTATTATCCCTCTGTAAATTTAATGGGACAAGTACTGATGTGTCACCTTAGCACCTATTCACATCTACATTAAAATGTGTAATGGTTTGCTTGGTTTTTTTTCCTTTTCTCTTTTAAAATGTTTATTTACAATGTTTAAAGTTTTCACCTTTCTAAAACTGGCTTATATCAAGCAGTGGTACACAGCTTTTTTGTATCCTCAGTAGGTTCAGGTAAGTCAATATAAATTAAGTCTTAGCTGCACAAGGCGTCTGCTCCAGTTTGACAACATACAATTAAATAGATCCTTTATCAAATTTGTGCAAATTTGCTCGTACGTGTGTTTTCCATTGACATCAAATTGGCTGAGTTAAAAGGTGCATGCTGCTGTTGGAGTCAGAGGCTTCCATTCAGATTCGTGCCTCTGCAGTTAAGGCTTTGGCTTTTGATGAAAAGTCACAGCTCAGCATTTAGGACCTTCTGTGTCCTCCAGTGCTGTGCCCCATGGTGTGGAGTAGGCATGATACAGGATTCCTCACAGACAGGGTCTTATTTTCTGTGGGTGAGAGGCAGGAAGAGGAGGCATCACTTGAAAGGGAAACAAGGGACACCCCAAGCTGGAGTAGAACCCCTCAGTAGCACTGGGTTTTCCTCTGAACATCTGCCTGCCCCAGGGCAGTTCCAAGTAGCACAGGATGGCGTGGCCAAAGTGACAGCTCCCAGGACAGACTTTCTGCTGCCAGGGGACCAGGACCCTCCCCTGCACCACATCCTCAGTGGCATAGCTGAGGAACTGGCTTCTGCTGGCTCATCTTAGCTTCATGGTGCTGCAGGAGCGTGGCCAAGCTGTCTGGGTCCTTACAGATAACCTTCTCCTGCCTGGCTGGCCCTGAACTTGTCAGGGGAAAAGCAGAGTTTGGAAGAACTTACCGCTTTTGAAGCAGGGCTGCTGGCAGGCCTGGGCACTGCAGTGCTGAGAGCAACAGCAGGAAGTGTGGTTGCATGTGAAAACAAGCAGATTTGAAACAGTATTCACTCCGAGGGATTACACAAATAATACCCCAGTGACAATGGAGCTATTTACTCAGTTGACAGTATGAAGAAAGCATCTCCTTTTATCTACTTATGGTGGTTAGTGGGTTCGTCTCTCTTACAGCCTCTGTTGCTACTTGCTGCTTCCCTTGATGCTTCTCTCTGGTAGTTTTGCTCCAGCTTTCTTTAAAAAGCTGTTTATTTGAGGAGGGTGTGGGCTTTGTGCCACAGAAGGGCAGCTGCAGAGATGCACAGAGAGCAGCCTCACAGATGCCTGAGCCTGTGCACATTGGCTGCGCAGTGACCAAGGAAAGCTCACTCTGTCAGCCCACACTGCACAAAGCTGAATATTCCATCTCAAATTTGTAATATGGGAAGAGCTGGGAGTATCTTCCCATTAACAGTTGTCTGTCCCCTGCTCTGCCGTATGGGATGACCATGCCAGCTATGATGCTTACTTGGAAGGCTTCTGAAACAGCTTCTTCTACAGTGAAAGAAACAGCATCCTGTAAGGTCAAGCATTCATGTCCTCAGCATATGGGGCACAGGCAGGAGTGGCTGAGCTCATGGTAGGGATGGGACTGAGGTGCAAGGCTGTGGCTGAACAGTTTGCAGCAACTTGGGTCCCTGCAAGTGATGCTTCCTTTGGCTGCAGTGCAGTCCCACACCCTGCTCCTGCTCTGCCAGACTCAGTCAGCTGCAGGTCACACAAGAAGGTTGCCTGCGTGCAGGATGCTGTCCCAGGGCTGAGGCATGACTTGCAGTGGGAGGGGATGATGACCCCACAAGCTTCCTATGAGATGTGAGAGCAAAACTGAAGGTGGATCTTCCCCAAAGGGCTCAAGTGTCCAGGACAGAGGCTTCCCCACACCTTCAGGAGATATTTTTGCTTGTTTTGTTTGCACATGTCTATACTTGTCCATCCCCTACAGGTCCCACATATTGCCCGTGGTACCTCACCAACACAGGCCATGTAATGATGTACAAGCAATCACAGCAACAGGTTAGGCTTCAAAATTCACACTTGAGGGGTTACTGCACAGTTCACAGCTCTGCCACAAGCACCCTACAACTGTGTTTATGGAGGGGCTATCAGATCATTCCTAGCACCAGAGCTGCAAACAAACCCAGGAAAAGCCACCAGACTGGAGCACCTCCCCCTCTTTGGGGGAGCTACAAGGTAGACAGATCCAGAAGCTCTTACATTCGGTGGTAAAAACTGTCTCATCATCTTTTCAAAACACAGACATCACTGAAGTGTACAGACACTGGCCATATCTGCCCAGGCGCAAAGGTTCACCCCAGGCAACTAATCCTGACCACTGACCAGCTGGTGTGCCTGGTTTGCATCTCTATTCCCTGGACCACACCGTCCCATTCACAGACAAAGTTCAGAGTCCATGCAGCTGGGATGGGACCAGCAGCCAGGAAGGACTTTTATGATATGACCCACTGCAATACCAATTCAAAGCCATCAAATCAGTCATAAGGCAACACAAACCTTGGCCACTACAGGTCTGGGTAAATTAATAGGATTTATTACACTAAATTTAAGCCATCGAAAAACTAAAGCTCAAGGCTACACTAGTAATTTTGGATTCTTCTCTAGACAATTTGCAGTTACCTTCAGAGAGAAGCTTAAGTAGGCTCTGTGACATCTAGGCTGAACTGTCCTTCCAAAGTGCCTTTCTCCATTGCCCAGAGTCATACCCTAAAAGTCTTAGAAATTTTAGGCCAAACTTCTAATTTTCAAATAGTCAGAGGTAGATAAAATGAGTTCCAGTGACTTTCAATGGAGCCCAATGAAATGTAAAACATTCAACCATCCATTCACTGACTACATCATCATGAAGTTAATTTTGTCTGTCTGAGATTAAAGACAACCTCCTTGCAATTGACTTTCTTGTTGAAATTACCTCCCAGTATCTTAAAGTTCTATTTCTAGGTGATTTTTTATATTTTATTGTTGATTTTTAATTAAAGCCACAGGAAAAAAAGAAATGGCTAGAAGTACCAAATTTAACAGGAAGGGCATTATGGTTGTTCCACCAAATTCACATGAAGCCAAGGCAGATTTTGCTGAAGTGTCTTCTTGTCCTTCTGCGCTGCTGAAAGGATTCATTGAGTGTTCTGTGACAAGTAATGACCTCCTCTCACCCACTCTCTGGGTTAGAGTCCTGAAGCCAGTTATAGGTTGTATTAGGGAGCTGTAAACACAAAGAAGTGCTGCTCTTTCAGCTACTAGAGACAAAAAAAAAAAAGGATCTTATGACTTCCTGCTAATAGAAAGGAACATGTGTTTTCTATCTGCTGATAAAGAACCCAGTGATACCAAGCCTTGCTGGAGGAACATCTGTGTTTTTTAATGGACACTTAAAACTTTCTCTTCATGACCCGAGATTCATTTCACATCTAATAAGTAATTCCACCAGTCTGCAGAGAATTCTTCTGTGGCTTACTAAATATTTGTTACATATTTTTCAGTTCCAAAAGACAGATCAAGAAATGAAAACTTTCTGCTCCCCAATCCACTCTTCAACTACCCACAAGTAGTTAGGGGAGCAGTGGGTATGGAGGAGGAAAGAGGTGAGCTCCTGTGCAGCATGGAGCCACGGAGCAACAAATGGAGAATCCTCACAGAGCTGAGCTGAAAAAGAATAGGTAAAAGGGAATGAAAGAGTGGGATCCAGTGCCTGGATAAAGATAGAAAAAAATCTCCATCCTTAATGATGGGGTAACTTGTCAAGTAGAGAAAAGGAGCTGAGACCCCACCTTGTTCTTGCACACATCCAGAACTACCCTGCTAAAGACAACTCGAGATGGCTCCTGGAGAAGGGGACAGTGTATTTTAGAGTTCAGTAAGTGTTTGGACAATGCTCTCAGGCACGTGGTGTAATTCTTATGGTTGTTCTCTGTAGTGCCAGGATTTGAAATTGGTGATCCTTATGGGCCCCTTCCTATTCAGGATATTCTACGATTCCACAATATCTAGAGGAGAGCAGCTCAAAGGGACGTGAATAGAAATGTACACTTGGCAGTAACTTAAATTGGAGCCATGGCTGGGGTAGAGTTTCTGGGATAAGAAATGCAAACTGATGTGAGAAATCCTTTCTCCAAATGGGTGTGACTGACCAGAAGTAGTGATATGATGAGGAGATGACTAATAATATGAGATGGGCCCAAACCACAGGTATTAGGCCTGAATTCAGATCTGGATCTAAGTGCAGTGGCAAGAAGAGCCAGCTCATACGAGGGCAGGACTGCACTGCGAAGGCTGGATACAAACGAGGTCTTCTACAGTTTCAACCCAGAGATTTGGGATTGGCTTCTCCTTCTCTTTACTGGAAGTGACATTTATTAAAATAAATGGTGGCTGAATCTCCAAGTGTTTGATGCTGAAATCTGTTCCCACTACTGGTATGTTTACCTTGAACAAAACTGAATACCTGAACTTGAAGCACAGCTCAAGAATCCCACAGGAAAAGAAAACTTTTAGTAAGAAACAGAAATATGCAGGAAGCACAGCTTCTTTGACAGAAACAGGCTCTTTCATGATGAATCCTATCCAAAACCCCAGTATACAAAGGCAAGTGGGTAAGGGCAGAGACTCTTTTAAAGTTCACCTCAGGGTCAGCACTTGAAACGGTGAAAGGGTGGAGGAAGAGACACCCCATTTTAGCTAAAAATTTTATTCTTTAATACCTACCTTACATTATATATTTTTAGCATCAGATACAGGAAAAACATCCCCTATGGCTGCTTCCATATATTGAGTTACAGCTCATTATGTGGAGGAGAGTAGCTGCTAGCCTACAGCAGTCTCCAACTATTCACACTGTAGTGGTGAACAAATTAGGTGGTCTCTTTCTGTGACTCTTTAACCCTGAGAGGCATGTTGGCAAGAAAAAAACAGGAGACATTCTTCAGTTAAATAGTTGATACAGTTTTAATTAAAGAGAGGTCCATACGGAGGCATCTCAGTCAAGGTCTGAGCCTTCTGGAAGCTCAAAGAAATTGGATAATCTGGAATTTGGCTTTGAAAGCAACCCCCTATGTTTCACTGAGTATCTATAGAAGATGCATAACCAGGCAGATATTCATTTCATCGCGCATTATTTTTATTGTCAACTTCATAGCTTTTGATTGCACAACGCAAAAGTGATAACAACACTGCAGGGCAGCAGGATGACTCATTAGGCATTACTGCTCGCTGTTAGCAAAGCCTTTTCTATTTACCTAGGTGCTTTATGTGGCCTTCATCTCCATGGTGTTTGAGTGCTTCCCAAACAAATAAAACTCTGTCTCTGCCCCTGCTCCCTCTGCAGACCCAGCTGCAGTTTTAGGCTGCCTCAGAGCAGTGCGGAGAGATGTGGGGTGAGCTGGGACCCATTGCTGTGTCCCAGGGTGCTGAGACTTGTACATCATAATGCATGTCCTGTCTCTACCAAACATTTGCCAGCTGTGAGATGGAGACTGGGAATACAGTCCCCCAGCAGAGAGGTAAATAGGGAATTCACGGGGTTCTTGTCGGTGGCACTCACAAACATAAATAGCCTGTCTCCTTGCATTTTTTTCTAGACTAATAAACCTGATGTGCTCAGAAAAATCTTCCCTTGGCACAGATTTCGCAAAGGGGAATGGAGCCAAACTTAGCTTCTGACTCACTGGACATTAGGTATGCCTTGCACGTCATCCCAGGGCAACATCAGAGAAAGCAGTGCAATTTCAGCTTTGTTCTGCATGGGGATGTTCCTGGAACGTGGGTCTGCAAGGAAAAATAAGGGTGGTAGCAAGTGGGATTACGCCCATATTGTCCCTTGGGAACTGGCAGGAAACAGCTGCCCGCTGTCTGCTGAAAATGGGGACAAAATTCTCTGGGGACAGCCTCTCAGAATGTGCATGTTTGTCACCATCCCCTTGGGATGCTGGAGGAGAGTAATGCCACCAATCTGCAGTCAAAGGAGAGGACACTTCTTCATGAACCCAGGCCCAAATGAACCCTGACAGCCCAAGCAAAGATCAGGTCTTGATGCTCATCCCTTGGCCCTTAGCTTACAAAATCAACACTAAACCTAAATCGTAGTTTTCAGGCAGTTTGGGGCAGTGAATTTAAATTTTCCACACTGCACTCATGTCCAAGCACACACTATTGCAGCTGGGCCTGAACCAAGAAATGTTGGCACAGAAGATGATCTGTCATCTTGTAGTTAAGGCAGGCCACTGCTGAGAACTGATTCAACCCTGAGCTGTCCTACAACCCTGTGCATTTGATGCAGGGCTGAGTTCAGGCACTGCAGGGACCATCCTAAATCTGCAATACAGTCTTCCCAAAAGGCCAGATCATCCAGATAACACCCGCTTCTGATGAAAGGATGGCCCAAAATTTCTGATGAGAGACCTACATGTGCTGCTAGGGCTGATTCAGACAGCATAGGACCTGCTCTGTCTCCTCACTCTCCTTCAGATCTGTACGCAGGGACTATGACAGTGCCAGGATGTGGCCCATGGCGATTCTCTACCCTTTTCAGCTTAATGCCATTACCCCTTGTCCTATCACTACATGCCCTTGTCAAAAGTTGGCAAGATCTTCACAGCTATGCGGCAAGGATTAATAGCTTGAGGTTTCTAACCAAATTTTATACCTCCCAAGTATCTGCCCTTGAATTTCACAGGGCCAGAATTGTGTCTGGCCATGTCGTATCTGGCTCTGCAATGGACTGGAGCCATCTCATGAGGCTGGTCTTAGCATGGAGCTCCATTTGAGTCCTCGCAGAGGAGAGTGGGCAGCAAGAGTCAGTAATGTCAGCCTCTGCAGGACCCTATAGACCTGCACAAGGACTGATGTCACCCGATCCTGCTGCTGAGCCACAGATGAATTCCTTCCTACCCCAGACATCAAAGGAAAATACAGCTTCTTAATTTGAAGAAGGAAGAAGATACCGAGATGTCCATGTCCTCTGCAGAGAGGCAATAGTCCACACTAACTTACAAAATGCAGGAAAGAACTGTTTTGGTTTGTTTTTATGAGAAAATCAAGTTTGAGGTTATGGGAATTCCATAAGGGACAATGTCTCACAGTAGTAAAAGATTATAAAAGGGAATTACAGTTCAAACCAGTAAGCGTTACATTATGCACGGAGACACGTAGACTATAAGGCTTAACAATACACCAAAGCCGCCAACACCAGAGCAAGGCAAAGGGCCTCCTTTTAAAATTCAGTTTAACAGTGCCTGACACAGAATGAGTAATAATGTTAAGCAACGCAGAATGGACCATAAAACACTGCTATATGCAATAGCTATTATCCTGTGCTAATCTTCATATCACATTATTTCCTCAAATAATCATAATATTGTGCCAACAGCCCCTTTATTCTTGCTCATTATTTCTCAGGCTGGCTTCCTTCACAAGGAATAGGACTTGCACTAACAATGCCCTCGGGGTTCACAAGTGAAGCTGCACTCAGCATACCCAGAACAGAGGAAGTCTTTTCTTGGTCCATTTCTTCTGTTGTCAGTGTTTCTTCCTTCATGGAATTACAATGTAGTAGGAAAGATTTTCACGGAATAGAATAAAGAAATCCCTTATCATTACAAGTCTTTCAGGCACTGACCACTCTTCTGGTTTGTCCCCACCATGTTTTTTCCCCCTGTTCTCACTTCTCTGCAGTCCGGTTCTTACGTTTGCACCTCTCTTGGTGCAGTCTCTGCTCTAACATTGTACAGCATGTTCCCGCTGAGAACTATCAGCTTTGACTTTCTACAAATAAAAAACCCTCTTGTCATTATTTTGTCACACTTTCAGCTTCTTCTAAATAACTAATTCACAACAATAAACCTCCTGGTTGCCATTACAGGCAGGCTGCCAAGCAGTTTAGATGCAATCTTGTGTTATGTTGTTTTTATAAAGGTTTCCCAAAATCCAATGTGAATAGACTTGGGGTTTGCGACTTAAAGTAAAACATTTTCTTAATTTTGTATTCAAAATGTTACTATCCAGAGCTGGAAATGTGAATGTAATGATTTGAGGCCCCTATGCCAGCACAAACAAACTTCTTGTGGAGCTCATACACAAACCCAAATGTCTTTTGTCTACATGAAGTAAGTTAAAATAAATAAGATCATCTACTTCTTAGCATCTCCTCATGTACCCATGCATGTTCCCTACTCTCTGGCCTTACATTACAATTCCTGGCACAGGATCTGGGGGGGTTTTGGGTGATTTTTACAGCACCTAGGACAACAGGAGGGGAAAGTAAACAAGAGTGAAGTGGCCATTTGAGATCATGATGGGCATGTGCGTACTTCCTGTGGCCTGTGTCAGGGCAAATGCATCATTTCTGCCACGCAGAAAACAAAGCCCTGGATGTCGATCAGATGTGAGGGCCAGGCGTAACACTGATAAGGTAGAGGGAGGAGGGGAGCCCAGGGTGGGAGCTGAGTGGCCTCTGGCTGGGTTAAAGGAACTAAAATGGTTTTGAGCAATGCCAGCAGCAGAATGCAAACTGTGCTTTGGAAAGCACTTGCTCAAAGTGGCCTCAGAAGTTAAAAAAAAACCCCGCTATGTTTTCCTACACTCCTGTTTGTGGCTTCCGTCACAACACTGTCCCATCAATGAAGAGGGAATGGCTTTAGCAAGATTTTTCTTCCACTTGTGTACTAACCAGTTTATTGACACTTGGATGACTGTTCCATCCATCTAATGACAACTCCATAGGTCTTTGCAGATTCCATGCAATAAATGTGTCAGCCATTAACTTTCCCTCCTTTTGGGCTCTTGAGAAGATAAAAATCCCCACTTTCTGCAGTAAATTTCTGCTATAAATCCACAGATGCAATTGCACACAATCTAATTTCTGGCTCCTGGGCCTACATTCATCCCTGTCCAACTATTCCTCTTGACTGAGTTGATTAGATTATAGACAAGGGCAGGCGTTCTAAATGCAAGGTCACATAGCTTAAATCAAATCTAAAGGAGCTGCAGTAACATATAGATAATAGAACTTGGACATCTTTACTATTAAAGAGATGGGGACAAGGAGCTCAGCTGGCTCCACTCTGGTATCATTTGGCCTTGAGAAGGATAAGGTGCTGCGGTCCTCCTTTGGAAATCTCTAGGGACCTGGTTCATACTATGGTTGCTCCCACAAGTCAAGTTTCTGGAGCCACCTGATGTTACCACGGCTACTGTGTAACCCATGGGTGACATGCCATCCCCACCACTGCCACTGAACAGCCAAGTAGAAGGAAAGGGAGTGACAGAGGAGCAGGCTGCAATGCTGCCCTCTGTAAGTCACACTGCCACTCACAGGACACCGTGTCTGGGCTGCCAGGTACAGTATTGTGCAGGATATCACACTGAATGCGGAACAGGTAAACTTGGACCAAAATCCAGAGGTTTCTTTCATACACTGAGGTCCTTGCCTACTGCAAAACAGGTTTAAACCTGTTATATTTCAAAAGGCTTGTTCGCCTGGTATACCATGCAGTTATCTTATGCTACAGACAAAGCAGCTTGCAATTTTCTGGCTATTGTCTTTTTTTTTCCTTTAGAACAAATGGATGATGGAGTTACACAATATGTGACACACGCTGCTTATTTACCAGGAACAAAAAAGGCCCCTATTTCCCAACACACAGAAGAAACTGAACAAGCTTCTGTGCTCAGAGTTTCCAGCCTTGGTCTGGCCAGCTATCAGCCCAAAAGTGCTCTCTCACGAGTGCTTCTCTAGCTCCTCTTCACTGCATTGTTTGCCCTCCTCACTGGTGTTTCTGCTTCTTCTCATCCCTCTGCATCTTGGTTGGCTTTATCCAACCAAGGATTTTCACTTGGATCCCAACAATATTGTCCCTGTTAACAAAAACTAGGAGCGAAAAACTGAGATTCATGGGAATTAGAATGAGAATGAAGTGATTTGGCAGAACTGGAACAGGGCTTCAGCTGAAAAGCCAACCTGGCAAAGCCAGGGAACAGGGCAAGAATGGTATGGAAAGGGTAGCTAAGCTGCATTTTTCTAATCTGATCTAGACAAACAGCCAGGAGAAACAGCTCCTCAAGCAGAACGAATGCTGAATGCTCATGCATTTCTTAAACGTTCTGTCATCAGCTTACAGCTCAAAACCAGAATGGTTCTGAGTATTTAACTAGAAGCAACTAAAATTCTAGAGCTGGGTGTGAAATTCTGCTTTCAGGTAAGAACTCAGGCAGAATTAGAGCTGGCCTGCTGCACGAGGAGTAGAAAAAGAGCCATAACAGCTTCATTGCTAAAACAATCTGCATTAATGCTGGCGGTCCGCAGCCAGGCACCCTGGGTAAGCCCTCACCCCAAAACATCCTGTTTTGGGCAAGTATTGCCACTATTTAACTGCACCGAGCAACATCACTACCAGTCAGGGTGGGGTGGTTCAGCAAATGAACAAAAGCTACCTGACACTTAAGTCCTGGGAAGAAGCCAGGACCTTTTCTTTCTGAATTGAGCTCTTCCTCTAAGAGAACAAGTGCAGAGAAAGTTGCATGGCCTTTTACAGACTGGGAAAGTGGTGAGCAGTAGCAGACAGACTGGAGTTAAAAACTGAGGCTCCTCTCTCAAGTATTTGAGCTGAAGCAGAAAACATTGAATCGTGTGTTACCATGGGATACGGGATGCTGCAGCAGGGCCCTGTGGAGTTAGGGGCACTGGTGTCCCTTGGCAGAAGTCCCAGGGCCTCACTAGAGCTATTTATGGGGAGGCAGAGCAATACCAGGCATCAAGGCAGTGTCCTGGCGTTTCACCGGCCACCTGGGCCTGTGCAAGTCGAGCAGGTACAAATGCACTGATGCTGGCGCGATGCTCTTCAAAGCAGAAAGGAGGAGGGCAAACAGGGCATATGAGGTAGGGAAGAAAACATCAAAGACAAGGGACAGAGAAATAAGAAAACAAAAGAATTGAGGAAGAGTGGAGAAGAGCTGACACACACAGAAAAAAAGGAAACATGATATGAAAACTAACAAAAGAGACAGGGAAAACCTGCCTTACAGGTGCCTTTTCTTCCCTTTCACCTGCATGTGTCTTTTGACTACCATTGTGGGTCAAGATCAAGATTATAAAATCACAAAATTTGCAGAGGAACATGTCTGGCTTTTCGTTCAAAGTCCACTCAGTCAGATCAACAAAAATACTGATCAGTAGCCGTAATTTTATTTGATCCAGGTGTAAAGGTCAGCCCAGGTCAGTCAAAGGACACAGCACAACACATTGCAAAAAGGAACATATTTGTCCCAGGTGACTCATGCACAAGGTGGCTTTTTACTATTATTATTATTGTTGGTAGTAGTAGTAGTAGTAGTAGTATTTTTCATACCCTTCATGGGATAAGACACACATTCTGTCTTGGGAACATGCTTAATGCCATGTCTCCACTACATCATTGTGCCAGCTCCAACCCAGCCAGCTCAACTCCCACCCAATGGATGCAACTTCAAGCATCAAACTCCTTCCCCGAGACACAGTCTTTATGCCTGCAGAGATAGGCCCGGAATAGTCCTATTCATTTCTCAGGAATGCTTAATGTTCATCCAAAATATGCAGTTTATCACACATCAAACCCACCCATGTGACTGCTGGGAACATTTGTTTGCAGGAGTTTGACTGCTGGCATCCATGTGAACACAGTATGGCAGAGATGCCTCTGCTTAGGACACCCTGGCTAATCTGTGTGTCCACATAACTCTCTGATGATGGCTGTGCTTATGGAGCAAACCTTCATGGGGATTGCAGGGTGAGAAAGGTGAGTGTAAAGACCAGCAGCACTCCATAGAGCTGGGCTGGACCAGGTCCTGGAGAAATCATGTGGAAGCCCAGCTGAGTCCAAAAAGTAAGGGGCCAAGGGAGGGTTTGTGGCCCCCAGGAGGGGCACAGGGACCAGTTCTGCCAGACCAGATACTGCTGGGGTCAGGACTTGGTGGCCACAGGGAGGGTGACTGTCAGCCTCCAGGAAGGGGGTGATGGTTTGGGTACGAAGAACAAGAGCAGAGATTGTATTCTACAGCAAACAAGCAAAAAAACCTAGATTTGAAAAGAGGCAATACAGCTGTAAATGCTCTGCCCTGCAACAGATGCATGTGGAGAGTCTAAACAACCTGGTGGGAAGGGGCTGAGGTACCAGTCCCACACAGGGGGGATACAGGGTACAGGATGTGAAAAGCAAACATGGCACTACCAGAGGAAAGGCAACCTGTAACAGCATGGAACAAAACCTCTGTGCTGGCAGTACAGGGAGTAACTTGAAGTGTGACCACCTAACCTGAGGAAAACAAGTGGAGTGACACAGAGGGTTTGTTGCCACTTGTTTTTTTCCCCCACAGAGAGCGTGGACATGCTTCCTACCCATTACACACCTGGGGGCCAAGCCCCAAAGGACTGAGCCCCTCGTGTTCTCTGCACGCCGCGCAGGCTGTTTGTGCCCATGGGGCTCTGGGCCATCCCCAGCCACACCCCAACAGCCCCCGCCAGTGGTCTGGCACAGGCACCCAGTGCATGCAGCACCTAGAAGTTGTTGAAATGCAGTTCTTCTCCAGACCCTTCCCTGCTGGGATTGTCCTGATGGAAACAGCCTCGGAAACATTCCCGTTCACAGCTTGAAATCCTTGATCATCTGCAAAACAAGATTAATTTCTTGCGCAAATCTGTACCCCTCATGTGGCAGCTCCTCCTTCTTCTGTTGCCCCCCTGGCACCCACCCGTCTTAATTCAGGTTAAGGCTGGTGGGAAATGACAAATCCTTTCCACATAAATCTTAACACTGGCTTGAGTTTGTTAAGAAACGGTGGTGATTTATGGGGGATTAGCAGATCAGAGTTGAGGAATGTAAAGAGGTTTAGGCTAACTAAGTGGAACGCTTAGAGCTGGGTCACAGAGAATTTGATGCAGGCTTAGGACTCTTAAATGGTGTGCAATAAAAAGTAGAAAAGGGAAGCATGCATTTCCAATGCTCCTTGTAGCATGGGAAGTTGTTTTCCTGTGTTACAATCAAGAGAAAAAGTTTGGCAGCTGTCTGTGTATTGCAGGTTTCTGGTTCCTAAAGGCTAGCATGAACAAAGCACTAAAGTTAAAGCTGCACTTTTCTTTTTTTTTGCCTTTTTTTTCTTTCTGGTGTATTTTTATTGTTTGCAATTATACTATTCCAGCAAATGGGGGGCTAGTATGGTAGAAAAGGTAGAAAAGGTAGTAAAATAAGAAGGCAGCCAGTGTCTATGAGATTTTAAAGCCAATGCAGTCAAAAAAGGGTTAATACATCTTTTCTGTGGGATAAGAAATTGAGCAAAAAAAACCAGAAAAAATAGGAGAAGTATCCTTTTTTTTTTAGTTAGGATGGGTAAAGCGAGCAACAACCACCTTGTGCTTGCTTTGATTTTTTCTCCTTTGCTTTGTGGTTCTTGTGATTTTTACGGAGCACTGCATTGTAAGTAAGCACATGACACTTCCTGAAGCTTAGAGCTTAATTTCAAATCCCCAGACTCATAAACCAGCAGCTCCTCGCTGAGCTTGTCAACAGCTGCCTTCTGCTTTTGCCTCAGCCCAAAACTTCCAGGCACATCAGCAGCCCTGTCCATCGCCTGCACACCTCGTCCCTCACAGAAGCAAAGTCCTGGCCTATCCCTGCATGGGACAGGAGAGAACAAGTGGTGAATATCAGACAGGCAATCAAATGCTGGGGTTCAGCAGGCCAGGTGAATAATTACAAATAGGCCAGCTCGAGTAAAATTATTTGGAATGACGCAAGTTGGTGCAAAATAATATTCATGTCAGAAGCCCTGACAAAGCCAGTGGTCTCACTGCAATTACTCATGGGAATTACATTACGCAAAACAAGACCCTACTTATTGCAAAACATTTATATGTTTTGCTTCCCTGTATTAAAATAATCTATTTATCCAACTAGAGATGAATATTTCTTATATGTTTTGCAATAAAACTTCAGAGCACTGCCAGACGGTTCTTTTCCTGAATTACCCTCTTTATTTTTTCGTAAAGCCAAAATTTCCTTTAATTTCACCAACTGCAAGACAAGAAGAAGAGCAATTAAGTTTAACCGTATAAGCTTTTTAATGTGGTTTTAGGGGATTTTTTAGTGTTCATATGTTAGCAGATAAGCCATGCATCCACCCATCCACTTAATTACAGGCCTAGTACCTCCAGTCACTGTGTGTTTTAATTTAATTTGCTGCCCAGTTAGAATCTGAAGAAACCTTTGCCATAACATGCCTACCACCTGCAATTTCTGCCATCTTCACTATAAACTTCCAAAATGAGCAGTCCTTTACCACTGTGAGACACTGTGAGAAGGTTTATTTTACAGCACTTCATCCTTCATCCTAACCTAGAGGGCAAGAAATAGCATTTTTGTATTCTGAACTCCAAGCAGAGATAGATACACAGAGAGTTAAACAATTACCTTTCACCTCCACTAAATGCACTTGGTACTTTCAAAAGTGACCAGCGATTCTCACTTGACTTCGCTTCCAGGTGCAAAACTCAAGGCAGTTTCAGAGGACCTATTTCTCGAGACTGGGGTGGGAATAAGGAGCTCTGAACTTCTCAACCTGGACACCTTGCTCCTGATTCACACTCATCTGAAAACAGGAAGCAGACCCAAGACAGACACAGAAGAGCCAAGCAGAGAAACCCATCTACCAGAAGGAAGCCCTCACTGCCTATCCAGGCAGGGTATCACTTCTCATTCCAGCCCTTTGCATCATTAATTGAAAATAATTCAGTCAAACTTTACTGGCTACAATATTTCAAGCCATCCTTCAGAGACAGCGCAATGTGTACTTGCGTAATAATATTTAATTACCATGGACTTTGACTGAGCAAAGCTTCTATAAGTGGACATTAGAAAAAGCTTGAGCTCAGTGCAATGGGGTGAGACATTCGCCAGCTAGATGTGAAGGTTAGGGGCTGCATCACAGTCAGAATACTAAAAAAGAAACAGATCTAATTAACGTGTGGCTCTTGTGCTCACTTATTGGGTCACTGCTGGAAACGTCAGGGATCACATATGTGACCCCAAAGAGGGCAAACACAACTCATTAAAATGCATTTCACTTTGCAAAAAAAAAAAAATATATATATATTTACACAGTCATTGAAAACAGATAGGGCTCGAATGTGGTGCCTTAAAGAAGCTGATGAAGTCTCATCTGTGATACTCCAGACAGAAAACTGTGTGTCCACCACACAACGGGAATTTCTGCCATTTGACACCAGTGTCAGTAGAACCATGGCAAAGATGAGAAACTGGCATCTGGCTCCTTGGCTGCTGAAGACCAGTGCCTTGCTGAAGCAGGTACTGAAAGCTTTTTTTTCCCCCTCTGCATCATCAGCTCCCAGGGTGCAAATGCAAAACTGACTTAACACAAAATCCCCATCTGGGGAAATCCATGTGGCTTAGTGCTTCAGACCCAGAGTCTGCACTGCCAGTGACACCTATATAAACCTCAAAGCAGGCGTCACTGGAGCTTGTGCTTGGCCTGTTGGGACAAGGAGCTCTGCAGGAAGGATTAAGCACAGAACTGGATCAGGCAAGCAGCAATGTAAACCTCAGTTTGGCCGTGGAGCGGATGGGGTGGGAAGTGCTGCAAGCAGTATGATATGTCTTTGTAACAAACCGCAGCTGGTGTCACTGCTGGAACATGCAGAAGGGCTTGGAGGAGGGACACTCCTACCCTTGGGGTGCCATGCTCCAACCAGAAACCACCTTGCTCCCGGGATCTGGGTTGGGGGAGAAGTAAGGCCTTCATAAGGTTTGGGCATGGCACTCAGGGCACAGCAGCCCAGACTCAGTAAAAGAGGTGCTTTGTATTAGGAAAAGCAAATGGTAATGATACAGTGAACACAGGGAGAGCAGTCCCAGCCCCGGACCTGCTGCTAACACTGGCAAATTATATCACCTTGCAGGATGTGTTTCCTCCAAAAAGCTCATTTGAACAAGTGGAACCAGGGCAGAGCTGGCAGGGACAAAGCCTGGTACCCTGTCACATGGGTTGTTTCCATGTGCCAGAAACACTTTCATTTTCAGGCTTTCCCTACCACTGAGCATGTCAGGTTCTGCTATTTTCTCTTCTCATCCAGGCTGTGAAAGGCACAGTGTTAATATCCCCTACAGAGATAATTTTGAGGCACATCTAAGCCAAAAGCCATCCTTCATGGGCATTCAGAAGCCCAACACCTATGGACAACTTATGCAAGGTTCCATAGGGAATATGTGGTGAGACACAGATGGGGACTTTGACCAGTACCGGCCAAGCCCTAGTTTTGTAGTGAGCAGCCAAGTTACTGGCCTACTTGCTGACTCTCACCTAACAGATACAACTGTTGCAAATGTTAATTAATCAATACTGTTAAGACTCCTAGGTGGAAGTTTCTCCAGATGTAGAGAGCCCCAAATCAATACCACACTTAACTCATCAGGGCAAGGACTATGGTAAGATGAGTGTGTTTGCCCTGCACTTAATGACTAGAGCCTCAGCTCTGACTTGGGATCAGGGTCCTATGGCAGTATAAACACAGAAGAGTAATGATTGCCAGGAGAGGGGTTCTTGAAAGGCTCCATCTCTCACAGCAGAGATTTTTGACAGTCAGTGACTCAATGTTCTGTCTTTCATAACCATAATGACTCACAGCCCTAGGATGGAGTATGAGTGCAATACAGCAAGTACTATTGTTCCAGAGCCCATCAAAATAAGCAAGGTCATTTTCAGCGTTTAAAAGAAAATGACAAGCTGCTGGATTAATGTGTGGTGGGGGGAAAATGCACAGAAAAAAATAAGAAGAGGGATGAGTAAATTTTCAGATAACAAAGTTCACAAGGAGTTGCAAACTCAAATCTTATAACCACAAGCAAGACAGATCAGAAGCTTGACTTTGATACCATTTGCTCTGCTATAAATCAAGATTAACCCCATGTGAATTTATAATAGGGTAAGTCTGGCATACAACAAGAGAAGGATCAGGCTTTGAGCGCCAAGTGCATCTGCGTACCTTCTGCATTGCCTAATGCTGTGAGGATGAGAGAGACTGTGCCTCACCACTCTGCTGCTGTACAGCTTAGACACACATCTTAGGATAAGTAAATTATCTCTGAACATGTAGGAAGGATCACTTAGACACAGGAGGTAGCTAGAAGCTGTAACAATCCCTGGGTTATATCCGAAATGATCTGCAGCTCCTCAAATCAGATGTCAGGGTTAGGGGTTGAGATGGCTGATGCAATGCAGTTTTGAATTAGTAAGGTGGAGCTTACATAGCTGGAGCGCTGTGCTGATTTCTGAACAAGGTGGACTGCGATTTTTTTATGTGTTCCAAAAATGGAAACCCACTTGGCTAAGGGGTCTTGTTTCTCAGAATTGTTAAGTATCTGTCAGGAGGTCACTGGGTACCCAGTACACCTGAAAACCAGACCATTCAAATGCTGCCATCAGGAAGAAGAGCCTCTTTAGTGGTGCTGATTCTGTGGTCTTGTCTGATGCACAAGATTTCTGAAGATAGCTCCCACGAAAGATGAGTTTTATGCAAGGATGTTACACATGAGTGAGTCTCATCCCTCTCTTTCAGAGTTTCTGCACACCATTTGGTTTCTGTCTTTCACATGGCAAGTCAAAGGAGAAGGGACAAATTATCCATCTCATCTGATTGACAACTGGACAACATTTCTATCCTTCCTAAGAGGACACATGATATTCTTTCGCTATCAGAGAAGCATTTCAGCCAGTAGCATGCCCAGATCAATTTCCTAGATCACAGGAAAGCTTTTCCCTCATGTTGGTGTCATGTGGCCTGATCCTGACTGCCCCTGCTCAGGCAAAATGCCACTGGTGTATACTCCACAGTGCTGGGGCTCCTCAGGGGAAAGGATCTGCTTTGGAGCGAGGTGACAAGTGCTGGGGAGTGAATGCTGGGTATAGCTTTCCAGCCTGTCTGGAAGAGCAAGCACAGCCCAGCATGCCCCGGAGGAATCTGTGATTCGGTGAGAGGCAGGTTCCACCCAGACCCCAGCCACTGGAGAAGACTTGTTGAACTTCCTGCTTGCAGAGGGGGCACTCTGATATCTCAGAGAGAAGACCACAAAAAGTTGTGAAATGTAGCCTGCACAGTCATTGGTGTGTGATGCCTTTTAGTGTCCCCTGGTGATGCATGTAGAACCACGAGCCTTGTGCACCACCCTTGGGAAGAGGAAATAGCACCTACACACTTCAAGCCTGAAGAAGAATAAGGGGCAAGTTTGACATTTGACTCTTAGTGGTGGGCACTACCTAGGCAAATATTTGCAAAAGATAGCTCTGGCTCTTTGAACAAGGAAGGGAAGCGGAGGGGCGGGGACTTGCCCAAGGTCAGCCAGGCAATCTGCAGCAGATTCAGAGACCTTTGGGTCCCAACCCAACCCCCACACTCCAGACAGGGCCGCATTTTACCAAGAAACAACAGCTTCACGCCTCGCTTTGCCTGTCTTATGTTTTCTTCCTCTTCTGTGCTAGGACCTTGCTTTGAAATCCTGGATGGACTCCCAGTTTCTCAGATCATGTTTCTGCTGCTGTGAGCAGTGCTTCTGGGTGCAGTTGCTTGGATCACTGAGTCCAAAGAATCTGAGATCTGGGAATAATGTCATCCTTCAAAACATTTAATCAGCAAGTCATTCCTCTCACCTATAGAAAATGCCATAAAGCTTATACAGTTCTTTGCTACTAATTCACAGACCACCAAGAACTGGCATACAAATAAGTATTTAATGGAAACCAGAAGTTGCTTGTCCATAACATATGGTGTAGGTCACTGGGATTTCCAAGACATGGTGTTCTACCTGGAATATAAGGAGGGGCACACATTAATACCTGATACATTGTTGACTTAATTTTCCCATACACCAGAAGAGAGAATGAAGCTAACTAGCATTTGGATGAATAAGAAAGTAAGCCATACTTTTGCCATGGATAAGTTCTGGTCACGGGTCGAATATGACTTCAGACAGTGTTTGCTGACAGTCAGCGGGAATTGTCATTGTCTTTTCTGGTCTTTGGGCAGTGTGATGGTTTAGGCCAAATTCAGGGAAACGTNTCAAGACCCCACCAGGGAGGTTTTACTTTTGGTTTTTAGTGTTTTCTTAGTGGGAACCAGGTGCTGCAGTAGCAGTACAGAAACCTCATAAAATCCCACATCAAGCTTTGCTTATCTAAATATGAAACACAACTCCTACTATGTGATACTTTCTGATCTACATTTTACCTGAAGCCTGCAGATAATTTGCAATGATGTGCTCAGTCTGCACACCAGCCACCCACGCTTACCTGCCCACTCCCTCGCACTGATCAGCAGAGGGAGAGAGGAAGGAGAGCTCCATTCTGCAGGGAGAAGCTCCAAGAAACTGGTCTGTTACTACTGAAATAATTGCTGCTTAGCACAAGCCTCCTTGTCCCAGATTTTCCTTAGAGTCCTCTTTTATTCCAGATCTGAGGTGCAGAACATCAGCTGTGTTGGATCAGCTGACGCACTCACGTTGTTTTTATAGAGCTTCACGTGATCCTTGGGGTTTTCCTGTACCCCTGGTGTGTTCACTTTGTCTCTTGCTTAGCCTAGGAGGCTCCTTGAGGCACAGAGCGTATCTGGCTGCTTGCTGGGCTCCTTCCCTTCCTACCAGGAAGGGAGGGCTGTGAGAAGTTCTCTGCATGCCATGTTTCTGTGGTCCAGAGCCAGGCATGATCCACTCTCACAAACACAACAGTTGTGACAAACAGCAGGGACAAGTGCATTTCTTCTTGAAACTTGAGTCAGATTTTGCCTCTTCATATTTAGAGCTTTAAGCTGCGGACATCTGTGCCTTTTCTGACTGTATTTCACTTGAAATCAATAAGCAACCAATACAATTAATGTTTCCAGGGTGAAAATTCAACACAGGGAAGGGTTTTGGTTTTTTTTTGAAGCAAGAAAGTTCAGTGTTGGGATGGAAAGGCCTTGGGGAGCTAGAAAGTTTTGCAGCCCTTCCCAAAGGGTGTAAGGCTCTAAATTAATTTGGAGAGGTTCATTAGTGAGACTGCTCTGCTGGTAACCTCAACGGCTTTATCCAGGTCTGCCAACAGCTAACAGACACCACCAGGAAAGCAGGATGGATGTTCAGCCAGTGGCCCAACAGGGCCATCAGCTGTCTGGAATGAACCATAAAGGCACCGCTGATACGGCATGTGGGTGGTCCAATACAACCAGAAGAGTAAATCATGAGACCATTATACAAAGCAATTAGGATCCATTCAAACAAAATATGCTTTAATAAGGCCGGATTTGTATCTGCCAGTATGTGGAGCAAAGCTCGGATGACTCAAAGCCTCTAGGACCAGAACAGAGGAGCATCTCTCCAAAGCATGTAGCAAGAGGGGTTAAATGACCTTTGGATATTTAAGCAAGAGAATGGTGATTACAACAAGGAAGGTGATTTTACCTCTTCATACAGATTTGATAAGTACCATAAAACTCTATTCGAGTGAAATGTCAGCATTTTTAAAGGGCTTTTGAAAAAAATTGTAGAGGTGGCAAAAAGTACTAACATAAACAATGTGAGAGTAAGGAGAAATTCCTGCGAGGAGAATTATGTGAGTCTTGTGCTGCACAATTTATCAAGACGAAAATTGAGAGGCCACTCAGATTGGAATGGGTAAGGACCCTTGCCAAGAAAAATGGGGGGTCTCAGCTGGCTATTGTGCTCAACAGGACATGAAAAGACATGAAAAACTGGAAATCTCTGTTCAGAAGAATGAAAAGGGATTCAAAATTCTCAAGGTGTGCTTTATCCAGATGTCAGTAACTGGCCTCAAAACAGAGGTCGTGAGGTGATTGCTCAGTGGCCTGGGACACGTGACAGACCAGACTATTTGAAAAAATGCTGGACAAGGCTTAAGCCCCATTAGCTGACCTTCACCTCAGAACCCGGCATCAGGTATTGCTCCATGCAGCGACAGGCGCTGCTGCAGTCTGCGGAAAGGGAGGAGAAGGTGCAGAGCAGGGTCAGATGGGCCCTCAGAAGAACAGCCCCACATCTGAGACCTACAGCGTCAGTTCTCCCAGTCTTGCAAATGCAAATAGAAAAGCCTGGGAAGCAATTAACAATGCTTTTTATTTTGGGTTTAATCCTTGAAAAAAATAATAAATATATTTTATATCAAGTAGCTAAAGGTGTTGCTTACCTGGCAAGGGGATGCATTACTCATGCTGTGGTGGAAAGGGAACCTCAGTAGCAAGGGCAGAAGGGGGATTTTTCTTCTGCCTGTGATGGGGAGCACAGGCATCTGTGACTTCTCCTCCAGTAGCCCTGTGCTGCTCTTCTGGACCACTTCTAGCATAGTCTTATATTGACAAACCTCTCAAGCAATTGCTGGACAGAAATCAGATCATGAATGTAGATGGGGCTGTTGGTGTGACCTGAGTGGTACAACAGGATTTTGAGGATCCTTCAGTGGAGAAAAACTAGATACCTAAGCTGATTCTGAGCTGGAATGTCCTTCCAGCACTGTCCTTGACCCAGCTGCCTCTGTATTATCCACTATTTATGGCAAGCAGACATGGGCCACTCTGTCTGAAGCAGAAATAAAGACCACTGTGTAAGGAAAGAAGTAAGAGTAAGAGCCACCTGCATGGTGCCTTCTTTACCAGAGGGATCTGGGGCTTTGGAGGAGCACAAGGTGAAGTGCCTCTTGTTCAGGAAATGAGCCAGTCAGTGTAATCCATATGTTTTCATGTCTGAATGGCTCCTGTCCTTGACCCAGGAGTACAAGCTCAGTCCTTCATCTTGGTTTGTAGCTGTACCACTGAGCTTGGACTGGACAGTCCAAAGTGGATGGACAAGATGGTAACACTCTTCAGGTGCCAACATGTCTCCACCACGTTAACTCATTAACCTTCTAGGCTTGGGATATCTCTTTGACCAATCAGGCAATTGGCATAAACAAACTACTGCCTCAGAAGGTTTAGGAATAAACTCTTCTCACAGTCAATTCTTCTAATGGGATTTCTTACACCTTCTTCTGAAGCAGCTTAAGTTGTTCTTTCACTGTTGTTCCCTCATCTGTGCCAAAATCCCAAAGTGTGAGACACCAAGTATTCATACAAATGGCAAGCAGGACTACCCAAAATGGGTGATGCTAATGACCTACAGCCCCTTCTCACCTTTAAACTGCCATGTCAGTGACTGCTGCCTCTTCACTGCTGTCACCTCACTGCTGTCCCGAGGCTTTAGCAGAGGACCCAATGGAGGACGCAAGAGTACCACAATCACCTGAGTCAGTAGGATGAGGCACCCATCCAGACAGCCTCAGATCAAAGAGGATCCAGCAAAGGCCTCACATTTATTGTGCTTCCCCCCAGGGCTGCTGGACCACTGTGTTCATCCTGCAGGGTGAAAGAATGCACCAACCTCAAATCTTATTCCAAACATTTCACCACTTAAATAGTCTTAAAACCAAATAGTAACAGCTAAGGGCCAAGCACCAGAGCTTCTGTGATGATTTAGCTGAAGGAATACCAGACATGTCACAGTATCTCTAACTGCAGTCTGCAAAAACATTGGCACTCTGTGCTCAGATCCTCAGTTTCTGTCCTCAGGTTGCCACAATATAATACACTCCTTTTTTTTCCAGTAGTGGAGAGATAAACCCTGTTTGTAAGGGTTGTTATTCCCATTTAGCTTTGCGCAATGGTGATGAAGCCAAGTGGAAGTGCACAGGGCTGCAAGCAGTCTTAATTCCGTGAGCCAAACCTGAACTCCATAAAACCAAACTTGGACCGGCAGTGTTTATGTAGGACAGCACGTGGTACTTCTGCTCTGGTGTGTGAGGTAAGCATCAATACTTCTCCGCTCTGTAGAGAGGAAATAGGAAATACTTTAACTGTATGCATCCTTACTTTAATTTCCTTTGTTTTTTGGATTATTATGTGTAGCCACAAAGTTTTACATTTGTTGCAGCCTGCTACTTCTAGCAGAGACCTAGGCTTTCAATGTTCTCCAAAAATTTCTTGAAGTATTTTGCTTTTCTAATGGGTTTCACTTCCTGCAGATGAAATTTAAGCACATCTCTTCAGTGGCTTCACAGGGTCTCAGAACTGCATCTTGCTCCCTGTCTATATCTTGTTCCACCCCACAACTGCAAGGCTAGAGCCAGTACCCTGAGGTCAACACAGTTAATTACCTCTGGTGGAACTGGGATCAATATCTGTCCTTCATATTCGCTTTCCACTTTCTGTTGAAAAGTTCTTTATGGACTGCCAGGGTCTCTTCGCTGGTGGGCTGGCTTTAAAATGTTTCTCCTCTTGGTAGTAAACTGCCTTTTCCACTGTTTCCTCTGGTAATATCTAGATTTTGTAGGCCACCTTCATAGGTGGTCTAATTTAGGCCAGATGCTCACGCTTGTTAACAAATCCGTGATGATGTATAAAAGCTCTACATTTAGAAACATCTAATAGGGTATTTGAATAGTAAAAATTAAAAAGAAAAAAAAGAAAAGTAAAATGAAGCTCTATTCTATAAGCCTGTGCAATGCCAGTAAAATAACTCAGGAAAAGGTGGCTTTTGCTGACTGCCGAAACCAGCATCAGGTTTTAGGTACAGGAAACTAGTGGGAAGTAATCCTGATAGTAAATTGCCCCAAACACAGACCCCCAGCTGAATGCTATACAAGCTCAGAGGCGCTTTGAGATGCAGGCTCAACAAATCACTCCAAATTCGATTGTCATTTTCATTGGGATAACACCTTAGGAAACCTAGGGAAACAGAGCGATGCATTTTTTCAATCCCATTTGAAGCATTCCAGCTGTAATCCTAAAACTCGTTTTCAGATAAGCAGTTGCTGACCTCAAGAAAATACTTACTGCAATTGCTGAAAACGCTGGGTAGTCTTCCTGAGTCTGCATCTCCTGGGATGATGGACTAAATCTGGCCTCAACCTTAATAAGGAAAGAGTTTGAGAATGCTGGCTGGCAAGCTCAGCTTTGCATACCTGTTGAGGCTAGCTGTCTAAAGAGACTGTTCCTCATGGTGGCACAGGAGGTGAGGTGCACAGCTGTTCAAGAAATGCACAAAATTCATTAAGTAGCAAATACTTCCTAAGCTATAACCCCCTAAGCCCCCAATACACACACTTGGAAGGCAAAGGCTGACATTCTATGATACCAGAACTGAGACATTTCCCTAAACTGTCTTAAAATCTTGGAAAATTTGAGTTGCCCTTCATAACATGAAGTTTATTGTGAATGTACTTGAAAGAAGCCAGAAGAAGGGCAGAACACAGGGTCTCAGCCCACTTTAACATTTTAATGGTTTTTCCTTAAAAGACATGGAGACTGAAACCCAAAATCTTGCTAAGGATATCCCAGGGTTTGAAATAGCTGAAATTCCTGAAAACTTTGCCAATTAATTCTTTCTTTCTAAAGTCAGGAAATAAATCGCCAGCCTTAGAATCATCCTTTCTTACCTTACCCCACCTCAAATGGGGTAGTCTAAACTTTTATCTGGAAAAAGCAAGCAGCTGGTTTACAAGCAGACTTCTTTTTTTTTGCCACTGCTCTATCACTACTTGTGGAGAGCTAGAAACAAAACCAGAATACAACCATGAACTTAATTCAGGTTTCTCAGCTAAACAAAACAAAAGGATGAAAATATCACCTGGCTGGCTACTCAGCAGGGAGTCTCTGAGCTAACCTCCATGAGCTCTCAGCATATGCTTTTTCCTTAAAGTGGTCTTGAGCTGCCACAGATTGGAGTAGCACTATCTTAATTTACCCCAGATGGAGATCTTCATTTCCACTCCCCACTCCTTTTTCTCTTCTCTGCACCACAAATTTTAACCAAGTCCAGATTCTGAGAGCCTCTGGCACCATTCCTGTAAGCCTGAAAAATTTACAATATTCAGAAGCTGCAGTAAACAGAAGCTGAAGATAGTGATGTTCACTGCTGATCCAGCGGGGATTCGCAAAATAGCAGGAGCCTTATGACAAAACCATGTGAGCACAAGCAGATGACTGTAACAGCACTGCATTCTGATACTATCTATGATTTGTTAAATACCCAGTTGCCCAGATGGCTCACAGAACCAAAAATACATTTTGAAAAATGTACTGAATTTTGAAAAAACTATTAATTTTATTCATGTCATAATCAATTGCACTAATAATATATATACCTTTGATTTTTCCCTTCATCCTTCCAGGTCCTAGTAATTTACTGTACATATGGTACATTACTGTTATTTTAACCAATGCTCTGTGTCAAATTAAGCTTGATATCATTCCCTCAACTTAAGTGATTTTGCTATCTGTGACCTGAAATGGTACAGGGAGTATAATAATGTATAATAATAGTATAATATATAGTATAATATAAATAAAATAATAGTATAATAATGTGACTATTTTGTAACCTTTCAGCCCCGCATCTTCCATAACCCTGAAATTATTCAAACTACATGACCAAAGTGCTACTATGCCTCATATCCTGAAGACTGAACATACACCTGAAGTCCAGTCCCCCTTGTGAAGGTCCTTTTCACACCTTTTAGCACAGAGCTGTAAATTTAAGCAGAGCTGTGGACTAACACTGATTAAATAGTGGTAACACTTCATGCCTTTACAATGCTCTGCACTTCTAAAGCACTGCTTAAGCAATAATTAACTCAGTGCAGCATCAGGGTACAGGAGGTGGGTGGGTATTTGCTGTGATTACCTGACAGAAGGGGAAAGTGCAGCACTGGGGCTGAGTGAGCTGTAGCAGTGCCCCCTGGTCCAGCTCCCTTGGGCAGGGTATGGTCTCACTGAGATGCTGAGCTGAGCCGTGTTTCAGTAGCATTCCTTGGGAAGCAAGAAGAGCAAGCAGCCCCAGCAAAACCCTGTGAGGATGCAGCTCTCCACTGCCACCCAATTCAACTTGTGCATGACAAGGTGTTGGGCCAGCGCTCTCTTCTATGTGTTCTTCCTCCGGAAGACAAGGAAGGAGACTGTCCTCACTGAAAAGGAAAAGAAAAGGCACTGGATAGAGAAGGGATTCCTTCTGTCAGGATACCGGTACATAAAATATTGTGACACGATATAACTTGCTAACTTCTATTGATGGAATCACAGGTTGAGTTATAAGGGCTGTAATGCTCATCCAAGAGATTCCCAGAAAGCATCAGAATGGCATTATACATGGCACTTTGACTCACAGGCTCAAACAATGGGAAAAACAGAACAGCACCTGGTTGGACACGGATTAAACACTAGGAATGACAAATTTCAAATCCAAGGGTAACCAGGGAAACATCCTCAGACAAGATCCCACGAGACTTTCCTTGACTATCTGTTATTTAGCATTTTTGACTATGACATGGAAAAAAGACTTATTTAATAAAGTTGATAGCATAAATATATGCACAATAGCAACTAATGAGGACAATACATCACTGACAGAGTAAATATCTAACAACAAAGACTATTGGTTTCATATAAAAGCAGGGAATGCTAAGGAAAACAATGATTAAGGCCACGCGTGGGTAAATAACAACTCGCAGCCAAAAGCAAATGAAGCCAAAGTGATTGAACAAACATAAAAATGCTGAGTGCCTCACGCAGGTATTGAAACAGCAAAGTGTTGGCTACTCTCATGGGCAAACCTACAACACGATCCAATGTCTATAGGCTGGCATTTGGCACACTCAGAATAGAAAGAGTTAACAGTGAAAGGTTTAATCAACAGATTAGGTCACTAATTGCTATGGAGAATTCTTTGTAAAAGGAAAATTTAAACTCAAGGCTCATGTTTTTCCACAGAAGTCATGCCTTAGGTGTGGTTGATTCATGGAAGTCACAGATTTAAATGTTCTGGCTTCAGTGAGTGACCAGAACTTTTAATACACCCTGTGTTATGCAAGAGATCAGACGCCTGATATAATTTCTAAACTTTGCAGACTCTTAACTGAGAAAACCAGCAGATGAGCGTTCTCCAGTTGTGTGAGCACTGGGTTTGTAACTGTATCCTGAACTGCAGCTAACTCCCCAGGTAAGGCCTGGCTGATAAAGTAATAACTCTTCCTTCTCAAAGCTCTTAAAAGCATGAAAAGTTAGAAATTCGGGGGATCCTGTGAACTAACGTGAGGTCGTTAGGGTAAAGATCCATTTTAAAAGTGGAATAAATTTCTTATTTTTCCATCTAAAAGTAAGAAGTGAGAGGAGTTGCAGACTGAGACAGCTTTATGAGGGTGTCTGCCACAGGAGGTGCACATGTGAGCTGTGTGTCAAAGTTCCTCCATACCCGTTGACATCTAGAGACCTGATTCACATGGTGCAGGTATTTGGTACGTCCCAGGGTATCCCGGTATCTCCTCCATCTTCTTCTCCAGAAGGTCTCGGGTCAAGCTCTAATCTACCCACCCTGTATGGATATCTTGATACTGCAAATCATCTCATATAGCACTACATGTCACGAGTAGGCAACCAAGTCTTACCCCAGCCAATGGAGACTAGAGACTGATTCATGTTTCCTGTAAGTAGCTGTCTGTATGTGCCCACCTGAATCTCTCTCTAGGCTCCATTGATTACAGGGATTAGGTCTTCCCTGATTACAGTGATGGTTCAGATGCTCAGCTCATGTAGTCGATATCTAAAAGCAGGTGTCTGAATCAGCAGCTGCACCCCACCCTCAAGGCTGAGTTTCATTGCCCATCATAAATATCTTGCGCCATGTGATGTGTCCCTGACTGTCCTGCCTGCTTTCCAGCCATCACTCATTGGGGCACTCATATCCACCAGCCTCATGCAGGTGTCTCACATGCCCTCAAGAGTCTCTAATGGCACAAAATGCTGGTTTCAGGTAACCTAATGATGTCTTAGTACTCAGTGTGAAGTAGTTGTTTAGGTCTTCTGGGCCACTGATGAAGAACAAGAAGTAAAATCAGAAGGTGGTTAATCCCATCTGCTTTAGGCATCTTTTTTGGCATTACTTGTCTTACAGTACACCATTCTCACAATAAGCTATTGCTTTAATCTAATCCTGAACATTACATGCAAAACCTTTTGTACAACTGCATTTTCCTCAATTCCTATACATGTCTTCTTGTCCAAGAACCCGCCTCACACTGACAGAACAAATTCGTATAGTCCAACAGTCAGCCAAATCAGTCAAATAGGAGTTGACATTTGAAACTTTCTTCCTTTTCCTTTTCAGCTGGTGGGAATAACTTGCTGAGCACACAAAAATGGATCCAAGCATCTTATAAAGGAGGTATGAAAAAGGGAAACTATTCAACAAAAGGCAAGCATTTGGGGAAATATCCATTTCTGTGGTTAAGCCAAAGCCCTCACTTAAAAGCAACAAGATACAAGAAATAATCCTTCAGCAAAACAAAATGGAAAAGGAGCCCTATAGCAGATTCCTTCACCTCACGATGGGCCTTCATGCAGAGACTTCCCAGTGCTCCAGATGCCTCTGAGTCATGCCCAGCATGCCATGGGCAGAAGGTGAAGGCATGGCAGTGCCATACTGGCCCAGGAGCCATCCAGTCCATTAGCACAGCTAGTCATCATCCAGATCATTCCGACCCCCATCCAGGGCTGGGCTGGGTGTGCTGAGCCGACACACTGCTGAAGCCTTCACTAGCTCATTTCAGAGCACAGACGTGCCCTATGCATTCAGTCCTGGCCCTAGCACACAGAAATAATGCTGACAGCAGTTCCATGGCCCTCTGCCAAGAGTTATATCATTCCATTCTTTTTAATAGGAAATGTATGTCTTTCTTCATTTACTTTACATCTTGGCATCCAAGATTTTAGAGCTCCTCACTTTGATTGCAAGCTTCCTCTTCAACTTTAAGAATCAGACATTCTCTTAAATGCAATGGTTGATAATAATGCAAGATCACTTGTCTCCTGAACAAAAAGCTTTAATGCTTTAAGACAGCAGATACGCAAGAATAACCAGCAGATTGAGCTCTGTCTGCCAAGCACCCACTGGTGTCAATGTAGAGGAGGGATTAGGAGAACTGAGTCCACAGTCCCGAACCTAGGCATGGGCTCCATGTAAACAGCATGTCCATCTGCAATTCTCCTGTCCTCTGTTACCTCTTGAGCTAATGATAAATCAAACCTGTTTCGGCTTTAAACATTTCTAAAGATATTACACGCTAGCAGGCTCCTGCTGGAAATGACAACATTTACACTACTTATTTTCTAAGGTACTGTGTGAGTGTCTAAGTACTTGAAACAGATACACATAGTTATGGAAGAGAAAGAGAGAAATAAAATTTCCCTCCTGCCCTGTCGCTTGAGACTAGTTTTTCATGATTAGCAAAACAAGGTCATGATGAACTACGAAATGCAATGATTGGGACTCTGATAATCTGTATGCTGAAAGGTGCACACAAAGCTATAAATACAGAACGGGAGAAACCAGCGATCTCAGCAAGGCAATTGCCAGTAGGTGAACTAATGAAGCAGACACAATATTAACATCACTTCTGCAGTCCCGTCTGAGTGCTGGTAGAAATAGGAAAGGCCATTATCACACTGACATCATCTTAGTCCTCGCAAGCACACTTCTAGAGAAAAATAAGCCAGAAGGGTCTGCCAAACTTAATGGATCTTTGTTCAGGAGTCTTTTTGGTGTTTAGATGAACTGCTTTCTAAATTATGGGAGTTAAAAGTGGGTAATTCTGTGAACACGGCTCTGAGGAGCCTTTCAAACCTGTGCTCAGACACTACTTGAAATCCACTCCACCTGCAGCGCAAGGCACAGCGTAAAGGTTTTACTGCACAAATGCTTGATGCCATGTATCGTACATGGCAGAGACATGCTTGGATCCAAAGTCTCAGTAAATACGTGGAAACTCTTGGTTAACACAGTAACCAAGACCACTCCTATGAGGAGCAGCTGAGGGAGCTGGGGGTGTTAAGCCTGGAGAAAAGGAGGCTCAGGGGGACCTTACTGCTCTCTGCAACTGCCTGAAAGGAGGTCTGGGTCAGTCTCTTCTCCCAGGTAACAAATGACAGGACAAGAGGAAATGGCCTCAAGTTCTGCCAGGGGAGGCTTAGATTAGATACTAGGAAAAACTTCTTCACTGAAAGGATGGTCAGACATCAAAACAGGCTGCTCAGATAAGTGGTGGAATTGCCATGCCTGGAAGTATTCAAAAGGATGTGGCATTTAAGGACATGGTTTAGTGGTGAGCATGGTGGTGCTGGGTTAACGGTTGGACTTGAACTTCATGGTATTTTCCAACATTAATGATTCTATGATAAACTAATTGTGGAAGGAAGCCTAAAAGGGGCCAAACCACTTTATGTCACTCAACTCTTAACATGCATTTTCTGCATCTTCCTTCAAAAATAAAATCTCTAGTGCAGTTGGAGAAGGTAATATCAACATAAAATATTCCTTACAGGCCCTTTTTTTGTTAAGTTAAATCTTTCTTTCCATAAGTTCAACTGCCCAGGACTAAAACTGAGGAAAACATCCAATTAATGAATTTTCAACATCTCTAGTAATCATGTAAATGACATTTTCTGGAGCTAAAAACATCATGACTTTCAGGTCTGCTATGTCTCAATTTGACAGTCAAAGATGATGTCAGTGGTCCTTGAAGAAGGCTGAGAATTTACCTTTTCCTGTCATGTAAAATTCCCTTTTTCTGTCCTGCATGATCAAACAAAAATTGGACCTCAACTTTAGTTTTGGTCCAGGATTCAATATTGTCTAGTCTGCTTTTCTATGTGTAATTGTATGGGGTGGGTGGGAGAAGAATTTCCCAATGTAGGGGAAGAAGTGAAGCAGTTTTGTGCCAGGTTGATCTTACTTCAATGGCTGTCTCCTGCTGAAAGCCTCATGGCAGGTTTAGGAGTGAGAGAAGCACCCTTAGGAGATGAAATAGAGTGGCTGAGCACAGTAAAGCTGCACAATCGATTTATCAGGATCACTGCCACCAATTTTGTGTGTCTGTACGTGTGTATTATTTATATCCATGCATGGTGTAATACATGCACACTGATGGTTAAAAGGATCATGGCCATGTAGCCAAATATTTCATAATTTTTTATGGTCTGCTCAGCCTTGGATCGGCGGATACATCGAAACGTACCAGTAAGTGCTGTCTAATAGATTGCAGACCTCTGTGAAAAACCACTATCAGTGTTTCAGCAGCGCATGGTACATGTGTCAGAGAAGTGCACTGTCAGCAGGATAGCATCTGGGCATCTATCCACATTTTTCTAAAAGAGCCAGAAACCTTTTAGAGGCCTTGATCAAAATAGGATGAATAAAAACTAGGTTAAGCATTGCAATTCTCAGTGCAGCTTCTTTCATTGTGCATAAAATGGTCTGTATGTCTATTTGTGGGCACGGAGACTGAGTCTGAGCACTTCTTGGGCACTTAGTGGGAATTCATCCCCACAGTCTCCTACCCTGCTGCCAAGAGCAAACTGTACCTCCTGTGACAAGCTTCAAGGAAAGGATCTGCAAAGCTACAAAACGAAACAGGTAAAAAATAAAATACACCTCCAAAGCACAAAACTCTTCCCACATAGCCAGATTGCTTTTCACTTTTGGTTCCTGCTCTCTTCACTCTCCTGAAGCCTTGTTGTGCAAAGGTATGGGCAGAATCTGACTGCTGCTACATTTTGAGTGTGTTTAGAGCCAACCTGCTTACACGAGATATAAAAAGCACTAGGTGCAGGAGGAGAAGAAGCAGGAAGAAGAACAAGAAGGAGGCTGAGGACATGCAAAGTAAGGTTAGACGTACCCTAGGAACCTGGCGTTGGGTGCTTCTTACCTGAACTGGGAATATGGTCAGTCAACAGCTGCTAAAATCATGTTAGCATTACTGAGGGACAAGATATGTTGGGGGTGGGGGGAGGATGGACAGAAAATGGACCATGAAACAATCCTTTTAGGTCTGAAGTTCTTCAGAAAAAATGGAAATTCTGTCACTGATTTCTCTGACCTTTGGATTGGGACTTTCATCCACTGAGGAACACCAGCAGTGTCAAGATTGAAACAAAAGCTGCAATATTTCTCATTAAGCTCAGCTGGACAGATTGCTGAACCAGACTGGACCTCCCAGCTCTACCAGGACTAGCTGAGCTTCTCAAATTGCCCCATGTATTCACCCAAGCTTTGCCCAAGTGGTAATGACTCAGGGATCACCAGGGACCAGAAAGGCTGATCAGCATTCAAAATCTTGCATCCTGTCTGGGCACAGAAACTGGTTCCAGCTACCTTTGGTGAGTTAGGAGCTATCAGACCTTAAATCTCTTGCTTCTTGGTCTCGTATCTTGCATCTGGAATCTTTCTTGTGTTTGTTCTCATAGGGTCAGCAGATTTGCCTGTATTCCAGCCTGGGAAGGAGGCACAACCACCCCATCCTGCTATGGTAACTTGGTCTATGACCTGCTGCTGAGCCTGTCAAATGTGATAGTGACCGACCCTCTGGTGAAAATCCAAACAATAGACCTTACTGCTTCCTCCACTGTGCTGCCTTGCTGCTTCTGTGGCTTCCCTCCTGCCCTGTGACACATGCCAGGCATGGACTGGATGTGTGACCTCTCTGGTGTCTCAGCATGGGTGCCAGGGACAAGCGGGGAACATATCATCTTGCAGGGCACCACATGCAGTGATCCTTGCTCAAAGGCATCCTCCACGTCCTAGCATGGTGGCCTTCCCTCAACGCTTGGTTTGGAGCAGCAATCCACACAGGGACCAGTGACAGGGTCCAGGCAACACCAGACAGGGCACTTCATATCCCCTTCAACAGCTTTCTGAGGTATACAGACTCTTTGGTGGCTGCAGGGAGGAACACAAGCAGAGGGAAAGATCTGCAAATGGCTCCAAGTGATGTATTGCAGCCAAAACTGAAGAGATTCCTAGGCTTTTTTAGGAGGCAGACCATGGTCAAAGAACACATGGGATAAGGGGTTCCTTACTTTGGAGAAGCTTAGTGTATTGTTGAAATACAGATGATAAATGCAGTTTTCAGAACTTTCTATGAAGTTGGAAGCATGGGAACAGGCAGACCCTGTAGCACACTGAAGGGCTTACATTACATTTTCACCAGTAAGTCCCAAGGTTCTTCAGGACAATAATCTCCATTCACAGATAGGGAAATTGAGGCAGGGACAGAGACAGCTCACAGCCACCCTGCAGGGTGGTGAGGACAAGGAGGGGATGCAGGGGGCTGCCACACTCAAGCCTTCTGCTAGGACACGTGATAGCAATACCAGGCACTCCTAATCTGTCCCACCCTAAAAGGGAAGGCATCCCCCTTGGATTTAAACACTTAGATCAACCAGATCTTTCCTGCTCACTGCATCCCGGCACAGCAAAGAAATGCTCTGTTTGTAAAGCCATTAGCTCCAGAGGCTGCATCAATAAAATGATAAAATGTATCAGAGTTGCTGGCAGGAACAGCATGAGCTGCCCAGGCTCCCTGAAGCATCAGGATTACCTGCAGCCCCCAAGGAAAAGCTCAAGGTGCTACCAAAATGAAATCATCCATCAGGATATGGTGACATACATGGCTGCAAGGAAGGGAAATTTAGAAACTATGATTTAGGCTGCAGGTATTGTACCACCCAGTTTGTTCGGTGCTCTTTAAAGCACTCTCTGCAAGGACATGGCAAGAAGACAATAAAGACAGAAAGGTCAGAAGTTCTTTCAGAGGAGGAGAGGATGAACCACAGGTCAGTATTGAGTGGTGCAGAGCACATGTTCCCAAATGCTCTTGCCTGTGTATTGTCAAAGCCAATGATTCCTGTGCCCCGGTGGGCCAGGCATCGCTCCGAAATGGGTTATGTACTCCCAGAGGTATCAGCACTCCCTGCAGGGCTCCGCTGGGCTAGCTGGCTAATGGACCGTTCCTGCAACTCCAGGAGCAACGGAAGTTGGTTGAAATAAAGAAGATGGACGTTTTTCGAAGGAATTGATTTTTTACAATGGCTAAGCAGCCTGAAGAACTCAGAGGTACCATTATGTCAATAAGCTTAGCAGAATTAACAATCACAAAGCCGTTGTATTGGTAAGTGCTCCATCTGCAATTAGCAGAACAACCGCAATTACTAACAGGCACAAACAGCCTTCACTTCAGGATATTGCGGCCAAGTTAAGGTAGACTTGGAAGGAACAGTACTTCTTTTCCTGCAAAAATGACTAAAATATTATAAAATTATTTCGTCTCAAACTGGTACGAAAGATCAGAATCTCAAACATATGTACATCTGAACAATTCATCCAGACTACATCAATGGAAAAACTTGAGTCAAGGCACCCTGTAAAGCTGTTTCTTTAATATTGATCATGATTATATTTATGTGCTGAAGCATACCAGCATAAGTACAGCTTCTCTCCAAATGCTGGGGAGTGTTCATAGGACTGTACTAAATAATATGAAATTCCATGGACTGGACTCAGTCAAAGAAAAAAAATTACTTCAGTATATACATTGGCAAATCAACTTGGAAAAAGAGGTCCAAACTCCCCTGCAAAACATTACTCACCACTGATGTCCATTGGGACTCTGAGCTGTTGACCACTATCCTGTGGATATGACCATACAACAGTCCACCAAACAAATCCTTCTCTCTCCAGTTAGAGAGAGGATGTTGTGGGGGACTGTGTCAAAGGCTTTGCAGAAGTCCAGGTAGATGACACCTGTAGCCCTTCCCTTGTCCACTGCTGTAATCATTCTATCATAGAACACCACTAGGTTGGTCAGGCAGGACCTGCTCTTGATGAAGCCATGAAGAAGAAAGAGATCCTGAAAGTCAAACAAAATATTTCAAATTACACTTGAAATGGAAAATCCAACATTCTACTTGCAAACATATCTCAATAACCATTTGAAAATATCTCACCTCTTCATTCTTCTATCTTTCTCCCAGTGTCTTCTCCTCACTTCTCAATCCCTGGGGTCCCACAAGTGTCCCCTGCCCAGCCTCAGCCATTACTTGGTCATACACTCCCCATTCTGTCCCTGCTGGGTGTTACCACCTCCTGCTACCCAGGCCACTGCTTGAATCCAAGTAGCATTAGCTTCTCCCAGTGGTGGGGTTCTGGGCACACTGGGAGGGCCGTCTGACTCACTGTGTCGGTGTGTGCCTCTCCTGGGCACTGGGCCCTGCTACCCATCCCTTACAGGGGGTACCAATATGATACTCAAACAAAACAGGGCATTATAACATGAAAACCACAAAGAAGAAATCAAGAGGTATTTTTGCCAATGCCTTCTGCAGGGTAGGGCTAGGCCTGTCACATTTGAGCTGTTTTAACTCTGTTTTCTTGGAATGCTGCTTTTCAGGCAATTCTATATTCTCACTGTAAACCTGTGGCAACAGATCTGGAAAGATGACCGGGGTACGTGCTCTTGCAGAGCTCAGTAATGCCAGGAATCCCTCCATCTTGCAGAGTTTATTTCAGTTTCTGTCTGACAGGCAGAGTTCCACTTGCTCTTTTTCAGTGCAGGAGGCTCAGAGGTAAGCTATCCTTTCTTGACAGCATGCTCTCCTTCCTCCTCCATGCTCCCCCTTACCCCTGCCAAACTGGATGAACTGGATACCTTCCCAAGATACACCCCAACTTTTAAAGCACTGTACCGCTGACATGGTCTAATTCACATCTCCCTTCAGCTCCTCCGTGTACAGTGACACAAACTCTCACTGACTCCCAGGAGGGTGGGCATCCTGCCTGGTCTGAGGCTTTGCACAGCCCAGAAGGCAGGATGTGTGCCACGAGGAGCAGCTGGGTGGAGCCAGTTAGATGTTTCTCTCTGGGGGATGAGCCAGCAGCAGAGCTGGAGGCAGATCTGCCCTGTCTGCAGGGTTGTGCATTCTCCATGGGAAGCCCATTCAGGCTATCAATCCTGTTCCTCTGCTATACTCACAGGTTCCACCAGCATCAGTTTAGGACACACTGTCAGAGAAAGATGGGGGCTGGAAATTACTGTAGTCGGAAGAGTGGCCACTATCCTTTCAGGATGGGTTTGGTGCCCTTGACTGGGAGAAGATGGTTGCTCCTACACTGATGTAGGAGACAATTGATTCAGACTTAAATAGGGAGATCATGGGGACCAAAGACGAGCTGCTCCACAGCATCCGCCTCTCCTCCCACTGGGGTCTGGTGAGAGCCCTGCTTTGCCCTCATCCTTGGAAACCCTTGTCCCCTGCACCCAAACCTCCCCAAGGACAGGACTGCAGCACCTGGGGTTTTGAGGCCCTGCACAGGCCTTGGTCTCTGGACACTCAAATGTACAAGAGCCATTTTTGTCACAAAGCCTCAGTATTAGCTTACTCAACTGATGTGGAAAGAAATTGGGTTATATTTTGAGAACAAGATGTATGTGCAGATAACAGCTCTGAAAATTTCATTTGTTCTTTTAGCTTTTACTTTATTTGATCTGTGATATGCCAGCACCCAGTCTGAACTTTAAAACAAATGAGTAGGTGTACTTTTTTCATCCAACACATGATTAAATTGTGGGACTTGGTGGCATGAAAATTGGAGGCCAATAGTTCAGACAAGTTCATAAAAGACAGATCTACCAAGGGCTGCTGGAAGTAATGTTCTGGATACAACCTCCAGGCCAAGAAGATCTTGGCTTTGCTTTATCACTTTGCTTTTATCTCTTTGCTTGAACTCCTGTTATGGACCAGACTGAGTGTGGACTGAGCTGTGTGGACTTTTGGTCTGCCTGCAAAAGGTTGTTCTTCCATCCATGCACAGCATCTCTGCCATGAACATAAAGCCCTCTTTTCTCCAGTGCACCTTACTCTGTAGACCCACACTTTAGGTGAGACATCAGCTTGTTCTGGAGGGGTATTTGTTTGCTTGGGTTTTGGTTAGTTTTTTTGAAGAGCGATGTGGTTAAATAAAAAGAAGTGCAGGCTGGACTCTTGCATTATTCATCAGAGTTAGGCAATCCCAAACAAAAGCCAGGTTGGCATTAGTGGGAGTTTCATGCATTACTCGTTCCTCAAGGAGATCTGCTCCAACAGAGCTAATTTGTAGCCTCAGCACCAGGAGCCCATGTCTCTGTCTCTGACTTTCCCAGGGTATGAGGGCATGGGAGTCACTCATGGCTGCTTCAGCCACCATCCAGCACGCACCCTCCTCTCCCGTGGGCTCAAGGTGGGGGATGCAGAAATAGTGAGACAGCTAACCGGGGCACAGCATGAAAGGGTCTGCCAGGCTGCAAGACAAAGGAGAGGAAAGTCAGATGGAGGAGTGAAATCAAAATAGGAAATGGGTACATTAGGCTGGATTTTCTCTTCCCATACAGTGGTACACAGCAAAATGTCCAGGGACACAGGGGTGGAGATAGCCCAGCAGAGAGCCCATGGAGCCAGTGGAGATATGCTCAGCTGTGCCAGTGACATGCTGATGTGTGATGCACCCTAGGGCTGACTCATCCTCATGCTACTTTGGTGGATTCCCTTTGTTGTCAGGGGAGCAGCATCAGCACAAAACAAGGAATCACACAGCAGTGATTCTGGGAGCTGGGGAGCAGTGTTTCCACTAGAATTGGCCTGTTTGACATGGTCTTTTCTGTGAAGAACAAATGAGACTGTGGCATGAATTGAACTTTTAAACCCAGACCATTCAAGTGGGTTTGAAATTAGGACTGTCTTAATTAAAAATGAAAGGCTATTTACAGCATTAAGCTACCCTTTGATACAGTTAAAGTTATAAGAAGGCAGACAAATCAGAACCTGAGCTTAAGTTTGGAGATGTAGTTGTTTCACCTCAGTGGAACACAAGTTGTCTACAAAATTGATGTTTACTATAGGAACAAAGCGCCCTCAGATAAAGGCAGAAAACCCCATTTACCTGTGAAGAGAACAGGTAACAGGATGCCTGAGTTAAAATCCCTCATTCAGCAGGGCATACCAAAATGAGTTATTTTGTGCTGCTTTCTGTTGATTTAAAATGAGATGACACAGAGACAGATTAGCTAAAACCACAGGCATTATAAATTGCAATTTGGTCTCAAAAGCTGAAGTGCTTTGATCTGTGATTCAGTTGGGGCCAAACTGAAGAGCATTTAAAGAGGGGGAAACACATTCAAGGGAAAAAGAGCTTGGACATAAACAACTTTTTTGTCAAATTACAGTAGCTGGCCTGAATAAGTCTTTGCCATTATTTTCATCGGATTTTAGTCACGTCCAACAGGAAAATTGTATATAGCAGCATCCCCACAGAGAGATTCTAAGACAAAACATGGCAGTCTCTAGTACGTTCATTAACTACAAGTCTAGAAAGAATTTCTTCTTTGCTGCCCTGTTGAAGGCTCATGTTTGGTGTGGTCTTTCTGTGAGAAGTATGGTAAGAGATTTTGTAGCTGATACATAAGCAATTTTTTTTTAATAGAGCAAGAAGATCTAGGGTTTGGCAGCTCAGAAAGACCTCAAGGGTTAAGAATATGCTTAAAGTTAAGTAGGTGAGTTGATGTGTGCTGAAGCAAGAGAGAAGCTCTCCTGCTCTCTGGAGAAAAAGATTATTCATTTCTCCCTCACTCCCTTTGGAAAGGTTTCTCCTCCAGACAGCCCTCCCCAATCCACACAGCTGGTTGTGCGGTAAATATCTGGCTCATTTTCTCAGCGATGTGAGCTCCTCTCACTGCTCTTTATGCAATCTTCTGATCTTATTCAGTCTTTTGCAACAACTGGCTTTTCAAATAATGTTTTATTTTCACCTTGTGAGCAGACCACCTTTGTGTTCCCAATCGCCTTGACACGTTTCACAATTCCTGCTTTTGCCAATGTGAAAGGGCAAGTCACAGCAGGGGAAGTTTTCTAGCGAGGGACTGAGCCTGACCACCCGCATGAGCTGGGCTGAAGCAGGGAAGTGGCCCCTGAACAGCTGGAAGTCTCTTCAGGCAGCAGCTCAGGCACTGGGGCAGGAGCTATGTTGGAGGATGATCTGCATCTTTCCCAAACATCCATGCAAGCTGCCTCAAGGCCTCGCTTCATCCCAACATCAGAGTACGTCCAATGGAGCCTCTCTGGAGCAGAGCAGAGCAAAGATGTCAGATTTGTTTTGTTTGCCACAGGTGGTTTAAAGCCAGAGGGTTTTCCTACTTCCCAGTGAGTAAACAAAGTGCACCAAAGCCCTTGTCCTGCTGGCCTCACTTCTGCCTAGCAAGCATTTGCACAGCCATCTGAAGAACCATTCCAGATCCATCAGTGCTACTTTTTCCTTTATTGGAGGTACAGTCATACCTTTATTTGTTTGTACTGCTTTTCAGAGGCTTACCAGCACAGTGTTGCAAACATTACCTTTCATCACAAGAAATGTCCTTTCAGATGAGAAAAGAGCCCTGGACTGGCTGGGATTATCCTAGACTGGAGGCAAGAGGTTTTTGGCTGATGTTTCTGGTGGCGGCATTTTGTGATCCAACGGTCTAGTCCTGTGTCTGTCATGGAACCGACTGAGTCGATGTGCATCGTAACTCACTTGGTTGCTTTGTCTCAGCTTCCCTTTGGCAAAAAACCAGCACTCGTATATCCCAGGATAATTGCACTGTTTAATGAGACGTGGCCCTTGTCTTGCTCCTCTTTCTTTAATTGCTCCTACTGAAGACAGACTCGCCTTACAGTAGGATGAGCAGGATTTAATGCAGTATTTGCATAGACCTGTGGTATGAAATGCTGCTAGGAAAGTGTTTGGGTGGGAGAGTAAAGATGAACTACTTCAAAAAAGGCTCAATTTGGAGAGATTGATAATTTAAATTTAGATACCAATTCAACATATTGCCAAGCTAAAGACCACTCTTTTGTGCACAGTTCCACTCTTACCACTCATGTGCTTAAAATTAAGCATATGCTTAAATGCTTTGCCGGAGGAGGTCTTCAGAACTCCATTAGCACTGTATGTTTTTGCTCTAAATTCACTGTAATTGTTTCTCATTGAATAGATGCTCACTGAACAAGATATAAAAAGAGCATGGGAACAAAGGGGCCCTCAATCTGAGACTTTGATCCACATATTATTCAAATACGTAATGACTGCTTTGATTTATGGATTTATAATTCTATTGAGGCATTCCGGAGATTACCCAAAACATTCCAGCTCCAGTCGATGCTGGAGGGTGATACTAGAGCCCCTGCCTGGAATTAGATGGATAAAATTTAGTTGCCTGTTTGCTGCTGAGATTACATCAAGATTGCTGGATAAGAGCAAGCTACATGGCCATGCACTAACTTATATTTGGTGCTAGTTCCAAAGGGTTTTTTCTATTAGACTATTCTACCCACAGTATATAGAGTTTTGGCAGTATAACAAGACAGCAGACTACATGGTGGGTGTTTTGAAGGAAGGAGCAGATGGTGGATTGCTAGCACAAGGATTTAGCAGTGCATTTAGAAAACAGATTATTTTGAAAGATGAGAAATTATGAAGTATGATTAGCCCCCTCCCTCCCCTTTACTCCCACTCCCCTCCCCAAACATATCCCCACAAGATGTTAGTTTGGCCATGCACTGTAGGACTGACTCAGCTGTGACACTGAGTAAGACTTTTGCAAGAATTCAAATAGGTGACAGCTGTTAAGAAAAAAATTCCCTGCTTTTTATTTGCATCAATACCAGTTTGGATTTTTGAATTCATTTCACCTTACACAGCAGACCCACCTTGCTGGTAACAGAGAGGATTACTAGTAAAGGGACCTGGCCTGCAAGAGGGGCTCTTCCCGGACAGTGGGGAAGTACCAAACAGCTCAGAACCTTGTCTTGCTCTTTGCTCCCAGTCTACCACCACTCTTGTGGGTAGAGGAGTTTCTCAGTCAGTGGGAACTCAGATCTAGGATGAAGGCTTACCTTCATACCTCCCTGGCTATAAAATCTCCTTTCTTCCAGTCATTACATACTGGTTATATCAAGAGATTTAGGTGTGGGGTAGAGTTTGATGGTTCTGCTGTGTGAGCAAGAGGAAAGAATAAGACTTCATTAAGTGCTGAATCCCTCAGGCAATCCATATAGTTTGGCTTCTGTGAGAGAAAGAACAGCATCAGAAATGGGGGCAACTGGTACTAATAGTCTCTAGGGAGGCTTCTAGTTACATAAGGAGTCCTCTCTTTCTTTAAAGGTGGTCTTATCATGGGGAGAGGAGAGATGAAGGCCTTGTACTGCAAATGGGTGAAACCCCTGGCAATGTGAGATGAACCAGTCTCGACTTCCTCCCCCCTTCTGGGACTGTGGCAGCAGGACTTAGGGGTTGGCCAGAGATCAGCCCAAGGAGTAACTGCATCCACACTTACCTCTGTTTGGCCACAGTGACAAAAGAGGATTTAAGAAGGGCATAAGAGAGGCTGTAGTATAATGTCTGGAAAGCTCTTCGGTGTGAGACAAGGAGCAGGAGCTGGGCAGGAAATATGAGTGCTTTTCTGTTATGCTGATACAAGGTCACTCTTGTTATCAACTTCTTTGCTGGTCAGCGGCCTCCCATCAGAGGCTGCTGTCACTGGTGCAATAACAGGGACCCAAGATGAACATCAGCAGCAGAGTCTTATGTCCTCAGTCCCAGTGGCACCTTGAAATAAGGCAAGGGGAAACCACAGAGACAATACATCCTGGACAAAGAGTTTAATTTTGGTCCTTTACAGTTCATCCTCTCAGGATCTTAAATCCTTGGGATACAAGGGTGGAATTCATCTGGAGACTTAGAGATCACTTGGCTGTTTCAATTCATGTCGTCCTAAATAATAATTTTAAAGCAAAACAGGTACATTGAATTCTGAAGGTGCCTGTTTCTTCTAAAGACTATCAAAAGATTCCCAGAGAAATCAGCTCAGATATAGACTACTACTGTAGACTTTCAAGTAGGGTGAGATAAATGCTACCCAAAAATCCTGGTTAACTACAAGAAATGTTCTCTTGGTGGAAAAATCAGCAACCTGCAATCCAAAAAATAAAAGTAGTATGTTACCTGTGCGCAAGGATAGTATTGAACATACCTGTCATTTAGCAGTAGACCTTGACTTAAGACCATTAGGGAGAAGAGGAGGCTGTACTGATTGCTGAAGGGAGATTGTCTTCAGAGATGAAAATGTCTATTTCAGCATGAAATGACACTGGATTTAGTGTGTTGTTTCCCCAGGTGTACCATCAGCTTAGTTCATGTCACTTCACAACTTAAATGAATTCTTTAGTGCAGTGACACTGGACATGGTCACTTGGGGCAGTGTCTACCTGCCTGGAGATGACAGATCTGGGAAGGCAGATGTGAATATTCTGTTCATCAAAGCAGCTATGCCTCAGTGATTACCAGCATCTGAATGTTTGGACCTCATTTTTGAGTGGGGAGTGGAGTGTCTCAAGCTAGATCTTACATTGTGCATTAACCACTACCTCAGCATTTCAGAGGGGAGGCACATCCCTCCCAGAAACAACCTATTTTCCATTCATGCTATGGCTTTTTCCTCTTCACTGTCCACAGTTCTGACAGAGGTTTCTTCTGGTTTTAGATAGACTGGTAAGTCTGGATGGTCTTGCTCTCACAGCAAAACCAGGTGCTTATAATTAGGAAGGGAATTGCTTTTTTGTGGATAGGACTGACTTGGTGGTGGAACAAACTCACAAGGTAACACAGTACTCATCTTCCCCTGTGAAGTGTGGACAACAGGTACTCCTTAGGTAGTGTAGATGTTGGAAAAAAAGAAAATATCTTGCATCTGTATCATCTGTGGTGGATGAAAGCTGGTGGAGAACATCAGGTCCTTGACTTAGAAATGGTCAGATTTTGAGCAAGACAGGCTGATTTTGCTTGGAAGGAGTCAATAAAGTGTTTTTTGTTCAAGAAGTCATTGCTGAGTATTTGTTACCCTGGTCACAGTCAGCTACAGCATTTTCTTTTTGGGATCAGATTGTGGAGACGCAGGTCTCAGAGGAGCCAAGTGCCTTTGCTCTCCTTCACCCTCCTCAGTCTCACTGGGGCCCTGTGTAAAATGCAGAGTTGGCTTAGAAACCTCCTTTTGGAGACTTGTGAACACCAACGACATACGGCCATTGGGCTGATTGCTGGTTGAAAACTTTCCAACTTTTTTTTGTTGTTTTCCTTGGGGGGTTTTTTGGTTTGGGTTTTTTTACCCTGAAAATGCTGACCTGACACAAAGAAAACATACTTTGAGAATGGGATGATTTTGACAATACTTTGACAGAAACCAGGCAATTTTCCAGTACAGTCTCACTTGCCAGGTGGGTTTCCAAACTCTCCCTGTTTCTTGTCAGCTCACGCACAGCACCCCTGGCAGGCTGCCCCGCTGAATCCCAGGCACAAGGATCATGGGTACACCAAGTTCCCGGAGCTTCCCTCTGCTGCATGGAAAGACCCTGGCAAAGGTGACTGATCTCAGGGCTGCCATGCTAAGAAAGCCATTCTTCCTGAGCCTTCTGTCTGAGAGTCTTGGGAATACTGGTAAATGGCTGACACACGAAATACTGTCTAAATTTTTCTCAAATGGCTTTTGGAATTTCACCATTGCAAATGTTTATTTATTTTGGAATAAACTTTTTTTTGGTCTCATCTATGGAGCTGAACATGGAATAAAATGTAGATCCATCTGTTCAAATCACTGGTTACCCCTGACTCTATAAACAGCGAGGTGTTGCCTGCAAATGCTGCTGGGAGTAGACACAACCTCTCCTCAGCAGGTTCATTCTTTCTCCCTGGGAGATCTCCACAATTCGCCCCATTCCCCACACATCCTCCCAAAGGGCTCTTGACTGTGGGGCATCACAAGATGTTAATCCTGAAAACCTCCCTTGTTCCCTGTGGCCAAAAGGAAAGGCTGTTCAGCAAGATGCAGCATTCTTTTCTTTTTATCAGGTCTACAGTGGCCAAAATCAAGGTGCTGGATCCTCTGGTCTGGAGAACACAGGTCAGCCTCTACGTGGGACCCACTGGTGCAGTGCCAAGGATAACCCAAAGGGAACCCAGTGGAGGCAAGATCAGGGTGATTATGCAACATGGAGACATGGTGAAAGCCATACCAGCTCTTTCTACTACTGTATTACACATTCTCATAATTCAGAGAAAACATGAAATTCAGAACTGATTTTAGACTCCCTGATTTTTCTTTAGTGGTTTGAATACAGCAGTGACACAGCCAGGTTTGCAGTTAGAGTCTGCCCAGCAGGCTGTGAAAAGGGGCAGCCCATCTTTTCCATTCTTTTCTCACCTGCGATCAGGTGACTGCAATGCCCCAGAGTGTTTGATGGATGCTGCAGTCAGAGCCCTGCAAGAGCTTGACTCTGCTGCACAGCAGCTTCTCTATGACCAAGTGTGTGAAACACACTGGTTCCCAAGAGGAATTTAGGGAGAAAAAAAAATCCAATAAAACAAAACCAAAACCAAACAAAAAACACCTCAAAAAACAAACAAACAAACAAAAAACCCCACAATAAAAAATCTTAAGCTGGTCTGACATTTTTGTATTGAGGGAGGAGGAGTGGATCTTGGGGATTTCATACACTGCAGTGCCAAGCACAGCCAGGGAGCAGCCAGGAGCCCCTCACTGGTACAGGGCTGGGCTGGCAGCTGATTGAAATCACTTTGTTCGCTCTTTAAAGAAAAACTTGAAAGGCTCCGCCGTGGGGGAAGAAAAACACAAAAGCGGTGGTATGAGGAGCTGGCTGAAGGGACAGAGACAGACTGCAAGCTGGGGTTTAGCAGGTGAAGCCTATTAAATGGACAGATCAATCCATAGCCCTTTTAGTGGCAGGGTAAGATCAATCTTTTTCTCTGCAAGGGCAATGAAGCTGTTGAAGTTTATAGAGCACAACTTTGATGAGGAGTGGCTGAGGGAACTGGGGTTGTTTAACCTGGAGAAAAGAAGGCCGAGGGGAGACCTTATTGATCTACGAAAAGAGGTTTTAGTGAGGTAGGGGTCAGCCTCTTTTCTCAAGGAACAAGCAATAGGACAAGAGGAAATAGCCTCAAGATGCACCAGGACAGGTTTAGTTTGGATATTAGGAAGAATTTCTTGACCAAAAAGCTTGTCAAGCACTGGATCAGGCTACCCAGAGAAGTGGTGGACTCACCATCCCTGGAGGTATTTAAATTATATGTAGATGTGGCACTGAGGACATGTGTAGTAGTGGACTTGGCAGTGCAAACAATTCTATGTTTCTATGATTCTGTGGCTTACTCCTACCCCAGCTCCCTTGTATTCATTTCCTATAACCAGGTAAATCCAGAGGAGCTGGACTGTGGGAGGCTGGATTTGGCCCAGAAAACTTGCACTGGAGCAGTATCCTGCAGGGCTGTGCTGGCTGTGGCAGGGGTCCCCAGTCCATCCCAGTCCATGTGCCAGCCCCTAGCACAGAGCCTGGGCTGTGCAATGTCCACATTACTTGGGGCAGGGAGGAGGAAAGTTAGTGTCAGCCATGCTGGTGTAACTTGTTAAAAAGTTGTGCTGTTAGACAACAGGGTTAGGTACAACATCTGGTTTTGATCAAAATCAAGGGAAAGAGAGGCATCCTTATGATTTATACCTGCATTTGAGGAGGCCACGCTCCTGTTTCCAACAGTGAGAATGCTGGAAGCTTCACAAGAAGAGTGAAGAACTTCTTTCAGTAAGCTGATGTGGTCTCTCCTAATTGGAGATTAGCTCCAACCCTGCCATGTTGCTTCAGAAATGTTCCTAATGGCATTTTGTAAGGATCCTTGTCCATGGGCAAGAAGAAAGCCCATAAGCCTCAAGAGACTGGCTTTCAACAGTGGCTCATTCTCTGCCTACTTAACTCGGAAAGCTCCCGGGCACAGGCCAGCGTGCCCGCCTGCTTGCACAGCCCCCACAGAAACGTGCAGTGCTCTAGACATGATTTTTATTCAGAGTCATGAAAATAGCCCATCCAGTCAGACAGGCACAGCTTTGTATTGTTAGGAGCTGGTTCCACTGGGGAATTTTTGAATTCAGATTGCCCAACTCTAGCTCGGCAGGGCTGGGTGCCAAGGTATTTGGGCACAAAATGGTCAAGTGAGGTTTCATTCTTTTTTTGTAGACAGACAATATTTTTATGCCCCGTCATGGCTGGGCAATCAAAACAGCAATTAGGTTGCATCAGCAGATGTGCTTGCTTTTAGTGACTGTCGGTCTCAGCAGTGCACAAGCTATGTTCTGTTTGGTACAAAGATCTTTTCATTTCCAAATAAAACTTGGACCTTTACAGTGCTTTGTCAACCATCTGAAAAGCTGAGCAGGGGTGGCATTTGCTTTTAGCACTCTCAGCCTAGAAAAGTGCAGATGTTTATCTTTAGCACTCCTAAGGTGAGCAGAAAATGGAGACACTGAACCTGCTCGGCAAAGGCAGAGCACAGTGTGTGCCCTTGCTCACAGTCCTGGATAGGAACAATAGAGCAGATTCTGTTTTCACATCAGCAGAAAACCAGCCCAGCTTCCCAGGTCTGGCCAGCACAGCTCCGTTTCATTACTCTCTCCCCTGGTGTGGTCTGGCCCAAATTTAAGCAGCTGTTCTAAGAGTCACCTAACATCCCTCTGTGACTGGGGACAGTGGTGGTGCTGCAGGATGAGTAACCTGCCATGAGCCCTCCAAATCCACAGAGAGAGAGGTGACTCACATGGTCCTGAGCACCTTAAACAGAAAGGGGTAAACCAGCTGCTGAGGACTTCTGTTTCTGCAGGTAACCAGAGGAGACGGGCCACCAAAACCCGTCACTTGGCTTATAGATTACCAAAATTAGATGCCATGAATCCTATCTTCTACTTGTACAGAGCATCTGCATCCATAATTTCCCAATCATGTTGCATTCCCAAATCCACCAAGCAGCAATGAAACTTGCTGGTACCTGTCATTTTGGAAAGCTAGGTCTCAGCTGTGCCTCAAGCTTCACAAGAGTTTTGCAGGTTGGAGCAACTAGGGGATTAAGTACAATAATACACATAAAATTCACTCAAATTAGCTGAGATGCAGCAATGAAGAAGTCTAGGAGAGAGATTTGTCTCCTGCTGGCTCAGGTCATCGTGGGTGCAGCCACAGGCCCACCCTGGCACCAAGGGAGGGCAGGAACATCCACCAAGCAACACAGGCACCTTGTTTTACAGCTCACCACCCTGGAAACATGGTGCAAGGAGACAGTGCAGGAAAAACCCTGGATTTGGAAACCACATAGGAAAATGGGACTCCATTTTCATTTGAGCTTCTTTGGCATTAATAGAATATGAACACACTTAGCGGCACGGTCGTCTTTGGGTTGTCTGTAGGCTGCCTGCGAGGGGAACAGTTTCACTTCTTCATGTTATGTCATTTCTAATAATGTTTGAAATTAAGATAGAACCCTTATTTTTTTCATATTGATTTTACTTCTGTTATATTCACTTTATTATTTTTTCTACCTCTCTCTCCTCCCAGGTCTGTGTATGTGTATTTGAGTTGAGGATGGTCAGCTTGTATGAAGTACGTCATTCACTGGATGCTAATGGGACTGGCTCAAAAATTAATTTCAAATCTGAGGTCTGAACTAAGGCAAGGTAAGGTCATCTGAAAGTCTCTTACTGACTTCCGAAGAATGCTGGATACTTGTTACATGTAAGAAAAAAGTTCTGAGCCTTCCAGCTTTGGCCTTTAGCCCTTGGCTGTTGCAATGGCCAAAGCACCAGCTTTGTGGTGAATGTGGGATGAACTGGAGAAAGGGTTCATGAATGCTGAGAGGGCAGGGACTTCTCCATGTGAAGCTGAGGGCCCTAAGCTGGGGCTAATGGAGTGGCTGTGATGTATGAGCCCAGCACTGAGAGCCAAAAGGCTCCAAGGGAGCCAAGGGGACTTTCTCACCCATGTGGCCATTGCGGGCAGATTTCATCAGATGCAATTTAAAAGATATCAAGCTCTTTCCTAATATCATTTGTCTTTATAAATAACTACTGCAGTAGACAAAGGGCTGTTCTGGGATCTCAAAAAGGATGGGAACTAGAACTCAGAGCTGGAAATGGGAGGACAGACTTGAGACAGCAGTTGAGTCGGCTCTCTGGGGTACCCCTTAAGGCTCTGCAGCACCCTGAATCCTTATCACCTTCTCCAGGGCTGGGGCAGTCAGCCCAGGTGCAGGGGACTGGCTGAAGTTCTTCCATTTATGAAATGGATGGAGGATTTCAGCTGTTCAGCCTCCTTTGGGTAGAGTGGTGTTTGGGACTCACTGCTATTCATCCCATGTTAGTGTGCTATAATGAGTCTATTAAAACCCATACCACTCACCTCCCCTTCACCAGCCTGTGGGACCTCCTACTGAAGTAAGGCCATCAAGGCTCCAGCCAGTAAGTGCCAACCAGTACAGTCTGCACTGCACTGTGGCTCCTGATTTCTCCTGCCTATATCCAGACAAGACTCACCAACACCAAGCCTTGCGTTGCCTTCCTGCCCTGGACCCATGGCTGGAGCATGGCTACCAATGGTGACCTCAAGTGCCTACTGAGCTAAAGCCTTAGGGACTGATCGGCCCGGAGTGCTGGAGAGACTCAACCCTTTCTCTTGTGTTGTACCAAGCTGGGCATCAGGACATGGCCATGGAACAACCCAGGAGCCACGGGGTGTCCCCAGACCATGCTGACTGCAGTACTAGGGAGAGCATGGCTACATGCATGGAACAGACCTACAGGATTAGCAGGGATGCTCACCCAGGTGAATGGTGGGACACAAAGGCCAGCATCAGACACAAGTGAACCCTGAACTAATGACTTGCTGTAAGACTTAGACTCATCCTATATCACCCTATTATTCCTATAATTCAATTATAGGGATTTCCAGTGATTCTTTGGATGTCAAATGGGCTGGTTTACCCTTTGGAAGGAACCATCCTTCCAAGCTCACTGCCAAGTGAGTCTGGCATATCTGTGGTCCTAACTTAAACACCTCTGCTCTGCATGTAGCTTAGGTGAGCTGAATAATGCCCAACAGTGGTCCATGAACCTGTGCAAACACACGCTGAACTCCAGAGAGGAAAATGTTTGTTCATTCCTTGCACACTTATCTGGTCACTGTAAACATTAAAACAAGCCAAGGAATTTGGCCCAAGAATAGTGATGGACTAGAAAGGAGATCAGCTTTGTGTGCCAAACAGGGGTTCTTGATGCAGTAGCATTTTGAAACAGGTGGCAAAAGTAGGGTATGAACCAAAAAGGAAGATGCAGTTTGGTTTTAAAGAAAGCCTGAGGCTTTTTTTTTTCAATATAAATTCAGTTTTGAAGTTGCCTAAGCATCTTTTTTTTAACCCTACCTCATTCTTGTACGAGGGACAAATGTAGGAAGTAAGCAGGGGGACTGCAGCACCCTCTAAATACTTTGTGAGTCATTTGTGTCCCTCACCACCCGCTATGTTTCAGCAGCTACAGCAGAAGTGACCAGATGCCAACCAGAGCAGCTGGTAGCAAAGTGCTACTGTCACATATATTCAATAAAAGCAGCCATTTGAACACCTTATTCCATCGTAGACTTTTCAAATAAGGTTTACATCCAAGGACCTGCTTTATTTGCAACAAGGAGGCAGAAGCATGAACAAGAAGGGCTTTTCATAACAGTGGCTGTTATAAAAGTACTATTGTTCAAAATCTCCATCTCACTTGTTGGATACTACCCCTTTAGATGATGATTGTGCAGTATCACTGGAATATCCTGTGTGATATTCTTAACTAAGAAGCATCTCTGATGGCAATTGATTTTTCTTCTGGTGGGAGAGAGCTGACAGTACAACTTAAGTAAGAGTACAGTCAAATCAAACTGTTTCTAGAGTGCACCACTTTAGAAAGACAGATTCAAAAGTTCAGTTCTCAGCTGTGCCCATGACCTGTGCTGTGACCTGTGCCAAGTCACTTCATCTTCTCATGCTTCCTTTTCCATTCCAATCTTTTTGCATTTATCTCTACAGCTTGTGATCTGGGCAGATGAGTTTCATTGTGTTTGTACAATACATGCTAAACCAGAGCTGTCAGCCTGATTTGTGCCTCTTGGCACTGCCAGCGTTACCAGTTCTTGGGGATTTAGTGAAGGTCTGCATGTTCGGAGGCTGTCATGAAGTCTCCTTTCTTGGGATGTTGAACTGAATTAATTTTTCATTTAAAAGAAAAGTAGATTTTCAGGAAAGCTTGAAAAGGCACGCACTAAAAATTAATATTTGAGAATATATGTAGAGGTGAGGTGGTGTTATTTTTAACATTTGGTGTTAGCAGAATGGCAGAAACACAGAAAGGGCATGAATGACATAGCCACAACAGTAAAAGCAGTAGAGAATCAAAATGTTCCTGTTGCAAGGGCACTAGACAAGCAAACATCTAATTACCATGTTTTAACAGTATGGAAAACCGGTTAATTTACCAGGAGTTACATAATATATCTGCATATTCTGTTTACAAAGGAGGATGCTGACATTCAAAGGCCATGGGGTTGTCAGTGGGGGTTTTTTACCCTTTTTATCAGGCCAGCCCCATGCTTCTCTGCACTCTGCCGCACACGATGCTGGCGGCCCAGCACTCCTCCCCTCCTCCAAACAGCACTGCTGAGCCAAGACCTGCCTGCTCCCTATGCACTGCACAGGGCAGCTCTCCAGGGAGTAAGAAAAAGGGCTGGCAAGGAGGAAACATAGAGTTTCTATTTTATTGTTGTTGATTCCATGGCTGGCTTCTTATGGAGTGTGGTGGCCTGCTAGTCTGCCTCTAAAATGGGGATAATGTAGTCATTATTCTGCCAATAACAATGTGCATCTTTATTTAATTCTCCTCCTAGAACCCTGGTTGCCAGCAGGTGATGCAGATTGCCCAGGGTGGGTGACAAGGAGCGACTGCCAAGCAGCAGGGGTCAGTGCTGGGGGCCTGTGGAGGGTGTATGTACACAACGCCAGCCAGGTGACAGCACCCAAAAGCCACCTCACACACGGACATTTTAGAGAGGTTCTGGGGAGGGAATCACCACCCCCGAGGGCTGAGCACAGTGCAATGCACTGGGGAGAGGTGGGAAGCCCAGGGGCAGGGCTCCAGTCCACAGCCAGATGCCTCCCATTGTGTTCATTTGCATGAATAAAATACAAAAGCAGTTTTATGGAATTGCCCCTCCCAAGGTGAGAGGTGAAATTACAGGCCCTTAGGGTCACCCCTGGAACCTGTGGCAAAGTCCAGCCTGCAGGCAGATTTGTGAAGGGGGGAGAGGAGACAAGACCTTCCTCAGATCTTATCCACCTGCATATTACACCTGGAGACCGCAGAGGGGAAAACATTTTACCTTACAAATAATTTGATAAATTTAATCTTGAGTTAAGCAATTCCATAAATTCAGTCTTGAGGAAAGCAAGTCAAATTGCTCACTTTGGTAGTTTTGTGCTCAGATCCATCCTAGCTTGGTAGTTCCTGAGTTTCCCATTTTATCTGATGCTGAGGGGGTGCCCAGTGCAGCTCCAGTGTGCCAGCCACAGCTGTGCTGTGCTCCACAAAGGGTACCTGCTTAGTCCCAGCACTGCTGCAACATGGCATCAGCCCTCACTGGGCTGGTCTGCTGGTACAAACCATTACATGCAATAACAAGTAAAGCACTGCTTGAACCTAAGCACAAAGAAGCAAAAAACCAAAACAATAAATGCATTTTCCACAAGGGCAGAGACAGCAGCCTTTGAATAGGAATTGCTGGATCGGCTTATGACTCAGCTGGCTGCTCCCAGAGCACTTCAGCACATGCTCAGCTTGGGATGGCAACTGAGGCTCTGTTGGCTTTGTTGGATTCAAAATGAAATGCATGCAGAGATGCGTTGTAAAGGTGTGGGATACGGGAGAGGTCTACAGCACTGGTAGGGCAGGGTGGATGTGTTGCCCACACATCCTCCCCGCAAGCCATGCAGTCACCCCAGTGCAGGCAGCCCCTCCAGAGGAGGTCGAGTGTGAAGTGGCGGGCGAAGGGCAGCCCGTGCTGCTCCCGGGGCTCAGCATGGTGTGGGGTGACACGCGCAGGGTTTGCAGGATGCATTTCACCACTCGGGTCAAGCCCTGCTTGTTGGAGTGGGAGGAGTGAACCAGCCCAGGCGCCAAAATGTCTGTGACTCTGCTTAGATCATAGTTATAATGTTTTTCTGCATACGGATCTACGTAAATAGAAAGAAACCATTCATCTCAGCTGGGAGGACTGGCAGTCTTTGGAGTCGCCCTGTCCACTGATATCCAGCCACCTTATTTTTTGCCCACTCTTTGATTTCTGCCCTCCTCCCCCCACCACCACTGTTCCCAGGGCATCGTCTTCATGAAACGGCCTTTTGTTCATAGGTGCCTGAAGCCAACGCGCCTCTTTGACTGGCTGCTTCATTTCACGCCAGCACCCTTAACTGCTAGTTTCATCTTCCTAGTAGCGATTGTCTCAGATGAAGTTTCAGTATCACTGTTTCTCATCTGCGGCTTCAGAGTCCCATTTTCACCAGCCAAAAGCCAAAAGCCTTGCACTTGCCTGACCTCTGCAATTACCAGCAAGACTCTTGCTTCACAGCGTTGCAGCCTCTGGCCATGGGGAACCTTTGGAGCAGGGGCCATTTGGATAAGCCACAGGAGACCTAGAAACAGCACAGTTTGCTTAAAATGTCCGGTTCTTCCTGCAGTTTCTTTCAAATTCACTGCTGCGACCTCACTTGCTGTGAAGTACAGTTTTGATTACAGTGCCATTTGAATACTGCCTGTGATGGCAGAGTTCCTGTCCTCACCTCTGGAGGGTCTTCCTGTTTTCTACTTTTTGCTTCTTAATCAAAGAGGAAAGTTGCTAGCCACCCCAGGCTGCAAGTCTGCCATGGGTCTTCACGTACAGAAGTGCAAAAGAAAGCATGAAATGACAACTGTTTGGGGCTTTCTTCCCTCCAATGCATATTTGTGCAAGAACTTACACAGATCTCCTGGTGCTGCTCAGAATATTTTGCTAGATGCACATCACCTTTGGTTTTCATTATACCATGAGCATCCATCTGACTGCAGCCAGCAGCTTTTAATAGCTCTTCAGCAAACCCCAAACATTTGCCAATACCTTCAGTGGTGTGAGGAGTCCACAGCACGCACCTCTTCTTAAAAGATGAAAAGCATGGTAACACAACAGATTGTGTGGGAAAACGGCAAGCCCACCACATGCCCATAATGCTGCTGCACAGAGTAGGTCCATTTCTGATTTCAGCTATCACTTTTCAGCTGCAGTGCATGGGAGCTGGGGGTGGAAACCCCCTGTCATCATTGCCATGCTGTGGGTGTGTTCAGGTCCAAATGTAAACTTTGCAGATCAGTAAAACACCCCAAAAAAATAGTGGCCATTGCAGTTCTCATGGGAAGCTTGGCATTGGAATAGATCACGTTAACTCCAAGTCCCCTGGAAATCTTGCAGCAATTAGGCAAGGCATGCAGGAAAACTCAGAGGCCCAGGACCTGCCTGCCTTCCTACAGCCTCTTCACAGATAGGTATTTGTCCTCTCAAGGAAGAGGATACGATGGGATTAAGGCTCGTGGTGCTGCTCACTGGCTCTGCTCAAGGCCTGGAAGAGGGTTCGGCATTCAACGCAGAGTTGGGGAAGCTAACTGGCTCTGCTCACGAATCACCCCCAGCACATCACTATCCTGTGTGTCAGCACAAACCCTAGGAAACACAAGCTTGTCAGTCTGGGCACCATGCTCCAGCACAGGCTATGGCCATGCCTTGGCTTCCTCAAGACAAGAAGTATTCTGCTCTTCTGACAGCACCCCAGCTTTCAGGGATGGATGCAACCATGGTACTGAAGGGGAGAGAAATGTTGCTGCTCAGCTTTCTCCCTGCACTAACCAGTGGCAGCTAATTACATTGTAAATGTCCCACCATGCCTTGTCTCTTCTAGGAACCCCTGACTTGGCTAGTCATTTTAGCATAAAGTGCAAGAAAACTCTGGATAGCAAAAGAAAATGAGATCACATTAAAACTGTCACACAGCCTTTCTTGGTGAGAAGAATAAAATTTCCATCTATTGCTCAGATAATTTCAGACACACTGTTCATGCTATTATCAAGAGTTTAGCAGCCACATCAGCTTTGTCTTCAGTTTGAGTATTTTCCTGTTTTACTTTCTCTGCAGCTTATCGAGTACAGACACTGTTCTTTGATAACTCCACAGATAACTGCTCTTTCTGGACTTTTATTTTCACCATTCATGAAGCATCTTACATGAGTGGATCTCCATGTACTTCTGGAAGCCCTGGAAGGGAGTATCTGGAGGCAGATGGGGTCTGATTCTCCAGTACCTCGTGCTGCCCTTCATAGTAACATTAAGCTTAAAGACCTGCAAAGCAATTCAAGGTGTGGGAAAGGAGAACCCAGTTTCACAGAATTACAAGTCCTGTCTGCTTTTCATGATGAAGTCATATGCTGGTGAGCATTGTGTCTCTAGAAAATTATTCTCACACAGAAGAAGACACAAGCAGTCTGTGGCAGTCCCAGAAGACACAAGCAGTCTGTGGCAGTCCCAGAAGGCAGCAGTCAGCTGTCCCAGCCCTCCGTGCCTCATTTTAACAGTGACCCTCCCCACACAGAGGCAGTGGAGACTCGGGCTCAGGTATCAGGAGGCTTGGGAAGATGACAAGCTTTTTTTAGCATTTAGGATTTTCACTGCTGCCATGGTGCTCAGGTGCCAACCATGGACAGGTGCCTCCAAAGCAGCTGACCAGCATACCTTTTTGTTTCTGAATAGTCTCTCATGTCCATCATCCCAGTGGGGAAAAGGAAAACATGCTACAGACAGGACATGCCTCGATTTTTTTTTTTTCCCAGACAATAAATATTTTTCCCAGTCTTTTTCATATTAAATGTCAGCTTCTCTACTTTGGCAGCTACAGGTATGCAAACCCGGAGATGTGATTTATTCACTTGTGACCCTCTCTCCCACCCATAGCCAAACAAATTGGTGATGCTTTAACAACAGCTGCACGTGGCAGCTCAGAACACAACCAACAAAATTACCTGGCACAGTTGCAAGTTGTTCGCCACACTGACAAACAGTTACCAACCACTTTCTTCTGCTCTCTGAGCTTAATCATGTTACAGACACCTCTTGGAAACCACATCCTTCTGTTGCAGTATGACTTGTCCCCACTGCTTACGACACACTCTCTGATTAATTGCATGAATGCCATGTTTTATCGCAGGGAGAAGTCACTGCGGATGTTCAGAGGATCCCCAGTCTGCACGGAGGATGCTTTGCCCACCAGCTTCAGAAACTCACTTCAGGCACCAGGACCCTCTTTGCCTCTAGCCAAGTGTTATCCTCATCCAGTAGTGGACTGCTTGGCACTCTTTCTCCAGCACTTTTGGCTCACACATTACTTGCACGATAGCACATCACTGCTGCTTTACTCAAAGGAAATCTAACAATCCTGTCAGGGAAGTAAGGAAAGAAATTCACTTCTCATAAACTGACTAGAAAGAGGCAAATTCTCTGCCTACCAGCAGGAACGTGCCTATGAATAGCCACTGTGTAAACACAGATTGCATACTGCAGAATGACATCGAGCGTGGTTACCGCCAGCCATCTCTTCCTGAAATTCAATAGACATTGATATTTATACCCAGCCTTTGAGGTTTAGCATGCTTCAGCACAAATATACATTTATTAATACCACGTAACACCGGGCCTTATTGACTCTTACTGAGTCTCATTCCACTCACAGATACACATTTTTTCCTGGACTGTCATGCTTGAAATAAGTTAAGCCAAGAGTGAATGATCTTTCAACAGAGTAAGTAATATATTTAAGGCCACATTCACCATTATTTTCCTTACTTCCCTTCACCAAAGTGATATTTATAGAGAGGGCTACATTCTGCTCAGCAGTAGATTAGTGCTAATGATATATGACTCCAGTGGTTATAGCAGAGTTGATCTGAACATATATTGACAAAACAGGGAGTGGGAATTTGGCCCAACATTCTCAGAATAGGAGTACTAGGACTGGAGTTATGCCAGGGAAGAATTTGGTCCCTACTCTTTCTGAAACAAGGGAGCCAAATAATGCAAAAAAAGAAGCTGATCTGAAGTCTGTTTACAAGAAATTCCATGATCTCCAGTGATTTAGAGTCCAGCTAGAGGAAGGTTAAGTTCAAGAGCAATACAACCTGACTAAAATAAGTTATTTCTCCCTGTAAAATGACCTTTTAATAGAAATGAGAACAAATACAATTCTTAAGACATGACCTTGCTGTGGAAATACAATCCTTTCATGTTTTCCATCTCAGACCCTGTGCTGTACAAAGACACCACTTCACCTATAAAGCAGTCTCTGCTTCTCCTGTTCAGTATTCTCACGAATCTTCATCAATATAAATGCTTCAGTGGCCATAGTAAATAGCCCAGTCTGTGTGCCTGAGGTTCAGTTATACCAGACAGATCTGGAAGTTAGCAGAGCAAGAAGCAATGACCCGTGTTACTATTCATTTATTTGCCCAAACAGGAGTTGGGTTCTGCCATTTCCAGCTCAGGAGACCCAGCACTGAAGCGGTGACTGCCAGGGCTTCACCAGCAGAGAAAGGTGCATTGATTACACCCTTTTTTCCTTCCAGACTGACCCTCCCTTTCCCCTCCCCTGATATGATAAATAGAGCTCATGTCTACTGCAACACTGGGCTGAAATAGGTCAGGGAATCTTCAAAGAAAAATCTACATGCAGGAGTCATGAATTTCCATCCGGTGGCAGACAACCAGCACGCTAGAGGAGACAGAAGCAGAAAGGAGTTGGCTGATGTTGGTCCAGGAAACTGCTGCTCCTTTTCTCTTACTCTGCAGTGCCAGATGGCTGGTCCCATCCTGCTTGCTGCATTTTGGTGTATCACAGCAGGCACTGCCTGGCTGTGCAGGAGGGAGGGAGGCGAAAGTGCCAAGGTTAGCAGGTTGTGAGGCTCTGCAGAGGCAAATTGTACTGCTGATTCAGTCAGCCAACTCCCCTGGAGGGGTCTTTCTTTAAGGCTGAATCTCAACACCTCTCCTGTCCAAGAACGTCCCCAGCATCCAGACAGAGATGAATGAAAGAAGAAAACACACCATGCAAACAAGCCTTCAGCACTTGTCTGATTTTGCTGGGGAAGATCCCACGTGCTAACTGCCTCCACTCACACGCCTAATTGCTTCTAAGTGTGGTACCTTCTGAGAAAATCCCACTTGCACTGACGCTCTGGTTTTTCAGGGTGTAACCATCAGAAAAAGAATGAAATAGGGTAAAAGCATTTTCTAAATAAAAATATGCCAAGTCCACAACAGACACAAATCTTTCAGCATTTCAGCTCTTCTTTGTCTAAAAACAAGGAATGAAACTCTGCCATAATTTAGCCTGATCTTCCAACACGTTTGTGTTCGTATCTCATGGGTTTCAATGAGATATGGAGCTAAACTATGTGCCATATCCCTAAAGCTGCTAAGTTTTGTATTTGGTTTTTCGTATTTGTATTTTGTATTTGAAAATAATGAAAGCCATAACTTTGCCAATGAATACAGGAAGCTAATTTCACTGATCAGCTCCATCCTTAATGTGGCATCATGCAGTACCGAGTGTTTCATTTGCAAAATACAAACAGACAAGTTCTGCTGCTTGAGAAACATTATGGTTTTTCAGTCAGACAAAGACATTTGTGTGCTTTGCATTGGCCAGGCACAAAACTGAGCCAAAGCAGTGGGAGGAAACAGGCAGCAAACCCCCAGGTTCCAGTTCTCCTCCCCAGCCAGCTGCCTCCTGCTTGCCCTCTTCTGGCTCCTTGGCTTTTGAGCTCTTGGCCTCATGGTATCCTGGCCACAGAAGAAAAGCTCGAGGTGTTTTACCCTGCCTGACCTACACTGTTGTGTTTAGGCTGTACTCTTCAGTGACATGCATTGTAGCTGGGAGCCAAGGCAGGAATTCCCACTTTCCACCCAAATGCCAGCAGCATTTCTGTCTTCTTGAGTGTTGTAGTCCCCGAGCCACCAGCTGGGATGGCTGGGGAACCAGGGGGCTCAGCAGCTCAGTGGTGGGTGAATTCAGAGATCTAACACCCCCCACAAGACAGCTGGCCAGGATCCCCTCACCTGGTCTTGTGACCTGTGTGAGGAGGGTCCCCCTGGTTGGTCAGCAGCCAGACAGTCACTCTAACCTTGGGTCACACCACATTGGCCCTCAGCTGTTGTCCCTCCCCTGTCTGTGTCCCTTGATAAAGAACTTGGCGGGCGGAGCCCGCTCTCTTGCTACCTGGCCAGCCTGCGTGCCGGTCAGAATAAACATCGGATCCCTCGCAAGAGCCATCTCTGGACTCTTTACTTCTGATACCGCTCGAGCTAGCAAGCTCTGTGTGGGCTTGGCCGCGTGCCTCCATCGCACAGGTCGGAGAGAAGCTGTATGCGAGGTGCCCGGACACCGCCAGGAGTTCCTGAGCCAGGAATTCTTAGGGAAAAGCAACAGTTTCCTCCACCAGCCAGGCCACACAGCGACATTGAGGAAACCTTGCCACTGGTCCACAGCGCCAGAGGACACTTATATCTCACAGAGATGTCATAGCTGCAGCTTTGATGCAGGCACACATGTTTAGGAGAGGGATGAAACCTCAGGCACATCCTTACCAGTGCTGGAACTGGTGCCTTTTGTAGCGGCTGTGCAGCCAGTGCTGAGACCCAGCCTTGTCCCTGCTCCGCATGTATGACCCCAGCCATCCATGTCCGCCCCGTGAACTCCACCTCCAGTCCTGGAGGGGAGAGAGTTTTCTGTCCCCACAGGTAGTCCTGCTGCTGTCATTACATCTGTTTTGTAGGACTACCTTCAATATTGATAGGAATACATTGTGAAGTATTACTTCATTTCTCCTTTTGCAGGGAGTAAGACCAGGCTGCATTTGTCCTGATTTTCAGATATGGTTTTTTTCATTTAATACATTTCCCCTCTGTATCACTCCCAAAAATTGTACAGGCTGAAACATTTCCAACTTTAACTTGAAGCATAAAGTATTTTTTTCCAGATGATCCCTATTTATGGACTCACAGCACTGGCCAGTGTGGTCTCAGAAGGCTGAATTGAAGTAAACAACATGTTGAAATATATTTAGTGAATTATCATGCAAACCACAGAAGAACATGAAGAGAGAGAGGAGAAGAGGTTTCTCGGTTGGGTAGTGATTTCATGTTTTCTGTCAAAGAAATCAGATATTAAAAAGGCTCATTAGGTCAGTGAGCTCAGCTTTCCTGGGCCAGGCCATAATTGTTTCTTACGATAAACATAATTTCAAGTACTTTATCTAGTTAGGGTTTAAACCCTGCAAATAAAAAGGCGTGCATCTCCACCCTCGAGGAAGAACTCCACAAACTATCACATCTCCCTGTCTCACACAATTATCTGAACACCCATTTTGCAGATTAGGATGTGTAATAGCAAGGATGGGAAGTCATTTTGTAGTGTCAAAGTGTGCATAACTTCAGTCAGGGCACAAATTTTATCTGTTGCTCTTCCTTCCCCTAAAACATAATTTAAGTGCTATGATGATATTAGAAAGGTGCAACAAAAATTATGATAATGAAGGCAGGACTGTCACTCATTTGACATAATGTCAATGGGCTGGATTTTTGGCCTGAAGAAACTACATCTATTTGCGTGTGTATACACGTTCAGTATGGCTTTACTGAATGACTCATGGAGTCATGAAATGTAAGGCATGTGACATGTGTCAATCAGCTCATTTAATCATGTACAGAGCACTTTGCTGTGGCAGCCAGGGAGACTGGGTAAGGCTCCAGAGCTGGGTGCTGAGGTATGGTCTCTCTTCCTGCTTCTGGGGAAAACTTGAGGATCTTTTAATTCCGTGTGGGATTTCTAGTCTTGCAGCAATCCAGTCAGAGCTATTGCATGGCAGCTGCCCCCTCCCATCCTCTCTCTCTCTCCAAGCTGCTAGATGTCTATGAATAACAAACGTTTCCACTGCATAACGAGTTCGATTTTACAGCACTTGATCTTGTCAATCTAGCCTTTTCAGGAAGCATCAAGCTGTTCAATAATGTATGAAAAACAAAAGCACTGCGCATTTGTAAAGTAGGTGCATGATTTAGGAAGCATCATGTAGATTTTGTGAGCATCCCATAGCACCTACACAGCACCTTGCCACCAGGCTGACTGTTCTGGGACACACAATATGGTCAGTACAGTCAATCTACAGATCATCTTCTTATTGCTCTTGAAAAAAGTGTGTGTTTATTGCTCTGTGCTCCCTTACAAAATGGTTGCGCAGCAGACGGTTGTTGGGTGTGATGCTCTCTGGAAGACAGTGGAGATGCATTTTGTCCAAATTCCAGGTGGAAATATGGCAGCCTCAGCAGGAGTTCAAAGCTGCTATCACACTGCTAAAACACAGTATATGCTCCGGGGGATGAAGGCAGCTCAGTGTTTGGATGCACCTGCGTCTCTCAGCCAATCTGAGCAATGTTAATCTGAAGGCTGCGTAAGGCATTAGGAGAAATTTGACCTTCTAGCAAAGGCCATCACATCTCAGCCACTCTTATAGCAAGCACAGCAGTCCATGCCTGGCTGCAATGTGTCTGCCAAAAATGCATCTGATGATTTCAGGAGGCAGAGCAATCCTTACTTCTTTTGGAAGTTTGTTCCTGCCTTGTCGTTTCACCTTAGTGTTTGTTTCTTAAACTTTGCAAAAGTTATGATCATTGATGATAAAAATCTGTTTAAACCAGTAACCACTTGTGCAACTCTATCCCAGCAGGTCAGTAATCTCTGTCAAAGGATGTGATGGTCTCAAGCCAGTATGCTCCATATCATCAAGATTAAAAAAAATCTCCCCATTACCCTTACACAACAATAGTTCACAGCCTGTCTAGGTGACCTCAGCAGGGAGAACTGATTGGGTTTACAGAATTGACGATCTTTGTAAAATTTCCAGGCAGGTCAAGACGCCATGCTGCTTGTAACTCAAGTACCTCTTAATTTCAGCATTCTGCTTTCCTTTATGACTCAGTAGCTGGGCAAAAACTGAAGGAAATCCGCAGCAGTGGATGGCAAGCGAGGTACAGTTGAACCATAAAAACTGCCAGACAGTTGTGAAGGGAGCACTGGATATTTTTGCATACTTCGTTTGAGCAATAAGCTTACAAGGAGAACTTTCAAGAATGTGGATGTGTTCACCAAGAAACCAGCTTGTACAAAGACAGACTTTTATTCTGCAGAACTTATGCACGTTTAACTCAAAATGGAATGATCCAAGAGCTCAAAATCAGGCTCACATGCACAAGCTTTTCAGGCAGCAGGACTCCGCAGATGCTGTAAGCAGAGCACAAAAACTGCGTTTTACAGGAGCACTGTCACACAGGGCCCAGCAGTTCATTTCCAAACACCACATCTGAACAGAGTTCAGGTGTTTTGAAAATTGTCATATTGTCTCTAGTCTGTACACTAATTTTCTAAGACTGACACTGGCCCTGTTAAGTACACATCTGATCTCTATTAGGCACTAAAACTCTTTATTTAAAAAAAATTGCAGAAGGGAAAAATGAACTTAGAAAAGATGTCCAACAGAATTTTTGTTGAGGGCAAGAAAGGGTTTTAGGCAACTTCTATTTGCTGTATTGCTTCCAAAAACAATGAAACACTTTCAAAGTTTATGTTTCTCTTGACATTTCTCAGATACTAAAGTACTGAAAGGCAAGACTGGGAGCCACAAAGGTACTTAAGTGTTTCTTGTTTAATTAAGGGTTAGTCAACCAAATACTTAAGCATCTGGGCATGCATGTCCTGCTTTCTTTCACAAGACATTTGTGGCAGAACAGAGACTAGATACCAAATTTCTCGAATTTTAAACTGCCTTACAAGTCAGCCTAACTTTCACACCAGCCTAGTGGAAAATTTTCCTGGGTTTAATGGACTTTCCTAAAGATCTGAAGATGTCACTCAAGGCAGAAATAATTTCAGCGGGGGCATGGGACCCAACCACATTTCTAAGAATGTTTAGTCACGTGTACTTGCCACTGTGGATATAAAATAAATGAATGGATGCTATTACTGAAATCTGAGTATTTGCAAATGTTCTGATGTTAAATATTAGGAGTAACTCAGCCAAAATCTTTCTCTTACCTGTTTTTCAAACTTGTCTGCTACCATCCTTGCCAATGGGTTTGAGTTTTGAACCAGACACTTAAACAGAAAATGACTCAAAGTGGTCTTACTTGAGCTGAAGAGTGAACTGCCTTTGCATGTGGCTTAATAACACTGATCCTCTACATCTTCTTTTAAAAATTCCTTTTTCAGATAACATTATCATGGAGTTCGGCAAGAAATAAAAAGCTGTTTACATCATTCACATAGTTTACTTAAATTTTAGCATTACATCCAGATTACATGATGAAAACTAACCTGTTTGGCTACCCTTTTTCCCCAGTTTAAATAGCACCATGCTGCAGTGTGTGGGATTCAGACACGGCACAGCAAGTACCTGCACTCAGGCAAACTGTTTTCTCATGTTGGGATGCCATTTCTAGTACACTGGGGGACAAAGCCCCAAAACACCAAAACAAAAAAAACTAACTGCCTTCCACATATTCCTCTCCAAGCATTTTGTATGGCTGCCTGTGACTGTAACATTTGGATGCATTCCCAACAGTGGAGTCCACAGAGTGTCCATCTGTTGAAGGCTTCTCTGCCTGAGGAAAAGATCCCTTTTGAAACGCATAGAAGGGAAAGGATGGAGGAGAATATTTCTGTGGATGTGGTTTTACTTATGGTGGCAAAGTCTGATCTGAGAAACTTTTCGGTAGTTCTCAAAGATAGATCTAGGTTCAATCAGTCTCCTTTAAGATATGTAAATTACTAATTGCATTGTGCCCTTTTTAGCCAGCCAGTTGACTAAATTATACAACGGTTCATTTTGCAAAAAGAGAAGGTATTCCCAGGCAAAGCAAATGACAGCTCTCAAGCAGCTGATTTAAAAGTGTTTCTCCGGGAGAAACCTTGAAAACAATGTAACAACCCAAATCTGCTTAGAAATTTCGTAGAGTAGCAGCAGTCTGCTGCCATTAAAAAATAAAAAGTAAAATCCTTCTATATCATCATATTTCAAAATAGGAATTATATAACGCCCGACATTTAGTGAACTTTTATTGACGTCGGTGGGACTACTTATGTTGAAGCTCATCTGTGCGCATTTAAAAGCTAAAGAGCTCGCAGGCAAGGGAGACTGCAGTGATGCCATGATGCAAAAAAGAGGTTCATACCCCAGCTCTCCGAGGCTGCAGATAATAGATTTGCCTCTGTCCTAATTATACACTCCATCTCCGTGCATTAGCATGGAGCCTAGAAAACCTGACTCATCATCCCTAACAATCCCGGCGACCTGAGGCGAACACACATACACACACACACACACACACACACTCGCATGCGTGCTCCCAACCTCCCCTAGAGCAAACACCCCATCCTGCTCCGCCTGGCAGCAGCGCAGTCGTGCCCCTGCATGTGCAACCCGCCTCTCTGGCAGGGACAGCAGCTCGCCCCCCGCCCCGGGAACGGGGGTATCCCGGGAGGACGAGGATGGCGATGGCCGGGGACTGGCCCCGGGGTCGGCAAGCGGGTGGAGTAGGGAGNGGGGGTCAGTTGGGAGCTGAGGCCGGCCCCTCCTCACACGGGTGACCCCAAACTGGGACCCTCGGGGACGCCCCTGGGGGCAGCGGGAGCGGGACAGGCCCGGCGGAGCCGCGGCCGCCGAGACCCCGGCTCTGGGGGCGCGGCCTCCACGCCTCATTTGCATACCGCCCATCTTATTGGCCAGCGGAAGGCACGCGCCGAGGCGCCGGCTCCGCCCCTCTCTCCCCAAGGCTGCCCAGAGACGCCACGGGCCACGCCCCTCGCCCCGCCCCCTCGCTCAGGCTGCCCGGAGATGGGAGCCGGAGCGGGCGCTGCCCATTGGCCGGCGGCGGGCGGCCCGCCGGGATTGGCCGGCGGCGGCGGCG
>VXAZ01003270.1:1496747-1590713 GCA_013399875.1 Gymnorhina tibicen
CGGGGGGATAGAGGGGAGCAGTGGGGTGAGGCGTGCATGGAGGGCTTTCCAGGAGGTGAGTGCCTGGGGAGTGTGGGGTGGGGGGCAGGAGAGGGGTGCAGGGCGAGGGGGGACGTGGCCCCAGGGGGTGCCGAGGGGTGCCAAGTCCCGCGCCCCCATCGCCCCCATCCCCCTTGGGACGGCTGTCACTTGCCCTTGTCCCAGGCTGCCCCCCTGCATCCCGAGGGCTTGGGGGGGCACCCGGCCTCCCCGATGGCATTGGGGGGGTTGACTTGGGGCCCAGACGCGCTTGTAAAGTTTATTACCCACATATTTCACCGGCGAAATTCATCACCGCGGTCTCCGTCAAGTCTTTGTGCGGGGGGGAATCTGACATCAGAGCTTTAAAAAATGTAAGAAAAGCACCAAAGGATTCCCAGCCCCCCGCCCCCCAATCCGCTGAACCACATCCCTGCAGTGCCCGGCCGCTTCCCTGCGGACCCCCCGTGCCCCCGGAGGGGTGCGGCGGCTGCACCCCCTGCTCCCGACATCTGCCTCACGGGGAGCATTAGTGGAGGTGCTTTTTGTTTGTCCAGTGCAAATGAATTAAAATTGCTGAGCTGTTCAAATGCGCCGAGTCTCCGAGCGCCCAAGATGAACGCGATGCCGGTTTTGGTTTTATTTTAATTCAATCTCTCCCAACACATTTTGCTCCAGGTTGGTTCTTGCAAATGCTAAGAAAGCCTGTAAGTCAATGAGCTCAAATATTTGCGCTCTTTGTCCAAAAACTGTTTTTCTTCCTCTGTGGGTCAGGCCAAGTGCCAATCAAAGTTGTTTTTCAAGCCTCTCTTCCCTGCAGTAGGACTGCTTTTTTCTTTCTTCCTTTTTTTTTTTTTTTTTAAGGGTTTGGTTTTTGGAAAGGAGGTGTGTATTTAGGGGAGGGGGAGGAGAAACGTTAAAAATCGGTCAGAGAGAGAAGCAGATCTTAAAAATCATGTTTCTTGAATATTTTAATGGAAACAAAATCTTATTAAATGTGCATGCTTGGTATGTGCAGTTATTTTTTCCATAAACTCTTGGATCATATTACAGTTGATACTTGGTGCTCAGCTCTTAGCTCAGCTTGCGAGAAATGTAATGGATCAGAGAAGCACACATCAGCAGAGTCTGATTTTTAACCATTTCGTTGCAGGATCGAATCCCTTCCTGGCTTTAGCTTGCTGCTGTTCCCACTTTAAGGAAAACAAGTACTTAAAAGAGAGAAGTTCTGCAGGGTTAAAGCCTGAAACAGCTTCAGACTTGACGTATGTCTAAAGACATACAAATTAACCAGTGCCAAATAAGTCTGTAGAAAAAGCAGGGAGGGAGCTTGCTTTGTTCTGCCAAATAATCAAAATGTTTTGTTGACAAATAAAGCGGTGCTTGGCAGCACTTGTAGATCTAAAATTAAATTTAAGTTACTGAATTTTTTGAAGCTGTATTCCCATCCTGCTGGGTAGGACTTTTTTTGTATACCTCTTTAATATCAGTGGGAGGTAGGAGGCGGAGACAGGGTTAGATGGTACTTTTCTGGTAACAGGAAACTTGCTGGATTTGATTTATTGTTGTATTTTTATTTTATTTTAAAGTAGTTTAGGGATGATGGTGAAACGTAGGCACCCAATTGGATGTGTTGAGAAAGCAACTTAGTGCTGCTCTGCTTTGGCTGTGGTAATTTCAACCATACAAAACTGGGGAAGAATAAAGAACCTGAGGGACAGCCTGCAAAGCCCTCCCGAAACATAGGTGTTCTGTGCTTTCAGTGGTTGTACTGGGACATCGTTCCATCTCTGTTGTAGGCTGGACAATAAAAATAGAAGTGCAAAGCTTCTGACTACATCTGTCATTATTTAAAAGTTGGTGTAATAAAAAAAAAAAATCACTGTAGATTTTAAACTTTTGCACCTCATTGGCAAGCATGCAAGTGGAAAACATGAGGGGGAAAAAAAAAAAGCTTGATAGAAGCGAGATGCAAATTTGACCTGAGTCTCAGAGTTATAATCTTCAGATAAGTGCTGCCTCATCTGTTCTTTTGATGGTATTGGGTTTTTTTTTTTTAATGCTCATGTGATAATATACTGGAAAAAATGATTGGCCTTGAAACATGTTGAATCTCTTCTGCCCTCCTCAGTCTTAAGTCTTTACTTGAAGTCATTTGAATGCTCGCAGTTTAGGTAGTGCTGTTGTCAAAATCATAAGGGGCAAAGCAAGCTTTCAGCTCAGTGGCATATAATGAAATTTGAAATAATCTAGCAGGTTTTGGATTCTCCTGGGTGAAGGTAAGTTTCTCTTTCAGCTGGGAAACAGGAAAAGCTAGATGCAGCACTTTATGCTTCAGCCGATTTCAGATTAATCAAAGTTACGTTTTATTATGGAAAGTTCTATGAGGGCAGCACTGAGAATCTTGCTATGGATTCATGGGTTGAATTTGCCTGTGAAGAATGTTTCCCATATTAAAAGGATACAGTTTCCAGTTGGGTTTATTGTTATGGTACTCTTTAGATAACCAGATCTACTCACAGAACAATTGTTGCTAATCAGAAGGGCTTAGACAGTCATAGATACAACTGCATCATTATTTGGTTTAGGAGAAAAAAAAAAAGGACAACCAGTAATAGGTGATGCTGTCTTGGGTTTGGTGAGTGAGCTTGTTGAACAGACAGCCAAGGCTAATGCTTTAACTCAGTTTAAAATAAAAAAAAAGAATGACCAAAACAAGATGAGTAGCTCTGGTTCATGGGATGGATGGGCAGCCTTTGTAACAAAACTGTGGCATACCAGTAGGGAAAAGTGCTTAACATGGCATATGAGTGCTGTTGCCAAGTCTTTCCTAGAGGTGGCTGAGAGTTGCTGCCACTTCAGTAACCAGGACAGCTCCAGCTTTCCCCTTTGAAAATACAACATGTAGGGGAGTCCCTGGGCAGTGGAGCTCCAGGGTGTTATCCTGGACCCTGACAGAAATCCAAGGTTCTCCTGCCTAAACAGAATCAATATCCCAAGCAAGAAAGAAGAGAATATATAGGAAGAACTTAGTATTTCTTTGGACAAATAACTGCTTCAGGAAGGCTTTTAGGAATAAGCAAAAAGTCTTCAGGGGATGGAAAAATCCTGATATGTCAGGAAATGTAGGAACAGGGAGGATTTGCCAACTGTTCAAGCTTAGTTGCAAATTGCAAAGCATGTGAAGTAAAAGGTTCTTTTACATGTACATACAAGTCAGTAGGATAGAAAAGAAAAGAAGTATAAACATGGTTCCAGGATTAAATATTTGGTTTGTGTTAGCTTTCAGTGAGGGAGATAGAAGGGCAGTGGCAAGATGGGTGATGGGGCAGTGTGGTTTAAAAGCAACCTTTAGTGTTGGCAAGGTGGAACTGGACCCAGCTTAGCTGACCCTCCTGGCTAGAGCCAATGTCTGTGCTGGAGTGCAGCATAATATGGAATCCTGGATTTTCCTGGTATTTATAGACCTACCCAATCAGGGTGATCCTGTGAAAGGGGAAATACCCATAAAAATGAGGGACATAATTTGCTCCTCATCCTCCCATGCTAGTCTCCTTCTTTAGTACAAGTCTCAATCCTGTACAAAGTTACTAAAGCAAATATGAAAAAAATATGTATGACATGATAGCACCAGAACTAGGTCATGCTAGACTAATGTAGTGGTCTTCTGTTGATAAGACAGCTGCTACAGTGTCCTCTTCCAAAAGCTTTGAATGGACTAAAACTGCACTGTAGTCATCAAACATCTGAAATAACATCAAAGGTTGAACTTGACACTGCAAGTCAATGCAAATTAAATGTTTGTATTTACTAACATCAGATGTTCTATATATCAAAAAGTTTAACTGGGTTTGAAAACTATTTGGGCAAATTCATAACAGAAAAATTAAACACCACCTGTAAATATGAAATAGCAACACCTGTCAGTATAGTTTCTGTATGCTTTCCTGGCTGTTACATGTCTCCAATTGTCCCCTACCAGTGACAGGTTACTGGGCTGGAGGGACCTTTGATCTGACACAATTTGTCTGTTTTTCTATTACTGCTAATTACAGTGATTTGGAACTGGTGAGAATGGGAATTTTGGTGGGCCATGCTGAAAGGAGACGTCACTGTGCTGAGAGGAGAATACAAGTAGTAAATGTTGTTGCTCCAGGGAGAGAGGGACATTTCATGGAGAGCTGGGAGACCTTGAGCACTGGCATAGCTAAAGTGGTGTGAAATCCAGTGGTGTGAAATGTGAGAGTTACAGGCTTGGCTGTTTGTTACTCATCACTTTTAATAAGAGCAGCTCCTTGGAAGGAGCAGGGAGAAGGATGTCGATGCAGGAGGACCGGCAGCTTACTGTCACCCTGCAGGGCTGTGGTGTTGGAGAGGAGGGAAGCTGGGAAGGATAGATCCTAATTAAACAGGCACAGAGCGGGGCTGGCTGGGTGCTGGGAGAAAGGGCATACTGATTTTGCAGAAGGAAACTGAAAAAGTTTTCTTTTTTAATCCAGCAGAAACAAAGGCTGAGAGGGGATATGATCCGTGCCTATAAATACATCTCATGGTTAGAGCCAGTGAGGAGAAATTAGCTCAAGAGTAGATGGATATAATATGGTCATAAATACATTTAGGCTGGAAAATTGAAGCGTCCACAGGTACAAGGATCTGGAAGAGTTTGTTCTAGGTCTGATGCTGCCAAAAAAAGCACCCGCTTTTAAGATAGAAAAATGTGTGAACGTCATTAAATGATGTGGTGCTCACAATAGCACTAGCCTAGGCTCAGGGAGTTGAGGTCATATCCAAAAAAAAAAAAAGAAAGAAAGAAAAGACACACTTTCATTCACATTATTGTTCTGTGTGGGTGAGTAAGAAAGTAGCCCAGAAGTGAACCAAAAATAGTTTAATGTCAGGTCTCATAAGCCCGCGTAAGGCAAAATATGTGTCACCATGAGTCATGAAGATGCATGGAGATGCTGTTACCTGCACTGTAAAAATCAAGAGGCCTTTCAAGGATATCTCAGCTATTTTGAGGGAAGTCAACCTGGTTCAATCTGTTCTGAGCGTAGGCAAATCAAAGTTGCTCTGCCTTTGCTTGGAAAACACCCTGGGTTTTCCACAATGCAGCATCTTTTTTTCTGAGTTGAATAGTCTAGTTGGCTTTGGAAGTAGTCTAGTTGGCTGTCACAGAGAATCTTAATTTGTAAAATCAAATTATGTCTTCTATAGTTTGATGCCTCTTAATAATAATAATCTCTCTTCACATTGTAGCAAATGTGAGGGGCAGCCTAGGTGGCTTTAAATCTCCAATGTGTTTCTTCCTACAGGAGTTCTCAAAATTATTTGCAAGGTCTGTCATGAAAAATCAACTCTTGTTTGCATTGGTTCTAATATTAGCAACATTCTGTTGTGTAAAACATTGTGTCTGCCTTCAGTGTTTGTGTCTTCCAGTCCCCTGGAGCACTGGTGAAACATGGTGAAACCAGCTCAGGTCACTCCTCCAACTAATCCTGCATGCACAGCTCGGGGGAGAAGATGGGTATTTTTAGGATCCAAAAATGCAGAGCTATAAACCAAGAGCAACAAACCAAACTTTTTAGGGCAGTTAAAGTCGACAGCAACAGGCCCCTCGCTCTCATAATTCATTCTTACTTTTTCTTGAAAGATTTGATAAAAAAACTTCTAACAAACTAACAGCTAAGAACAGGGTTCTTTCCTGTGAAATAAATGCAGTGATAATCCAGAGTTGACTGGTTTCTCTCCTTCCCCATCCTCACAAGTGTTTCAATAATTTTTCAGAGTCTGATCCATTTAACTGATTGTTCTCCCATCCCCTGTGTAATTAAAGTCTTTGTGTCCTGAAATCAAAGGACGGTATTGTTCTTTGCACATGTATGCTGGTCCTGAGGCTTCCTGGGTTCTCCTACTTTTGCCGTAAAAACTACTGTAAAGAAATTTCCTTGTGTTCTCCTAGTTTTACAGGCTGAAAATGAGATGGCAGAACTATTAAATTTTCATTAGACCTGTAATGAGAGTGGCATTCAGAGTGAAATGAACCTCTGGTGAACGACGCTGTTTTGCAATGAAAAGCTGCAAGAGATGGCCTCGTAGCAACCATGCTCATTTAGAATATTCATTCTATTTAAAAAAACAAAAGCAAAAACACAGTCTTCCCTGAATTACAGGGAGGGAATGGAGGTGAGAAAGTAAAGAAGGTTTTTTCTTTACTTTCTCACCTCCAGGAGGATTTTCTTCAAAAGAAACTTTGAGGTTTAGTGTTGGGAGTGGGTTAGCCAAGTGTGGAGGTTGTCCTCTGCTAAGACTTACTTCTGCTGGTAGGAGTGGAGCATTGCATTAGCCAAATCACAAGCTGTGGTTTGGAGATGTGGACTCTGTGAACATTTGCTTTAAATTTATGCATATTACTTAATTAGGGCTTCAAATCTCACATCTCTTTAAATGGCAGTGTTTCGAAATCTGAAAAAAATAATATGGTTCATTAAGCATCCTTGGTTTTTCCTCTCTCCCACATTGGTGAGGGAGCTGCTAATACTCATTTAGTTCTTTATTTGAACCTTTTTCTGGCTAGGGAGATTTGAGAGAGAGAAGATAGTAGTATAATTCTCCCCTGGCTGTGCATAGCTGGGGTCTGGAGATTTTATTATCAGATTTCCATTTACAGGGCTGGAGAATAAGGAGGGATCTCAAGCATAGTTTGCGTGGCCAGGCTGAATATTGGCTTTTTTGTCTAAGTGGGTCAGGATGGACCAGGGGGAAATGGAGCATTTTCAGTAGAAAAGAAATTTGAATTGTCAGGAGGGAGACCTCAGTTAATGAGAAATTGCACCTCATCAGCTTTGGAAAAACCTGTTTGGAAATAATTTATGCTGTTTAATTTCTCTGTTCTTTGCAGGTGTTCCTGTTTGTATGCAGAGGTCCTTCCCATTGTTGTCTCTGCAGCCCAGCCTGGTAGTCTTTGTGCTTTGAGTAGAAGCTATAGGGAACGTAATGCAGATGAGTCAAATTGTGAAATGCCATTACAGGGAGGTAGGGATACTCTCCACAAACATTTTTTTTTTTCTGATTGTTTGCCTATCAGTCAGTCCATGAAATACATTACAGATAGTTCAATAAATTTTATGCAGTTCTTGGTATGCCATCCTGGGCAGACCAGTGTTACTGATAATAGGGGAGGCCATGATCAAGGGGTATTAATTTTAAATGTCTCTCTTAACCACTAGTTTCAAATTTTTATTATAGGATGCTTCTTGCATATCAGACATTAGATAACTATCACTTGGGGCAAAATACTGGTATAGATGGTAGTTAATATTATGTGTTTATGAAGCTGAAAAAATATTTTGCTCCTGTTACAGACCATAACAACCACTGCTTTACTCAAATCTCTTCATTCTCACATCTTACTTAAATTGAAAGGAAGGTGTTTTGAAGCATGGGCTTTTTTCTTGTAGGGCATAATCTTTGTGACAGTCATGGACTGAAGTTAGGCAGAGGCTGAACAGGGTGTAAGTGATGGTGTTCAGGGTAGGAGACAGAAGTCAGTGCTCTTAATCTAGCAAGATATCTTAAGTCTTTCCTGAATGTCCCTGGTTACCTGGATTAGGGTAAAATAAATAAACAGATACAACCTCCTGATTAAATACCTTTTGCTGTTGTTATTGACTCTCATATTACTCTCAAGGTAAGCATCTTGTTTTGTTAGATCAGCAGTGGATTTCTAATGGATTCTGAGCTCAGTCCCCAAACTACTGAACTTGGTAATAGTGTGAGGCTACCTGCAGTCCCCTTCCTCAGGGGATCAGGTGGTAAAAACTTATAATGGAGTGGAATATGAAGTATTCCTGGCTTTGTGTGTTGAGAGTCAGCTGGAACAGAAGTAATAAATCTTTATCACAAGGGAATATGGTGTGGTCAGTGTGTGGACCACCCTTTGGCTTGTGGTTTTAAGTCTTCCAGCATATACAAATGTTAGGTTAACGTGTAAAAGCCAGGAGGAATCGCATTCTTGAGAATTCTTTGGAGTCATGGGTCTCTGTTATCTCTGCAAGTGCAAAAGACATTTGGAAGAAAACTAAAAGGTAACTTGAAAATCAGGTTTTCATCTATTCAGAATGGGCGATAAAGTAATAAATACAGTCAGTATGTCTCAGTTGCTGCAGTTTGGAATCAAACTGTGTAATTGTGTATCTGTTTTAAAGCATATTAAATTTGAAATTAGTTTTGTCATGAAACTGGAGAGAAATGTAAATTCTTTCAGAGTCATTTGACACTTTATAGGATGGATTAAAATTGTTCCTTAGAAAGGAAGAATGGTTGCAAGAATGACTCCTCACTTAACATTTTCAAATGAAAAATTCATGCTTCTGAGCAATTGCACATAACCTCAGTAAAACAAAGTTATGTTAATGACAGTGAAGGAGTACAAGCTGTCTTGATGTAAACCATTCTAGAGCAGTACACAGCTGCTTACTCAAAATCATCTTTTATTTGTCTCTGGGCAGTTTATTATTGCATTGGATTTGCTCTGGCTGATACTAACAAAAGAATTGAAAGCCAGCATATGTTCTCTCCTCTGTATGAATTCTGCAGTTAAAACTGTTTAATAAGACAGTATCTTAACAGTGTTGAACCTAATTTAATAGCACGTGCTTGTAAATATGTTTAATATCTCCTGCTTTAGCATGTGGTAAAGGGAATATAGTTACCTTATTGTCTAAATGTATCTGGAGGGGTTTTGGCCATATGGTTCTAAATCTGTTTTAAAGTAATTATGCCTATTAACTAAAAAAATAAAAAATATTCCCCTCTGAGTTGATTGACATTCCTCTCAGTAAAGCACCCTCATTGCTGATTAGAGGTGTGGAAATAGTAATTTGTTCTAGCATTTAGAAATTTGATTAGACCTCTAATGAAATGGAGCGCCTACATGCTGTCTAAATATTCTACCTGACACCAGCTGGATCTCATCCAGTGTGGAAGAACACTTGAAATGTTGCTTTACTACAGTATGTTTTGTGTCTTGAAGTCAACATGCTGCCTGCATGCAAATACCCACTGGCTATTCAGCAGGCAGAGCAAATCTTGAGCCTCCCTGGAAATCCAGTGATTATTCCAGTGAGCACTGATTGCCTGACTGCAATATCTGGCTTAGAGTTAGAAAATTAAAGCAGCTGTTTATAGAGAAGCACCCATACTACAACTCTGTAATCTGGACTTCAGGTGATTGTGCACATATGGTGTGTATATGAGGTAGAAACATGCTGAAGTTCCCAATTTGCCCCTCTTGTTGTCTGGTAATAAGGTGACAACAACTCACTATAAGTAAGAATTTAAATTAAAGCACCACATTTCTCTCCCTGTTATGAGGTGGCTTGTTCAGTTCCCTCCAAAACCTGATTGCAACACCCATTATGTGCAGTGGCAGCTGTTTGAGCTCCCATGTTTTAAGTCCTCTTTAATTCAGTTGCAGCCCTTTTCACTCCAGACCACTATGGCTAGAAAACTCTAAACTGGGACTCTGTTAGTATCCTGTGGTGGAAACTTCCAGTCCCTGGTGGTAGGAGACATATCAAAACACTTGAGGAACACTTGAAGTGCATGAGTCAACAGTTGATTTTGACTGGTTACATTCTCCCTATGAAATCCAGAAGATAGGCTCTAATGCATCTCACTAGAATCAGACATGGCCTTTTGTGTTCTTCCTTGTTTTATTTTTTTAATTCTGTTTCTCCACCATATTTAATATTTTTACCTTTTGCAGTCACCACATTTAAACAAATGCAGTGGAACGGTTGAACCAGAAAAACTCCCAACTAGTTTATGCCATATTAATGCTTCAGAAATTATTTTCATCTTCTGTTCCCTCCAGAAAACCCAAACAAACTGTTCAATTCATTAGTATTTTAAGTTTTACATTACTGGGGAAAGACTGGATGAGGCGGTTACATTGGGGGTCATTCAAGTAGAATCTGCTTTGAAATAAGTGACTTTTATTCCAGCAATTTAAAACTTGTCTCACTTCTGTGCCGGTGCTAGACAAGTAGTTAGGAGGAAAGGTGTGTTGGTTGAACAGGTCAACTTAACGTAATTAAAGGTTGAAGGAGCCTGCAGCCAGCATTGTAGTTCTTCAGGAGAGATGGAGCTTGCTGCCTCTTCCACCTGGGCAGAGTCCAAGAGGAGGGAGAGCAGGCTGCAGCCATGGAGGGTATGCTGGAACCATCTTTCACACATGGCTTAGAAAAGTAAGAGGGGAGTGGAGGTGGGAGGAGGGTCTCCCTCATGCCCCTGCTCTTTAGGCCACTTATGCAAAAGGTATTAGATAAAGGTGTAGTTACTTGACCTATTTATCCAACAGAAACTTGCCATACAAGCAAAAGCAGTTTGACTATCCAGTGCTGTTGCTGTTTTGTATGGGACACTCCTTTGAGTTAAGCTGTGCCTCATGAATACATAGAGGCAGCATCCAGCCATCCAAAATTATTAATTTGTCTTGTTTGAGAAGGTAGGTCTATGGCATCAGTTCTTGTTTCCCAGAAGAGGTGGACAAAAAGTTGCATGGTCTAACCTCTGTCTGTATAGAAGTAAGGCTGTTGCAAGTAAAGGCTGTGAATGTGTCTCTTAGGAGCTGGGCTTACTCTGATGGAAAGGTCTCAGTCTGGGTTTGGAGACTTCATTAAGAAAAGGGGCGAGTCGACTGGAGGGTAATGGAGAACCTTATTAGGTAGTGCATGTTAATCACTCTTCCATAGCTACAGAAGTCTTTATTCAAGCAGGGTATGAAATAAGTGAGTTTATTATTTCTTTATTACTTGCTGGTGCTTTTTTTTGTAGAGTCGTTAAGTCACCAAACTGTAGCAAAAGCCCTCTTAATAAAAGTGTAGGCAGTAATCTGAGAAAATGGTAGCACCTGCCAGCAGAGGCTGGAGGTAAATCTGAAGTTCTGTCAATCCCCTGGCCTGGGTTGCTGGAGAGAGTGGGAGCAGCTGATCTGTCTCTGGACAAGTCCTGTATTTACACGCAGTAAATCTTCTCTAACAGTTAGGAGTCTTCATTTTTGAAAATCAGCATCTCTTTTAAGCTCCGTCATGAAAATACATTTGTTTCTTAGGTCTTTGCTGCCACCAGCTCAGCTACATTAAGTCGGTGTGTTTTGGAGATTGTATCTCACTAATGACTCATTTTGGTAAGATGCAGCTTAAGATGCAAAATGTTCTTAAAAAAAAAGAAAGAATAAAGAAGAAAGGGGAAGAAACTGCCTGACTGCAAGTATTCTTATGGTCGTTCCAGCAAGTCAGTAGCTTGCGAATGTGCTACTGAGATGAAGCCTTTCCCCCGTCTGTCTCTTGCCCAGACTTTTCCCAGACTAATCAAATGTAAAACAGTGTGTCAGCTCCCTGCTTATTGTAAAACAGTCTCCTGCCTTTGCAAACAAGACTCCTTGGAGAAATAATTTGTTCTAATTGGTGACCATTTTAGGATTTGCTATCAGGTGAAAAATCGAAAGGGCTCACCTGTGGTTTTCCATCTGTGGCCCTAGCACGTATAAGATTTTTCTGGACTTCCTTCAAGGAGACTGTGTAAGAAGACTTACTTCAGTAAACTCAGAGGTATGGTGTGGGTGCCACCTCCTTCTGAAAAATGCTTACGAGTCAACTAATCAAAAGAGGCTTAAACTCCTGCCTTAGACAGCAAGGCGCTTGCTCTTGGAAATTGTACCTTTAGGCTAGAGGTAAAGCATGTTAGTCAGGGAGATTTTATTTTTTCGTCTGGCACATTCTCTCTGTTTGAGTCATCAACCAAAGAAAGATGGCAAAAAAAGCTGCTTCTCTTAAAGCAGGAGGATATTGCTCCTTTTGGATGTCCAGGAGGACTCTCCCTGGCAGAGCTAGGAGAACAGCATCAGCATGCCTTACATTATTTGAACTGTTGCAAAGATGGTCATTGATCACCAGTTGTACATAAGCGTTTGTCCAAGAAACTTGTACCAAGGGGGCTTCTCATTTTCTTTTAAAAGCTTTTCAGTGGATTAACTTAAAATTTTAAGGATAATCAGCCAAAAATTTTGGTTTTTATAAAGTAGAAACCTTATAACAGGCTCATGTTTTAATATATTGATGTTGTCTTGAATGTTAATGCAAACAACTTCGTTAAAGTTCTTCCTGGTAAGGTCGCATAGCCAATATGTGCTTATATTCTTCCAGTACCATCTATCTAAACAAACATCATCTGCCCATCAGGTGAGTAGGGAGGGTTCATAAGTATATTGTCTTTATGTTTTAATGCTTAGGTATTTTTTTTCTTCACCTTTTTCAAATCTAAATTGAGGGAACTTCTGAAGAGGTGCTTTCAGAAAAGGGGAATAATAACACTGGCTTCCTAAAACCAGTGTTAGTAAAGAATTGAAGTGTAATGTACTTATGATTCTGAAGTAAATTATATGATACCACCTGTGTTGAACAGGCAGTGTGGGAATGTGCTCACCCAGGCAGTAAGGAGCTCCATAACACGGCCTGCATCATCTACAGTGGATTAGCACAATGCTTCTTTCTGTAATTGTCCAGTTTAGCTAAAATGCCTCCTTGCTTGGGGAATGCCAATTCTTATCTCTGTTAGAAAATAGGTTCCATTTTCAAATAGGACTTACAGAACAAATAGTATTCTTGAACCAATCTGTTGCAGATACATGACAGCATTAGGGCAGATACAGTGGGTCAGATTGAAATTCAGACTCCGGTCGCCTGACAGTGGCCAAGGGAAGATGTGGAAGAAAGAAGACACAAAATGGAGCAGTTTGTTATGCTCTCCCACAACACTGTCTCCCGGGCTCCAAGTATTTGCCATTTGAAAACTTCCTGAGCTGGAGGTGAATTCTCCATATTTAATAACCGTTCTTGCATTTCTATTCCATGAACTCGAATACTTCACTTTTAAACACACACTGGCTTTTTGTAGCATCGTACAGCAAGGATTTCCACAGCTGCACATCGTGGAAAAGGCTAAGTACCTCTGCTTGAGCTTGTCACCTTCTGGTCAGTTCATAATCTTTTTATTGGAGGTGGTAAAAGCACACTATGCACGGACTGTGACAGCAAAGAGGCAATCAGTTAAAATTATTTGACTTGCTTGTGACAGCAATCTCAGCAGTTCAGAGTTGCTGTTTCCAAGACTCAACCTACTGGGTTTCACTATCCTGTTTGAAAAAGATGACAGAAAACTAGATGGGAGAGCTCCAGTACTGAGCAGAGCACATTTCCCTCTTTAATCTGTGTGAGAGGATTTTGTTTTCTGAATTTGGGCAGGTTACTTCCATGACGCTTAAGATATTTTGAACTGTGTGCAGGAACTAACTGCTATGATCATTTGGTACATAAAATGTGTGGGAAAAGCAGTTTGAAAGCTCAGGCTTGTGCCACTTGCTTGACTTTCTTATGTCAGTCTTCCTTAACACGCAGTATGTAGTACTTGGTAAGTGAAAGGTGCTTGGGAGTGTGTGTCTGCAGCAGCATTTACTACTGAGCAAATAGATGGTGTTCTAGAAGTTTTTATCAAGCTGAAAACACTACAAGGACACAGACTTACCAAGAGGGAGTGTCGGCAGGGACACATGCTAAGTTTATTTCTGGAGCGTGGGGCTTCTGCTCACCTACCTATTCCCTGAAATGCAACAAAGAAGCGCCTGTGATACACTCCAGGTACCGAAATGTGCCTCTGCAGTGGGTTTGCTGCCCTTCTGATAAAATTCAGACTTCCCACTTATATGTCCTGGTTCAATGGCCGATCAGGGGAGCAGGCAGAGTGCATCTCCTACTGAATTTTAAAAGAACAGCTACAAGAAGAGTAAGCTGTACAGTGACATTGCAGGGTGAAAAGTAGTGGAAATGCCTGGGAAGCTGGGCTGTATGATCTAAAATCTCATAGTTACAGGTCAAACAGGTTTTCACATTGAAAAGGTCCTCAACCTTTGCCTTCTTGAGTTAAACTCTGTGGTGGATTTTCACCACTCTTAGCTTGTGAAGATTTTTCAGTGTTTGGTAGCCTGTAAACAGGTAGTGTTTGACATTAGTCATGAACATTGCTTGACTAACACCTCAGGCAGCAAAATACTTTGGGTGGCCAGGAGACCAGTGCAGAAGACCTTGTTGCTTTTGATAGTCTATCATGCAGATAAGTTGAAGCTGGAAAGGAAACAATTTTAGTGAGCTGGTGCGGAGGTCAGAGCCCAGCTTCCTCCCCTGCAGCTGTGGGGGACTGAGATGCTAATCAGAGGAGGATATTGTTATTATTTTTTCCATTAAAGTGCAAAGGTAGGACTCCATACTTGCTCTGAGTAGATCTCTTTGTGGTACTGTTCACTCTGAGCTGTCAAGCTTCATCCTTTCAGCTGGAAACTCAGCAGTGGCTGACTTAACATTTGTCTGGTTTCTCAAGCCAGTTGTGCGGCAGAGCTTCATGTGCCTGCCTGACTCAGGAACTGTTAACCAAGGATTCCTTCAAAACCAGTGAAGCCAAGGACTTCTTTAAAGCTGACTTGTAGAAGAGCAGCAGTTGTGCTAGCAACTGCAGTGTAGGCATGACCTTAAGAGTCTTACCTTGGTAAAAATCCAAATCTTAATGTTTTAGGGAACACTGTGCCTAAAATGTCTCTCTCTCTGTGCTTTGTCATAATGAATGCAATGCCAGTAACAAAGAAGAGAGATGAGAGAATGCAGCCTTGATGACGGTCCCTAGTTAAAAATTCACCCAGTCTGTTTTTATAGTAATGTGCTATTAAATGCATCTTCTTTTCTATAAACCGTTGGTGATGATGATCTCTGCTGAAACACTGTAGCACTTGAGGATTTGCATGAATTGCAGTGGAGTCCTTTCAAGACTTTCTTTAAAAAATTGTCAGTGTTGTGTACTGTACTACCCTTATATTAATGTAGTATTTCAGTCATTTAGCATCTTTGAAATATTTCACAAAACAAAAACCAAACAACAAAAAACCACCATACCCTGGGCCACTTTCTTAACAGTAAGAGGATGCCATTATGCATTTACAGTATGGATGAATATCATTCTATTTTGCTTGCTTACAAGACATGTCTTTTTAGACAATACTTCTATTAAAAATTCGGTAAAGCATTCTTGGGAGACAGTTCTGCCAGAGATACATGATGGATTTGCATAACCCCAGGGGTCTTTCTCTCTTTTGTTTTTTAATCTCCAATTGGCAGTATGCCCAATAAACCAAATGTGTGTGTGTTTATGAATTGAAGTAGTTAACCATTCAATTACTGTATTGTAAAGAGGCTGTGCTCTCGGTCATTAATTTAGGTATTAATTCAGGCCTGTCAAAGCAACTGCTGTTCTATCTGCACTTTCTAGCAAATGTTTGTTCTACCTGTTGGCAGTGTTCTGCTGCATGGATCGAATGGGGAAGTCGATACGATCTCTCCATAGGAGGATGGAGGCCACATGCGTGACCACAGTCACTGCCCTTGCCCACACTGAGCCTGCAGCCTCCTGAGCACATGGGACCCTTCTGGCAGAGCGAAACCAGGCTTGGTTAGATGGGCTGTGCTCAGGCAGGACAAGGCAGCCCTCTGCATGGAGGCAGTGGATTAAAGGATGTGCTGTGCTGCTTCAGAGAGTCTTCCTTAACACGCAGCTCTCCTGTCCTGGCTGATGAGGACGCAGATTAACTCAGTGCAGTTTTGCCAACTTAATGTCTAGAGGCTATGTTCTCCAAACTAGATAATACTGGTCTGTCTCAATATGTCAGATGTGGACTAAACTTGAAGGTGGAAGGGAGCCAAGGTACAGATAAAACAAGTCCCAGCTAAAACCACTGAAGTTTTCTAACTTTTGCTCTTAATATCTGATGCTGTTGAAACATAGAAAATGCTCTTCTTCTGTGCTTGTAGTACATTGAGTCATCTAGATATTCCCTCACAAGGTCTTCTGTCCTGAGGGCAGTTCTTGGGGAGCACACAAACTCCAATGTTACTGTTGGATGTGCAGGGAGGGAAGGAGGTGAAGTTCTCTGTGGATGGATGAGAGAAGCGTTGTTTCTCTTTTTTTCTGTTCTCCCCATAATCTTAGTTTTGGGTTTTTTGTTTGGTTTTTTGGGGATTTATTTGAAGGCTGAAGTAGACCAGAAGATCATTTGTTGTCTGCTGGTGGTATGTGCCTTGCTGGTCTTCAGACCACTACCTGGTTAGCCATGAAGTCCTGTTAGTCTATGGAGGAAATTCAGGCTTTTCCATGACATAGTTGATGTCATCCTGAGTTAGACATCCCCTTCCTTTTTTCATTTTTACCAGCATGCAGCTGGCTAACTCTGATTTGGGTGTCTGTGTTTGGTCAGTTGAGTTTTGTCCCTGGTATCTGAGAACAATTGGGGCATGAATGAGAAGCCAGATTTTGAGGTTTGAATGGAAGTGATTCTCAAACAACGAGGAAGTAGAAAAAGTAGCTGTTTGTCTCTCGACCTTTTCATGTGTTAATAATCAATGTTTAGGTTTGACTGGGCACCATTATTTGAGCAGATTTTCTTGTGAAGGTCTTTCCATTTTTCTAGCCAGGAGCCTCAGCCTTGCTTACACAGCTAGATGTACTCTGAACTTCGGTCAGTATTAAGTTACAGGTGTGTCTTTAACTTGATACATTTAGGTCTATTCTGACGAAAAAAAATTGTGAAATACAGTTCAGGTTTCTTAAATAAAGAAGTGTTTTTCAGCATACTTGTTACTCTGACGTTTGATTTGTGGTCCTTGTCTGTCTGCTCCCAGTTGCTGTTGGAGGTTGGTTTTGGTTGGAATGGTCTCCAGCACAAGGAGAGAGATGCAACAGCAGGAGTAGTAAGGATGCAGATGTAGGTGTGCTTTAAGGAAAAGGTGTTAGGCTTTTCTGACAGTAACTTCGTGTTCACTGCTGAGTTTTTCTCCCATAGGCCGAGTGTACCGGGTATCTTTCAAAGATCAAGGAACCGTTGTGGGACTTCTGCTGCCTGACCATCCATCTTGAGTTGGGTAGAAATTGCTGACCTTTGGTTTCTAATTAGTGTGGATTGTGTTCTTAATAGCTGGTGGAGGGATGGGAACTTGGGATAGGCTTCCTTTTATTGTGTGAAATCCAAAAGGGCTGTAACCTGTTACCAGAGCAAAAGCTCTCCATCAATTGTACTACATTGGCTCTCTTCCCAGCTCTTTGCACCGCTTCATCAGCTGTGAGGCACAAAGATGCCAAATTCTTAATGTTACAAGTTACTGGTTTAAGTATTTTGAAATGCTGTTCCATTAAAAAAGAGATTTCCTGCTGTTTGACTTCCCCTGCTAATTTTCATCTTTATGGCTTAGTTTGCATTTTTGGAGTTGGACAGTCTGTTAAGAGGAAGAAACTGTTGCAAAATCACTTGAAATACCCCTAACAAATGACCATAGGCTAGGACTTTTGCTTTGTGAACTCTTAACATTTAGACGTTGTTTGTTCTGAACATTTCTTTTATTGCTTCTGGAGTTACATCCTGAGTTTAATTATAGGAATGGGTCAGCCATAAGGAGGAGTTCTGCACTGTCAGCAAATAAAGTGTCGTGCGTCATTCAAATCATCGCTCTTCACATTTTTGTCTTTTGGTTTTTCTTTTTCTACAGAAATTGTTTTGAGTAACAGGACACCAAGGTTTACCCTTCAAATGTGTATCTAAATTTTTGAAGTTGCAATGCAAATTTCATGTGAGATGAATTGCAGATATGTTCTGAAGCTATAAAGCTCCCAATTTCATTACAATAGATGTCATAAGCAGATTTTTTTCTTTAAAAAATCATGCATCAATAAATGGCTGTCAATAAATGTCAAAATTTCACAGCTTTGCTGAATATACTTTTGTTCTTGTCAATCAGAGTCTCCCAGGAATACTGACATGTGAAGACAAGGTAAACTCTGACCACTGAGTTTTCATTTTAGTCAGCAAGACAATGTGTAGCTTTAACTATTATATTAATCCTCTTCAAATTTACAACAGATAATAAAGTTATCACCTAAAATGAATTGGATGCATCCTAAACTTCTGCCACATTTCTAAACTGCTCTTCCTCTGCCAAAATTGGGTGGCTAAATTAAAATGCAACTTGGCATGCACAGAAATAAACAAAATCCCTCCTGCATCCTAAGGAAGAATTTGAATGAAAGTAGATGCTAAGACACAACCAGTGTTCAGATAACTTTTTTTTTTTAATGCTTTCTTCTGTTTTCAGCGAGGATGGAATAAGCAGAGGGTCCAGTATGACCGTATGACTAAAATTGTGTTACAGTTTACTGAAACTCAGAGCATTTGACTGTGATTAGAGCCAGTGGAGGTACACCCTGTTCCAGGATCCAAGAACCAGAAGTGAAAATGCGTTCAGTAAGCAACAGTGGGAGTCAGAGAAACCAGTTTGTAGGTAGAGTTTTAACGAGCAGCAGCAAATAATGCTGCTTGTAATGTGAACTAAAATTCAAGGCATTTATGTCTGTCAGCTGAAAACCAAATGTGGGCTCCATAGCATTAAGTCTGTGAGATTGAACTGGTGTATTTTGAGTTTGAAGAACTGTAAGATAAAGCTGAGACTGGGGAAAAAAACAATTCCTTTGGTTTAGCCCCAGATAGGGAATCCAGTTCTCCACTCCCACCCAGTGACAGACTTAACTCAGATTATTGCTGCAGATGATAATGTGTATTTTAAAGAGATAGACCACTGAATTTAAATAACAAAGATCCTTCTAAATGCTAGATGGTAACAAAATTGCTTGTAGATTATAATATAAGAAAAAGTGTAATAAATAATAAGTATATACTCATTACCTTCCCCCCAAAAAACATTTCTACTTGTTTAGGAAAAAGAGTTTGTTCCTCAGGAGAAGCTAATTTTGGGATGTCCTTAGGATTTATATGTGATCTGGTGTGTTTATTATTCTGATGTCTTGACAGTGGTGGCAGGTATTGTGAGGGTGGAGGCTCTGAGCCCCTTCATGAGTGTTTCCCAGACACTTGCACTGCTCTCGGAGTTTGCAGGGACGCAAGTGGCAGCGTTGCCATGGCTCACAAAATTCCCTCTTGAATGTTTCTTCCCTGTGATTTCCCCGCCACCACCCCACTGAAGCATGACCACCTTGATGTCAGGTGCAGGATGAATTAGATTTTATGTGCCACGTGTGTAAGAAGCCCCCATGCACCTGTAGCAGTGCAACCACTTGCTTCTTGGCTGTGTTTTCTGAGTACGTAGATATTCAGAAGTACCTCCTAAAGCAGCTGTTTGATCAGCCCCACCAGCTAGCACTTCCATTCTCAAACAAAGCAGCCTCCTTTTTTGCAGCTTGCTAAAAATAGCCATTTCTTTAAAGCCTGAGGACACAGTGATTCATGTGGTAGTGAAGAGGAAGAAAGGTTATTTCTTTTGCTTTAGGCTTTGGGAGGAAAGCCACTGTGCTATCCCAGTGCCAGCTGGGCTCGTGCTTGCTCCCACTTGGCCTTCATGGCCGCATCACCAGCCCCAGTGGCTCTGGCATTCCTTGCTCTGCCACTGCAGCCTGGCAGCTATTTGAGATGCAGGTGCCACATCCCAGTGCCCGTCTCGGCTCTGGGAGGAAGGGTGTGCAGTCACTGCCACAGCTGAAAATAAACCCGTGAGATGGCAAGTTGCCGATTTGTGCCTGTGGGTTTGTGCAGAGCTCGCCCAAGGACGCTGGTATTTCTTACAATTTATAGCTGGGCAAAGGGGAATTTGTCACAATTCAAATTCCTGATGAAGCTCCTGACACCACTGCAAGTGCAGTTTAAGGACAGGAAGAAGTCACAGGTAGAGCCTACACAGGATTTTTCATGGATTCCTGCGTCAGCTCTCCCGCGCTCTGCAGAGGTCTCGTTCTGCTGTCTGATGCCGCAGTGTGCTGCTGCTGAACCTGCTCTGAGGCTCTGGCTTGCAGCAGCCCCTCTCTCAGGAACATGCTTTGGTGCACCTTTTCTGCTTTGAAGCCTCCTTCTGAGGAAACAGCTCTCAAAAAGGAGCTAGTCTTAATGTAAATGGAAATTGTTCTTACTCGAGCAATGTGTTTCTGGAGGATTGTGAAGCAGAAAATGACTGGTAGATGTGTGTACAGCGTTTTAGTTGCTGAGCAACCTGTTTCTTGCTTCAGCCTCTTAGCATAAGAATCCAATTTCAGATAAGATACTTGGGACCCTGGCTGACTTAGTGATAGCTAGTGTAACCTGCAAAGACTACTTGGACAGGGAAACAAAATGGCTTTCTTGGCAAACAAGAGGCTTTGCAAGAACTTTCACCATAAAGGACTGTATATCTGCACTGTTGCTTTCTAATTCCCATATACTGTTTTTTATATCTGGGTTCTTGAGTACACCTTAAATCACTGTTATAGATAAAGTATGCCCAGAAGCAGTGGTTCTTATCTACAGCTCAACAAAGCCAACATTATCTTTGTCAATGCTTGTAAACTTCACGTGTTTTTATTAATAGCATCCCGAGAACTTGTGCAACCAGATGATGTTTGCTCCTTTTCTCCTCACAAGCCTGTTTTAACCAGTTTTAATAAAATAAAAGCTTTGGCAGGAAGGCAAAATAATCTTTCTTCTTGACAGAAGGGAAGAGTATACACTTCTAATATCAAAAAAAACTCAGCTCCCTGGAAGTGTGCAGTGATAAGACTCATCAACTTGAATGATCATGTTTGGGCTTTTGGGGTTTTGTTCTTCTTTTGGTTGTTTGTCTTTTTTTTTTTTTGGGGGGGGGGTGGNTGCCTCCACCCAAAAGGAGCTGGATTTTGTTCTTTTGGTAGTAGATTTAACACGCATTTTTCATGTCTGACTATCTCCTGGGCTTTCTGTCATCATTCACAGGAATTAACTGTTGATACTTGCCTGTATTCATCCACCCAAGTACCGTTTCCTCCTTTCTTCAGCACTAGCTTATCTGCAGGCTCAAAGGAGTAATAGCAGTCACACTGGATGGGAAAACAGGAGAATGGAGCCCAGATCCTGCTAGAAGCAACATAGGGATTTTTTTGCTGTGGTCTGGCCTCAAGGACCAGCTTTGCAGAGCCTGAAGTAGGTACAGATCAGAGAGCAGGATGGAGAAGGTTCAGCTCTGGTTTAGACCTGTGCTCCAGCAAGAGCTGACAGTGTACAGTTGTGCCACTCACACAAGCTGCTTCCTCCAGATTATTCAGTGTGAAAAAAAGGTTTTAAACTTTAATTTACAGATAACCTTCATAAAACAAGTAAAATCCAAGCTTGGACCCAATCTTGGAAAGCATTTCTTTTTTTTAATGTTGGCAGAAATGACTGGCTGCTGGCAAGACTGTGTATTTGAAGGCAGAAGATGTCTTCCTGTGCCCTGTGTAACTCTGTGAGGAAGGGTTTGCATGTGCAGATACCAGGACTGTACACCATTTCTTCATACTTTAGATTGAGTACTTTTTATACATGAGAAGTATTTTACAGGATTTTTGGGGCTGTGACAGTAGGCAGCAGATGCAGTAAGTTGTCTCCTGGCTGCTGGGCTTGATGCGGTTGATCCAGCTTATTTCTGCATCTTTTAGCAGCTAATTGTTCCAAAGTCACAAATTCAATTGTCCTGTGAGAGTTTGCTTTGGAACATCTTTCCTGAATAATCATTGCTGATTTTTGCATGTTATTTCTTAATCTAATTTAGAAAGCACAGGATGTTTTTAAGGCTCAGGACAATAGTTACGCAGCTCCAGTGGCTTAATTTTCCTGTGTGGAAATCAGTGGCACATTCATTATGGGACTGGCACTGCTGTTTGTGCACATGGTAGTTAAGCTTAAAGCCCCCCTGGTAAAGGTGTTTAAGGGTCATTTGTTATGGAAAACTTCAGGCTTTTATGTTAGGGGCACGAAATACTTAGTATGCAAATCCAATACTGCTGTTTATGGATAACATATTAAGAGTCACCAACACTGTGGTTACAATTAGGGACTTGAGACAAGTGTGCAGCCAGCCAGATAGGTGGAAAATAATCATAAAGAGGAAAAGAAGAAAAGAAGCAACTACTTTAAATTATTGCAAGGGAAATTCAGGTTAGACATTAGGAAAACTTTAACAATCTGAGGAGCTAGTCACTGAAATAAATGACCCATGGAGAGGAAGGAACCTCCAGGAGAATTGGACCAACATTGGTCAGGAATCACATGGTCCTGCCCCTGATGAGTTGGAGGAGCAGGCAGCCTCCCCAGGTCCCCTTTACTCCTCTGGCTGGCAGCACAGTTTATCTTAATCCAGTTTCTTATCCCTAATAAATCAAAAAAGTCCTCTGGTTCTTGTTACGCTATCAGCTTGTTCTGTACTAAATATATCCTCCTGCCTTGTAGCTGGGGTTTGCACACCAAGGCTTGTGCTGCGTGCAGTGTGCTGCAGGCTTGGCGGTGAGCAAGGTGGCCTTTTCACCAGGTTTCTAGAAAATGCCTGTAACTGGGTCTTGCTGGTTTGCTTGAACTGTTCTTTTCATGCCAATATTTGGCACACAAAGTGCTTATGCTCTTCACGACACGAAAGATCTCATCAGGTGCTGATATTGAAAAAAAGCAGTATCTTGCTTATAGTTTTCTGTGTGGCTTTTTTTCCTCTCTGTTTTCAAACTTTCATTCAATCAAGTAAATGGCTAATTTTAATATCATGCCAGATGTTTTGTTGCTATTGTCTATGTATCTTAAAACTGGTCTGTAAACAAACTGGGATCAGATTTTTGGGGTTTGTTTCTGCCCAAAATTGGTGCTGTTCCTTGCCAAAACTGGTGCAATTCCTTCACGCAAAGTACAGGGGATACAAAGCTGATCTAATGTGGTATGGTGCCATACCTCCTCAGTGGACACCCAGGTGGCTTTGAGAAGAGAACTGAATCCAGACCTTGAAGATCTCATCTTGTGAGGTGAATATGTAATTCCTGACACTGACTGAACTGTGTGACTGTTTTGCAGGAAAAGAGAGTTCAAGTCTCCCCACCATTGACAAGAGGACCAAGTGCCTTTATACCAGAGAATGAAGTAAGTTTGCAGTTAGCTGGGCTGGGTGATGGCTTTGAAAATCATGACACTGAAGGACCGTTCTATGACCCTCCTTGTTCCAAGGTACCTGGATGAGCTCCCTTGAAAGCAAAAGCAATGATTTCTCTGGAGCAGGTTCCAGTGGGTAAGAACCACCCTAGCCTTTCACACAAGTGGTACTGTTTGACATCTTTTCTGTCACCAGCATATCCAGAGACAGCCATGAGTGACAGCTCTGCTCTTCTTGGGTGGATGTGAACACATTACTCGTAATGCCAGACCTGAGGGGAGGTCTGCCCAGCCAGTACTGCAGCAGCTCTCAGATTATATAGCTCTCAGAGCAGTGCCTGACCTTCAGTTTGAGAGAACTTGCAAATATGACTTCAGTCCCTAGACTGTAGCTGTGGCTCTCGAGAACTCCCTAGACTGTAGCTGTGGCTGTTGAGAGAATTTATGGCTGAAAGGTATGGCTGGATTTCAGACTTGAGATTTCTGCCATGACAAATGCCAACTGTGATTTGCTAAACAAACGACTACCTTTCTCCCTCATTCCTTGTCATGAAATAGTACAGTGAGTAGAGGGGGTTTACTGACAGAATAGTAACACACTGAATGCCTCACAGAGCTTGATAATAACACTGCTGGTGTCAAAGGCTGCTTTATTGTTGTAATGGAAGGAATACGGGCAGAGAAATAATGACTTAATTGTAAAGGTTCCTATTAACACGCCACAAGGCTTTAAAAGCAGAATTTAAAAAAAAATATGTCAGTGCATGGTAATAAATCAGGAGGAAGTACATGCACAGTATGAAAAGGATAGTAATAGAGATGGAGATAAATCTTAAAAATAATCATGTGGCATATTGCTGTGCCGAACATAGCAACAGTACAGTCCTACAGGATTATATTTTGATTCTGTCAGCAGAATTTCTTTCTATAACTTGCACTGTTACAAGGAAAATTCCTGACAAGCTGGAGAAGATTAGAAACCTTACCAGAGACATAAAAAATATGATTTCCCCAAGAAACCACTAAATGAGACAAGAATCTCTTAAATACATGGGAGATACACTTGCTGAAGAAAAAGGGGACTCCTAGGAGGGGGTGAGGTATATACAGGGAGATAAAATGGTCTCTAATGTGTGAATTTCCTTATTAAGGAAAACTGAGAAGGCATCATTTTGAGTATAAAACACAGAAAAGCTGCCATAGCGAAGACACAAATATAAAAATGATGGAGCTGCCTAACTGTGTAGCTGCTTCTTCCCTTTCTTTCTGGGCCCACAAATTAAAACAGGAAAGTAGAAATGAAAATGTAGTATGTTGTTTGTGTTTCTTTGTATGTAACTTCTATATAAGATCTGATAGAAAAATATTTGAGACACAGTCCGCTCATCAGCCCATCATAAAGAAGAAAACATACTTTAAATAGGATATTTCATCAAAAGCATTGTGCTTCTTGGTTTTAGGCACTTTCTAGCTTCATGTGCAGTAAAACAGCTAAAATATGTTCTCATTTCATGGTGTTTGCAATAGTAAGCTGGCTGGTTTATTACTGCCCAGTTGTCAGAATAAATACTGGGTATTCTAGTCTTGTGCATGTAACTTCAGAGATGAACATGTTGAGAATGGCTGTTCTGGTGATAAACACTGAGTAATAGCACTCATACTGCGTCAGGGCTTGCAATGCAAGAGCTACTTACTCTTCTGCTGTTTCATTTAATCTTGTGCCCAAGGTTTGGATTGGTTGGAATAATTAAAGAACAGCTTTTGTTTAAAGAAAGCATTAAATTCCTATTCTAAATAATACCTGAATGTTATGGACAAATTAGCATTTGATCTCCTCTTCAATTATACAAGCACAGAAGGGGTAGATTGCCAGGCTGTTTCTATAATTTGGTTACATAATCCAGTTCCTCTCCATTAATTTTGAAATTGATTTTAGGGCTGAGCACTCAGGTGGTGTGTGTCTATACAGGTTGGCTTCCATAAAGAATTTACTTTCCATTTAGCTCTTACTTACTACCAGCTCTCTGTACAGGTTTGACTTTCAGCATCTGTGACTTCCACTGTTTTGAGAAGGTCTATAGAAAAATGGTTTTGGGTTTTGTAGAAACATATAAAAAAACCAGAGGTTCAGTGTAAAGTGCTCTTCACTCTCAGTATACAAGTAGGATCCATATGTGTGTATTTGCATTCATACAGGCATGTGTGTTTGCAAATATACATCCGGAACTCCATCATTGTCTTTAAGTCTGTACACAGATAAACCTTTCATACCTCAGTGTGTTTCTCCCCAGGGATAAAACTAGAGAAAATCTCTCCCTCTGTTAATACTTCTCCATCTTATTTTCAAGGTTATGCAAGCAAACGGTTTGGATGAACGTACTAATCTTCTTGTGGAAGAGTATTCTACGTCTGGTCGCCTGGACAACATCACACAGGTCATGAGTATCCATACTCAGTACCTGGAGTCTTTCCTCCGCAGCCAGTTCTACATGCTGCGCATGGATGGGCCCCTTCCTTTGCCCTACAGGCACTACATTGCTATCATGGTACGTACCAACAGGCTGTGTATCTTCTCCTGCAACTCTGACTTCTGCATTTAAAAAGGAAGGAAAAAAAAAAGAGTTTAGAAAGGAGAAATTAGGGTAGTATTTTGACAGAGGCTGAATTTTTGTAGTAGATTTTTATCAGAATAAAGCATGCCTAGCCGGAAAGTTTTCGGTGAGAAGGGAGAATGGGCAACCTATGTCATTCCTTGTTTCCCACAGTGATACACCTCTCACATGCCCACATCACTGTGCAGCAGTAGGATGAGATCCAGTGGACTCGAGTCACAAGAAATTCCAGGTAGACACTAGGAAAACAATTTTCACTGTGAGGATGTTGAGACATTTGCAGCAGGAACCAAGAAAGGTTCTGTGATCTCCAAGGGTGAAGATCCTGTCTGGACAAGGCTTCGAGCAACAAGTTCTAAGTCAGCCCTGTGAGCAGAGGGTTCTCTTCTAGTGATCGCTTCCAACCTAAATTACATTTTGCAATTCAGAATAATCAAATGTATTTTTATTGGAGAATCCTCCATACTGTCTAGAAATGCATTGCAATGCATTTGCACAAGGCCCTTTGGAATGACATTGTACTTTTGTGTTATTAACCTGTCTCCCACCCGCAGCAAAATCAGATTACACACTAATGTGCTGCACTGTTCACTCTGTGTTTAATTATTCCAGGCTGCTGCCAGACATCAGTGTTCCTACCTAATAAATATGCACGTTGATGAGTTTCTGAAGACTGGCGGGATTGCGGAGTGGTTGAATGGTTTAGAATACATTCCCCAAAGACTGAAAAATCTGAACGAAATAAACAAACTTCTTGCACACCGGCCCTGGCTGATCACGAAAGAGCACATCCAGGTACCTCTTCAGTCATGCTCTGTAAATACCAGTAAATTTCTGGTAAAAAGAACTGCCAAGAACTGTGCGAGCGCCTGGTTAGGCTTCATCATCCTGAGTTAAAAAGTTCAGGGAAGTACTAGTGCACCAAACAAGCTGATCCTCTTGTGTGACAAAGCCAATGGCTAAAATAGCCCAAAAGAAAAAAAGTAATATATTAGGTGTTTCTTTTTTTATCCAGTAAGACTTTGTGTGCAAGGGGAATATGGTATTATTGGAAGAAAGAACTGATCTCTTTTTAAAATGCGTAGTGTTTTATAGAAAAGCTGGGGGCCAAAAGAAATTTTATATTTACACTTTTTTTATTCTCATTTCAGAAACTTGTCAAGACTGGGGAAAATAATTGGTCTCTTCCTGAACTGGTGCATGCTGTTGTCCTGTTGGCACATTATCATGCCTTGGCAAGTTTTGTATTTGGTAGTGGCATTAATCCAGAGAGAGATCCGGATACATCTAATGGACTCAGACTTATAGCAGTCAACAACTTCTGTGTCTGTGATCTTGCCAATGACAACAACATAGAAAATGCATCCCTCACAAGTAGCAACTTTGGGGTTAGTGTTGCAAGAAAATTCTTTTGCTTGCCTCTGTTTTGCATTAGAAAACTTTCTTCCATACTTTTCCTGTTTAAATTTCAGGGTAGTTTGAAATTTTTTGTCTACTTTACAGGATTGCTTGAGTCTGGTAGTTCTTACATACACTCTGGCAATTTTTAGTGTAATCTGTTGAAAACCACATTGTAACAGTGAATGGAAGTCAGAGCAACGTGATTTTGATAGTTAATCTCACCACCCATTGGGCAAGACTAAAACTGTGCTTTCAGCAGAAAGCCTAAAGTCCCGGTTTCTTCAGACAGTGTGGCATTGACTGGAGCATTGTGCCATCCATGTTCCTAACACAGGGAATGAAAAAAAAGAAATGGAAAAAAATGGAAGTAGTAGTAGTAGTAGTAGTAATAATAATAATAATAATAATAATAATAATAATTTTTTTACTTCAAGGCCTACAGTCACGAAACAGTTTGAAATACTTCCATGTAGATGGGAGGAAATGTCTGAAATAAAATGACTGAATTCTTCATGCTGATGTTCCAGTCTTGAATCAACAGAGGACTCTGATTACTAGTTAATTAACTTGATTAATTTGATTACTGGTTAATTAACTGGACATTTTCTCCTGAAAGGTGCTCTAGAATGCTTTTGAAGACCTGCCCTTGAATTAATGCTGACAGATGAATTAGCCTCATTGCCTTTGATGGAAGATCAGGATTACGAGTAGAGTTGCTAGATACAATTTTTACAATTAGCAGTAGAATGTAAGCATGTCATCACACAGCTCAGTTGCTGTATCTTAGACTTCTGGGCTGTAAAACACGCCAGCTCATGCCATGGAGGTGCTTTACTCCCCGTTTGTAGTGGGCAGAGGGCTGCTGCTGACTGTGCGTATTGCTAAGCAGTGAGGAGTCTACTAGAAAGAACTGTAGCTATGGGCAAAAGAACAGACTCAGAAAGCTGGAAAAGAAAAACCAAACAATTTATCTTATGAAAAATCTGAATGATATGTACAGGGCACCCAAAACTTTGATGTATTTCTAGTAAGAAGAGGTCTTTTTTCCTCACAAAAGTAAGGAAAAGGGCCAACATAGTGGCTGTTTTGATCACACATAATGAAAGAAAAGCACTGATTTGCCGTCTCAGGTTGTATTTCTGTAAGGCAGTGTCACACTGCATCTCTTCAGAAACATATTTTGCATTACCAATGGACTGAATATTGTTTCCTTAGTATGAAAAGTTGTTTTATGAGAGACGTAGGGCACACAGATGGATTTTCCTGAGCTATCTACGTGGTGGAATATGAGTGACTGCGGTTTCCACACTCAAACACCACCTCTTCGCTGTTAATCCCACTGCAGTAAATTACTGCAGCAGGCTACATTAACACTTCCCAGCTCCTGTCTTCTTTTTGTCTGAAAGCTGTTTGTCTGCGCTGTATGTGACAAAATGCAGTCTGGCCTGAGTTTTCGTGTTTGCCTCTGCTGTCTGGTTTTGAGAACGTTTGTTGTCAAGCATGAAATCCGAAGATGACACACGTTGTCTATCTTCTAATTTTGCAGAATGTCATGGTGTTTTTGCAGATTGCAGATTCTTTAAGTGAGCTGGAGGCCCTGATGGAAAGGATGAAGAGACTACAAGAAGATAAGGAGGACGAAGAAGCCTCTCAGGAAGAAATGGCAACTCGCTTTGAGAAGGAGAAGAAGGAGAGTCTGCTAGTAATTAGTGGAGGTATTTGTGCTTTTCCAGTTCAATTTTGTTTGTGCTTTTTAAGAAATAAATACTTGAGGCTAGTTCAGTGACTGAAACTTTTTCTGTCCATTTCTTTATTCTGGCTCTTCATGTAGGAGAAGTGTAGTTAAAGGGTGGTCTTACCTTTTGCTTCACCACCTTAATATTTCTTGATTGACAAATAACATCTTCCTTTCTACTACTTGAAATTTATCTTTTGTATATTAAAAAAAAAAGTCCTGTAGGCTTCCTTAAAAAGTAGGGTGTACATTTCTCTTTCTTTATATGTTCTGTATCTTCAAAATAATTAATTTATGTAAATATTCAGTAATTTTTGACAGGTTCTATGGTGCTTAGAACTTCAGTGACACTCATAAGTAGCCTTCAGATATGACATTTGGTTTAGGAATTAGATGATGAGACTCAACTACTTTACCATTTACTGCCCCCCTGGAAAGGACGTTTCCAACTTGCTGTTCTGAATGATGATACTGCTGTGCTGTTTACTGCCTATCTTGTGATAGAGATTCATAGCATTTTTTTTATTCTGAAATAATTTTCCAAATTTTGAGCTGAAACCTTCTTTTCCGATATTCTTCATATGCGCTGGAGGCCTTCATCTCTAACGAACCACAGAATGAAGTCTGCCTCATACAGACAGGGAGGTGGGTTTTTTTCCAAAGAAAGTGTTAGAAGAAAGAATATTATTAAGACAATTAGAATCTCTAGCTATTTCCTCATAGTAGAAGCTACTTGAAGGCGATTGCTTGTGTCTTTTTGAGAAGTGACCTCTAAAATGCTTCACATTTTATTGCACTGTTCCTAGCGAATTTAGGTCTTGGTAGCTTCAGACCAAATGTGTTTGAAAGAATCAATGGTTTTGTGCAAAGAGCCCAAAAGGGAGGAAGAATGTACTGAGGATCAGCAGAGAGATTGTTTTGTGGCTCTCTAGGAACATGGAAAAATCTCTGAAAGAAGATACATCCAGCAACATCAAGCTGGATTTTTTGAAATGCACATCGTGTATTCTTGCTGTATTTTCCTTTGGTCAGGAAGTCTCAGCAGTGCAGATAAATGGACACTCATTGCAGTTTCATTATCAAATCAGGACTTCCCTGAGTCTGTGCAACTTCAGGTGTTTAAGGAAAAGGGGTCATTCAAGACAGGAGGGCTTTTTGGATGGGGTTGCTGATAGTTTCGTTGACTTTCTTCCCCCTTTAGCGTTTGCTGGTTTCAGTTGAGGAGTCTGTGTGTTGGGCCTTTACCCCTTCATGAAATCCAGTCCTTGTCAAGGGAGAGGAGTGTATGTGTACAGGTTTTTTATTCTTTGCTGAGGATTTACTGTAGCAGATGTTGTCCAAGCTTCTTCCTACACAGTTATGTTTTGATTGTTTAATGAGGCAAAGAGGAGATAAAGCACTTCTGCAATTCTTAGACTAACTGACTTTTCAAGGTGCTAACAGTGGACATCTGGCAACTGTTCTGTCAATGCATGTGGAAGCAAGCCATGATTTTAACACCAGGGTCAAATGCAGTCAGCTATGCAGTAGTCACCTTCTGCAGGTAGTTACACAATCAAGCCACCTGTTTATTTGGGAGGGAAAGATTGATTCCTGATAGAGAACCTGCATGTGCTCAGCGATATGTTTTGGAGCTCTTTGAAGATGCTTAGTTACTAGAGCTTCTGGCAGAATTTCACCGTGATGTACTGTAGAGCTCTTTGCTTTCACATAATCTTCAGCTGATATTTACAAGTGGAGTGTTGTGTTGCTTTCTGGTGCTCATACTCCAGCCTACAGAACAGAGCCGGTGTGATTCCTGACACAAAGGCTGCTCAGTACAACAATCTGCTGTCAAGGATCCATTTTTTTTTTCTTATGCCAACACAGTGACTTTGCTAGTGATGTTCATCTTCCTGACTTAAGATACCTAGCCTCCCTCAGAAGTCAACAGAGAGAAAAGCAAACCTCCAGAAAGAAGTGTAGCCCATCTCTTCCCTTTCTGTGGAAGTACATTAGATGTCTGGTATAGGCTGACATTTGATGGGCTCAATGAAAGCAATGTACCCCATACAAGCAGGTGAGAATTGAAATGTTTCTTTCCTTTGTACCACTCTTCTCCTTTGCATAACTTCTAAAATTGTCCTCTAGTCCTGTAGTAGAGTGGTAGTTGGAAGTCGGCGCTGACTCATATTCTTGCCTAAAGCAAAGCATTTTGCTGTTTTATTCCCAGCATTTGATGATGAAATAGTTTCTACAGACGTCTCCCGTTATATTGAAGATCCTGGGTTTGGGTACAAAGACTTTGCAAGGCGAGGAGAAGACCATCTGCCAACATTCAGAGCTCAGGTACCATCTCTTGAAAGCACATTCACTCAAAGAATATTTATATATCTCACTACAGGGCATAAAGTGGTTATAGTGGGGCAGGTTTGGTGCATGCTCCTTTTCTTGTCCTGGTTCATGAAATAACTGACAACCTTCCATAAATCTCCCTGAGATGGAGTCTTTTACTATTTGTCAGTCTCTGGTAAGGTAGTACTTGGCTTTCCATCTTACTTCAGTTATTACCAGTGTTAATGTTTGAAAACTGTAAAGCATATCTGAAATAAAAGTGAAAGGTAGAAAAGAAAGAATTTCTTTCCCATCCCTCCAGATGATGTAGAAAAAAAATCCACTGGAGCAACTCTTTATTCCTGTCATTTTACCAAGTACTCTCTATCCAGTGGCTGTCAATACTAGGATACATATAGGTCTGTGAAAATTATTTGGGGAGTATTGTTCTCATATGTGCACCAAATCTCTGGACTTGGAATGCTGGGAAAGAAAAGGAATTCCTAAGTATGATTACTGAAGTTTTTGCTGTGTTTTAACTCTTTTTTTCTCAGTGCTGTTGAAAGAACAGAATATACATTTTACTTGTATATTGTCTTATATATTGACATTCTTTGCCATGACCAGAATCATGAACTTTGTATTATATATAACAGGAGGGACATTCTAGGTGGTTCTGTTCTATCTTACAGAGCACATTCATAAGCAGTCTAGAAATAAATGGAAAGCAATGGAAGAAATCTTCAACCAAATCAGAGAACTTCAATTAAAATGACAGTGGGTGCAGGAAAACTCCATGGTCAGAAGATATATCTAAGACTGTAAAATAAAGAATCCATGATCGCTCTCAGGAAATGTATTTAGCTGTATAGCAGTCTCTGCTGAACTGGATAATTTAGTCTGTGGTCTTTATATGAGCCTGAGGTTATTACTGCCAAAAAGAATAAGGCATAGTCAGTGCCTATAAATCAAACAATCTGCCTAACTACTTTAGGAGCGGTAGGCTCCCTTGGAAAAAAGCTCTAAAGAAGTTGAAATTGGAACTAAAACATCTCTGCTCCTAAATAAACAAGACAGCTTCTGGCCTACATTTAAAGGAGTCACCTTGATAATTTAACTTTATTATGTCTTACTCTTAACAGTTGGATGTGTATACCCACAGCCTCCCAAATGCTCTGCTATTAACGATACTTAAATTGCAGTAGCATCCCAAACACCTGCAATAAATCTAATCCTTATTCTGATAAAACAAAACTGCCTTTATCTCTATGGTTTTAAATTTATTAATAGAAAAAAGGTATTCTATACAGAGCAGAATGTCCTTAAGCTTGTTTTTGGTGCGGGGTTTCACTGATAATATGTATCAATTGCTGTTAGTCAGCAGCGCTTTTTCCTCTCTGGGCCTTCTGGCTTTCAGAGGCTTTTGTGATATCCTGGACACCTTTCCAGGGCTGGATGGGTATGGCATATTTCTCACAAGCCTTACAGTCTTTTGTACTGGCAGCCAGAGGCCAAATGTGATGTTGTGACATGTTTCAGATGTCATTGATGCCTCCATGAGACAACAGAGCACTGTCCTGCTCTTCCCTGCTGTCCTACTCAGGGGGACAGGACAGTAGACATGCTCCAAGGTGCCCAGGTGAGGACCCTGGCCTGGCAGTACCTTTGGAAAACAGCCAGACACAGGAAGGACATGGAGATGATGCCCTCAGTTGAAAAGATTCCATCAGTGATGGGATGATTGAGCACTTGACAAGGATGTGGGCACACTCTCACCTTCTGTGTGACAGCAGTGCAGAGCACCCTTGCACCCTCCTCCGGAGCACAATGGTTCTTCCTGCTATGCCACCACTCTGCAAAGATTTCCCATTCCTCATATGAGCAGGCAGGCTTTTATCTTGCAATCCAGGTGCTTGTCTAAGACCAAAGCAGCCTGGATTTTATCTGTTTTTTCAGGGATGGTTCAGCACTTTACCCAATGATTGAGCATCCTGGCTGGCAGTAAAGACTCCATCTCTGCTTGGAGCTGAGCATCAAAGCCTCCAAGAGGAACGAGTTTTTAAACTTACAGGCCGATCCCACATGGAATGATACTGGTCAGAGTGGCAAAGCAGAAAATTATTCCCTCAGCACTTCAGGAGAAGCTTAGGGTTTTTTCTCCTGTAGGTTAATGATATTCGTGGTTGGGGTGCTGCAACATGATACTCATTGTCAAGAATTCCAATGAGCAGGGGGAATGGAGCAGGTGATGTGGATGAAGGATTCAAAATGCAAGCTTTTGGAAGAGAATGAAGTCATAACTATCAGACAACAAAAAACCATTGAGTTATAGAGAAGATGACATAGGGAATTCACTTCATTTGTGCTTTTATATATTTCCTTCTCTTCCTGCAGGACTATACTTGGGAAAATCATGGCTTTTCCCTTGTAAACAGGCTTTATTCTGATATTGGGCATCTCCTGGATGAGAAGTTTCGGATGGTGTATAACCTCACATATAACACTATGGCAACACATGAAGATGTTGATACAACTACGCTAAGAAGAGCTTTATTTAACTATGTCCACTGTATGTATGGAATCAGGTACGGACAAAAATTCCCTGGCTTAGGAGTACACTTTAAAACTATGTAAACAGAAATATAAACCATGTGTAAAGCATGATTTTAGGCTCTGGGTGTTTAAAGTGGAGATGGTACCTCTGCCTGGAAGTTAGAGTGGTTTTGCTGGCATATCAGTATAACTTTTCCTTCCAGTGCAGAAAATGAGTCAGGATAGAAATTTTTACAGAAATGTCTTCTCTGAAGCCAGCCTGTATCCTTCGTTCAGGAAAGACAACATCCCTAAGCAGGTTTACAGACAACACCAAGTTGGGCTGGAGTGTTGATTTGCTGGAAGGAGGTAGGAAGGCCCTATAGAGGCCTCTGGACAGGCTGGATCAATGGGCTGAGGCCAATTATATGAGGTTTAGTGATGCTAAGTGCTGGGTTTTGCACTTGACTCACAACAACCCCAGGCAGCACTACAGGCTGGGGGCAGTGGTTGGAAAGCTGCTCGGTGAAAAAGGCCCCGGGGGTGCTGGACAACAGCAGCTGAACATGAGCCAGGGTGTGCTCAGGTGGCCAAGAAGGCACTATCAGCAATGGTGTGGCCAGCAGGACCAGGGCAGTGACCGTCCCCCTGTACTTGGCTCTGGCGAGGCCACACCTCAAATTCTGTGCTCAGTTTTGGGTCCCTCACTGCAGGAAGGTCACTGAGGGGCTGGATCATGTCCAGAGAAGGGCAGTGATACTGGGGAAGGGTCTGGAGCACAAGTTCTACTAGGAGCAGCTGAGGGAGCTGCAGGTGTTTAGTCTAGAGGCTCAGAGGGCACCTTATCACTATGTACAACAGCCTGAGAGGAGATTGTAGCTAGGTGGGGGTCAGCCTCTTCTCCTGGGTAACAAGTGACAGGATGAGGACAAATGACTTCAAGTTGCACCAGGGGAGTTTTAGTTTGGATATTAGGAAAAATTTCTTTGCAGAAAGGTTTGTAAATTGTTGGAACAGCCCACAGAAGTGGTGGAGTCACCATCCCTGGAAGTGTTCAGAATATGTGTGGCTATAGGGCACATGGTTTAATAGTGAACATGGTGGTGGTTCAGGGTTAACCATTGGATTTGATGATCTGAAAGGTCTTTTCCAACCTTATCAATTCCATGATCCTACTAAGCCTTTCAGATCCTCTCTTAACACGTGGGTTTTGGTCATGTACGATACATGTTCCAGTTCCCAGGCTTCAGAACACAATGCTGCAAAAGACAATGCTTTTAGAAACTTAGATCAAACAGAATGATTGCTTGTGTTACGTAGGTATGATGACTATGACTATGGAGAAGTTAATCAGCTACTTGAACGCAGCCTGAAGGTTTACATAAAGACAGTGACCTGCTACCCAGAGAGAACTACCAAGCGCATGTACGATAGTTACTGGCGTCAGTTCAAGCACTCGGAGAAGGTATGTGTTCCAAAGCCAAAGTGGCTTCACAGAGACCCCTGTGCTGTTTGAAAATTAAAACATGGGGATACCTAAAGTGGCAGTAGCTGTCAGATGAACTGTTTCAAATCAGAGGAAAACAAATGAGATTCATTCCTTGAGTGTTAGATACCAATTTGACAAAAATACTTCTTAGTGTGCTGGAAATACTTATTATCGTTATTATTATTGTTGTTGTTTTGNTTCAGCAGTGAAAATGTCAACATGCCTTAAGATATCACATTAAATGCTTTCTGAAAAGGGTTCAGTGCATGTGTGCCTGCTAGCCTATCTGGCATGGGAACTGTTCCTTATTCTGTGCTCCTATATAATGGTGACAGGTAGTAGTAAAGAAAACCAAATATAATTCAGAAAGAACTAATGCCATTAGGATACAAAAAAAAGTTTAAAGGGGACTTCTNGCTAAAGAGGCTTCACAGAGACCCCTGTGCTGTTTGAAAATTAAAACATGGGGATACCTAAAGTGGCAGTAGCTGTCAGATGAACTGTTTCAAATCAGAGGAAAACAAATGAGATTCATTCCTTGAGTGTTAGATACCAATTTGACAAAAATACTTCTTAGTGTGCTGGAAATACTTATTATCGTTATTATTATTGTTGTTGTTTTTATTGTTGTTACTATTATTTTGAGTGACTTCTCCATAAAATTGAATGGACAACTGTAAAAGAAAAGTGGATAAACTTGAGAATGCAGAAGTGGTCCACTATGCCAATACTTGGGATTTGGAGATCAAGAAATACCTAAACTCATATATATATATATATATATATATATATATATATATATATATAATATTTATGGTGTTTTTCAGCAGTGAAAATGTCAACATGCCTTAAGATATCACATTAAATGCTTTCTGAAAAGGGTTCAGTGCATGTGTGCCTGCTAGCCTATCTGGCATGGGAACTGTTCCTTATTCTGTGCTCCTATATAATGGTGACAGGTAGTAGTAAAGAAAACCAAATATAATTCAGAAAGAACTAATGCCATTAGGATACAAAAAAAAGTTTAAAGGGGACTTCTTGGATGGAAGATTGCTTAAAGCAGCAGTTGAGGCTAGCTCCTTGCAGTCCTGGGATGTTGTCCATATTGGCATTACTACACTGCTGTCTCTAGAGGAGCTGTAGTCCTGCAGCAAGGTACAGGGAGAAGAGACAAAGTTTTGTTGCAGCAATACTTTACTAAAGGTTAGAAATTTCAGCCTGCATTCAGAGGTGAGCTAAATGGCTGACGTAATTTTTTACAGGTTCATGTCAATCTACTTCTAATGGAAGCTCGGATGCAAGCTGAACTTCTGTATGCCCTTCGTGCCATAACTCGTCACTTAACCTGAAGCACTCACTGGCCAGGAGTACAGGAGCTTTTACTGAGTATGTAAAGACCTTTCAAAATAGATACACACCAGAAGCTGTTTGTGATGTAGCATCAGGTTATTCAATTCTCTAGTGTCAAAGTTTAGCCGTGCTTCTTGGCGGCTGTAATGTGCAATGACGTGTTTTATTTTCTTGATGCTTAACATTACTAATGATAACAAAAGTAACACTGAGGAGCACTACTCTGCATTGTTTCCGGCTGGATTTCTGCACAGTGGTCAGGATCCTGAAACTGGTTTTATTATATCCAATCCTAGCGCTTTGTTCTTTAAGCACTGGAGTGAAGTGCTTAGAGACTTCTTTTTCCAAGCAATCATTTTTCAGATTAGTGGAGTCCAGCAGAAGATCAGTTCTGCCTGTCCTGAGAATGTACCACCACATCGTGACTCGTGACAGAGATGCACGGGCTGTGCTGCGTTGAATTGCCCACTGGATTCTCCTGTGTGTCCTGGAGACTGCTGCCAGTCACTGTCTTACTACAGCAATTGGAGGTGATGCAAGATGTGGATGCAAACATCGAGCACACTTTAATGTGAAATTAATCTTGATAAATCCTACAGCATGCTACTGAAGTGTGAAATTCATCCGCTTTGTTGTGCCCCTTCCCAAACAGAAGAGGCCTCATGATTTGCCATTTCAGCCACACTTACTGTGTTTCAATCATGCATAGTCTTGTTTTACTGACAGTCACCCTCAGTTGTCCTGACAATATCCATGCTCATCACGTGTTGCAATTTGTTTAGTTGGCACCTATAAAATTAATACACAGACTGACCAAAAATAGGGTTGTGGGGTTTTTTGCACTCTCTTCTTTATCAATGTTTTAACTAAGGAAAGTAAAGGAAGGCTAGTATATCTATTCTTTCATATTGGATGTATAGAAATTATTTCCCATAACTTTTTCATAGCATGAAATTGTAATATTCAAAGTTTTAAAAGTTTCTATGCATTAGTGTGAGTGAACAAAAAAAAAAAGTGCAATATTTAAAAAGAAAGCAAGCTTTTTTCCCTGACATGCCACTGCTAAAGTGTCCTTCTTATATAGCCATAAAGAAATTTTAAAACCAAATTTCTTTATTGTCTAAGGCCTAGCAGTTTTGTTTTAGCTTTTACGGCTTAAGACAACCTGATACTGAGATGCCAAAGCATCCCCAAAACAAAGCATTTTTGGACAACCAGTAATATTGGGGAAGGGAAGAAATAAGCTGCCAAAAATGTCACACTTTTGTGCTGTTTTCTGTTGCTTTTGACTAATTTTTGAGAGCACAAAATGTTGATATTTATAGCTTTATTTTGTATTGCATTTAATGAACCAGTGAAGTGCCTAAAGAAATGCTTAAACTTACCCAGTAGAACACAAGTTAACTGCTTCAACTTTTGTCTGTTGGTTTGGACTTTCCATATTTCTTTTGAGGAGGGTGACCTTTATTTCTGTGGTATACATTCAGAACTAACTGGACAGGTTAATTTTTAATGTTCTGTTGGATTGTAGAAGTTAATGCAGGACTTTTTTTCATTGGTGATTGCAGAATAGTTAGAAAAAATACTACCAGTCATATTTTGACACTTTTCATTTACAAAACCATGGACCAGTACTCTACTAAAGTTAGTTTTCTCTTTTCTTCCCTTTTCCTGATCCTTGCTTTGACTTTGCATGTTGGTTTTTCTGCTTTATCTGTCTGTTCCAGATTGGAAAGCCCAATGATTGTACACTTTTCTGCACTTTCAGACTGCAGACTCTGCATGTGAAAACCTTTTGAGGAAGAAATCAGTAATTGTATTTTTAAAGGTCATGTTGGCTATTTAGAAAACTACCCAACAGACAGCACTGGTCTGTCTTCTAGAGAGCATTGGGTAGAACATCAGATTTATTTATCTTGTACGGCTAACTGCAAAGATTTCTCAGAAACATTGAGATGCTCATATGTATGAACTTAGATTTACTTTCTAAATTGTTATGATCCTTTTCCCCCCTTCTTGTGATTGTAGTGGCCACGCCTAATGGCTTTTTTGCATCAAACAGTTCTGCTGAGAGAAGTTTTCATGCAATACTTTTGGGTTTTTTTTCAAGTGATGGGAACTGTTCAATACTACTTTAAATTTCTTTGCATTGAAAAGTCAAGTAGTTCTCAAGAAGCACAGTTGAGCTCTGGAAAGGAGGTGAAACTAGATTTGGGTAACTAATATGATGGCTTCGTTTCCCCTCAGAAATGCAAAGACTTATGGAGTAGGTTGAGTTTTACGTTTGGAAACATGAGTGCCTTTACTTCTTTCCTTACGAAATATACTTGCCAGCTCAAATGCCTTTGTGAGCAAAGTACATGAGCAGATTTGAAATACAGAAACCATAAATGGATTCATAAAACCTGTAGTAAACCAGTGTTTTGGTTTGGTTTTTTTAAGTGCCATATCAAGTCCCATATGGCTTGCAAGACATTCTATCATCGGAAATGTCATTGTACAAGTAGTTTGCTATTTCTCTCTTTTTTTTTTTCTTTAACATTAAATGCAAACTTGAAACATCTGGAAATGTTTTCCACGTGGCATTTTTTTTCAAAGTATTGCATTTACAGTGCAACAATTTATAGCCTAGTTTTTATACACAAATTTGGGATTTTTAATAGATGTTTGTTCAGAATAGGTGTTTAAAGTCAGACAATGTTACCACACACTTTATGCGTGCTTTAGGTTCACACTGAGCCAAATTTTAATGTGCAAGTGTTCTTGGATTTTTTTGCATTCTTAAAGCACTCATGAATGTGAATCTTCACACTTTGTTCATTAATATTTTTCTTAAGAGTACCATAATCATTGGAAGTGTAGATCCTCTGTGTTCCTTCATTGGAATTGGTAATTACCAGCATTCATGTTAGTCTACAAAATACCAGCCGTGACAACATAAAAACAAAGTGTACAGTCTACTGTCTACTGAAGAGAAAGCTTGGTAGGTACAAATTAACCAGCTAGCACAGGGAACACTGTGAGTAGGGAACAGAGCTTTTGAGCATGAACAGCTTCTTATCATTGCAGAGTCACTTAAAATGTGTGTTGCGACAGAGTATGTCCTTGTTGAGATCGCTCTATTTTTTTTGGTAATGAAGAGAAGTGAAAAAGGTGCCAACTGGAAGAAAGCATTTGCATTTCCCAGAACACTCTGCCCACAGCTGAACTTCATGAGAGTGTCATCATACAAGAACAGAAATAATTGTTAAAACAGAAATAATAATTTTAAGTTTGGGTGCAGTTATAGCTACTACAGCTAGTGCTGTGGTATCCTATGAGAATTTTGGTGAGCTGTAGATGGATTTATTTTCAGCAAGGCTGAATTGAAACATATATCCTTTGTCCTAAAGCCTTCATTAAAATGAAAATCACAGAATCACAGAATTTGCTGAGTTGGAAGGGGCCCACAGAATCATCGAGTCCAACTCCTGGCCCTGCACAGGGTGCCCCAAGTCACACCCTGTGCCTGAGAGCATTGTCCAAAAACTTCTTGCACTCTGTCAGGCTTGGTGCTTTGACTACTGTCCTGGGGAATCTGTTCCAGTGCCCAACCACCCTCTGGGGGGAAGAACCTTTTTCTAATATCCAGCTTAAACCGTTCCTAACTCAACTTCAGGCCTTTCCCTTTGGTCCTGTCACAGGTCACCACAGAGAAGAGATCAGTGCCGACCCCTCCTCTTCCCCTCACACAGAAGTTGCAGACTGCAGTGAGGTCTCTCCTCAGTCTCCTCTTGTCCAGGCTGAACAGACCAAGTGACCTCAGCCACTCCTCATACAGCTTCCACTCAAGGCCCTTCACCACCTTTGTTGCCCTCCTTTGGACACTCTCTAGTAGTTTAATATCTTTCTTAAATTGTGGTGCCCAAAGCAGCACACAGGACTCGAGGTGAGGCCACCCCAGTGCAGAGCAGAGCAGGACAATCCCCTCCCTTGCCCAACACCTTGATCCTTGAAAAGGATATACTTCAGCTGTAAGAGTTAAAGAATTGCCACTTATCAGCTCTTCCTACGTATTAAAAAAAAAGCTTTAAGGATAGGAAAATCAGTGTTTATAAACAATTACCAATGTAAGTATAAATTTAGAACAGATCAGAAGAGAACAAAAAGGAAGACATTTTGCTGCTCTCTTACTTGAGTGCAGAAAGTCAAAGCACCAGAATTTTCAAGTGTATTTTTGTTTGTAGTGATACTGATAGATATTTTCATGGGATTTGGAAAAAGCAGCTAGCTGCCTAAACTTCATTGGGAATTTAAGCACCCTGGCACTCAGCAAAATCCTAGAAGGTGCCCACTTGAATTTTTGAGTCAGATTTTTAAGGAAACTGAGTCACCTAAATAAAATAGAATAAAATTAATTTCCATAGAGACTAAAGGAGTAATTTGTACCAGATCCATGTGATTTGCAGTGATTGTTAACGAAATGGGTTGTTTTGGGGACTTAATGTAGACTTAGAGAAATCTCTCCTAAAGCAGTTAAACTGTAATCCTCTGCTCTTGCAGAACAGGTTCTCGATGTTTCTCATGCATGTGTGTTTTCCATGAACATAGGCATGCATTTCAGGCTCATGATCCAGAATTTGGACTCCCTTTCAGAAGAGCTGGGTTATTTAACCTCTAGTTGCAGAAAACATTCATTGGTGGTAGTAAGTGGATAGCATGTGCCTGAACTAAAAATTTTTGGATTGAAAGAAATACTCCAAATCTTCTTGATCTCAAGTGATGTTCTTTCAGTTACTTTCTGTAGATGTTTGGATCCTTCTCCATAAATAAGGGGTTGCACAAAATAAAGGAAGAGGGGAGTGGATTCATTGTAAATGAACTTTACCAGAGCGGATCTGATTATAAAGCTGTAAGAATCAGTTTGCTGTTAGAAGTCATTCCAAGAGCTGGACAAAATGTCAGTTTTCATTACCTGAACTTCAGATTTACTCTTCCTCATGTCCCCCAGCACTGTGTTTGTCTGAAGAGATGCATCCACCAGCTTTTCTGTATTTGGGAATTGTAAGTGAAACATTTTATCTCCAAATGAAAATTAATTTAGTATTTCATTCCTATTGCACAGATTACAGGTGTAGGAGATGGAGAGAGCACAGTAGTATGAGGAAACTTTAGGAGCATCTTGATCAGTGTTAATTTATTCCTTAGAGCACATTTCCTGGCAGGTGGTCATGCTGCTGCTCCCCCAATACGCATCAGGTCTCTCTTGCAGATGTTTAATCCTTTGCTGCTCATCAGGGGAAAAACTGTCATTTTCCAACCTGCCACGACCCCTGTCCTGCATCAAGTGCTTCCTGTCTTCCCAGTTCCTGACCCCGAGCAGCCATGCAGGGACAACCTCCCAGCCTTAACCTTGAAAACAAGGTTCCTCTATCACTGCTTGTTGTTAAGTGCAGAGGCTCTTTCTCACGTTTAGAAACACTTAATTGCCGTAGTAGGTTATTTCTGGACAGGAAAATTCTAAATGTGGTTCAAAAGGATGAAATTCAGTGTTTGCTTACTTTTAGGTAGCATTTGCCAGTAGCGTGTCAAAGCCTGTCTCTGGAGTTACAGTAAAAATCCAGTGGATCCACTAAGGAAAATGCTTTCTTTGGTGAGACGCCCCATGCTTGAGCTATTCAGCTGTGCAGGTTTCTCAGAGGGACATCTAACAAGGAATTTGAGGTCCCCTTCTGCCAGGCAGGCTTACAGGGCCATCAGGTTGGCAGCCCCTTGGGTGCTTCGCAGCCAGGCAGACTGCATCCAGCCTCTGGAATACGTGGATTTGGGTTTTTCATTTATCTATGGGAAAAAATCCAAATGCACGTTGTGGAGTGGCTGCTGGAGACAGAGGCAGACTTGGATGTTCCTGTGGGTACTGAGTATCACCAGGGCTTGTGGAAAATAGAAACCTTGTTCCTGACAGTAGTTAGAGGTACTGGAGATGCCAGTTGTTACAGTAATGGTGGGGAGCAAGCCACGCTGCCGGCATCGGGAGGTACAGACTGCAGGCACTCCCAAGGGGCCAGCACAGGAGGAGTTGAGGTATTGGTCAGTTGAAGAAACTTCACTGGTGTGTCTGAGAGGTTCTTTTGTATGCCTGTGCATAGGGGAGGTGGTGGAGGATGCCTCCTTCCAAGGTGTCCAGAGGGCTTCTTTGGGAAAAGAGACTATTCCAGAGATGGAGCAGGGGAAGGGAACTGTTCTGCCCAGGAAAAACTTGCTGCTGTTGAATTGCATTTTCTCACTCCCATCAGCCATTTGAAGGGAGTTTTGAGACAAAATGGGTCAATCACTAAGCACTGTGTCTCCAGCTGAGGAGTTTGGGGGGCAGCAACAGCAGCAAGTCCAAACACTAACAGTCCAAAACTGTGTCTCATTCCTCACTTCATGCTCATGTCGTGCCACCAGACCCAAACCTCTTCCCTCCAGCCCGGCTGCCACATGCCCAGGTGGCTGCCGGAGCAGTCTGCTCATGGTGGTGGGTGATGTGGCCATTTTTAGGGGGAAAATAATAATATTTAGGCTACAGCCCTTGGACTCTGTGAGGCAACGCAGTCAGAGGTCTTTTCACGACTGTGACCAGAACTGGATATGAACTTTAGCTTAAAAAATTAGGAATTTTGTAAACTTGAAATCTCTCAGTTTTACCCTTTTCTCCTTTTGCTGGAAAACCACATGATGAATGTATATGCTTTATCTTTCTATCCGACATAACTGAAAATCAAACTGCCAACTCCTTGTTTTGTATTAGCCTTTTTTTCCTTTAAAAAAAAAAAAAAAGAAAAGTTTGTGAGCAATATATGTAGCATGCTGTGAACGTCTGTTTTGATCTTTATAGTTACTCTTTAATCCATCAGTATTAACACCAGTTCTTTTTTGTGTTCCCCTTGGTACTTCGTATGCAGTGTAAGCAGAAGCTGTGATCGGCTTTGCAGTCCTGTGCCATGTTACTGTAACTCCTTGATTTTTTAGGAAGCACCTGACTGTGGGCCACCCTGGGGCAGGTAGCGTGCCTGTACACGACTGCCACTTTTCGGTCTCTTGTACTATGTATAGTTCTAAGTAGAATAAGCTTTTTAACAGAATATTGATGCGGTTTATGAGTCACGCAGGCTGCAAGTGTCTGGTGTGTGAGAGTTCTTTGTATTTATAGTTGTTGGGGTTTGGTTTTTTGTTTTGTTGTTTTGTTTTGTTTTTTTTAATTCATAAAGTAGCAAACTTGATAAACATAGCCACTTTAAACTGCTCTTGCTAAACAGACCCTGCTGTAGATAAAATACCACTGTAGATACAGGGAGAAGCACCAGTTGACCTCTCTCGACTGTGGGTGAGCTGAGCCCCTCTCTGCAAAAAGCACGGTGCGAGCCACGCGGCCACCCTGCGTTTGACCACATGTGGACCCAAACGTTGCGAAGGCTGGGGCCTGGCATCTGTTTCAGCCCCCTGGACCCTTAAGCCTGCCTCTGGCTGCCTCCCACACTCTGCTCACCAGTGCACAGGGCAAGCATGAGCCTTGCTGGCGTGAGAGGGATGGACAGACCAGCTGCTGGACCGCAAACATGGTCACGGCACTTTGCAGCCAAAAAGCTTCCAAGCCTCTCTCGAGTGCAAAAATTAGCCCTCGATTTGCTGACTGCAGAGCCTGGCACATCGGGGTAAGAAGCAGCAGTGGGTCCCCACTGGCAGCCGTGGGTCTGAGCCCCCTTGGCTGGGGCAGCAGGCAGGGCAGCGCTGTGCCCAGAGAGGGGCGTTTCATTGCATCTCCCACCTCTGACCCTCTGGACAGGGGATAAATTGTACCCAGCCCAGCCCAGCAGCTGTCAGCTTCTCGCCTCCTGCCACGGCCACACACGTGTTTTGGGATAGAGAGTTAAGGACAAAGCTCTGATCCTGCAGCTCCCTCCCACCACCAGGAAGTGGGGAAGCGTGGTAGCTCTATGGGGCTCTATGGGTCCCACAGTCCCTACAGCATCCTGTGGGCAGATGCACATCTCCTGTCCTGCCTCCCGAGTCACCACCTGCCCTGAGCTCTGGAGATAGGCCATGGGCTCCATGCTTTCGCAGGAGGTCTGCCTGCAAGGTGAGGCAGCTGCCAGGAGCTCACTGTGGGTTCCCACAGCAGCTTTTATAATTTCTTTCCTATTGTTGCTGGTTGGGTTTGTTGTTTTGTTGGGGGTTTTTTTGGCAAAGGACAGACTGACCTAGTGGGATGGATTCTTTTGTGTGTGACTTTTGTTAGTTTTTAAGTTACCCGACTTGAATTTATCTGAACAGATGCAGAAGGAACTTTCTTTTTTTGTGAGTTAAGAGACAAAAGCGCATTTTTAAACAAAGGAATCATGTATTAACATTTTAACAGCAATTCATAAATCTGCACTTTTTATGAGGTTTTGAAAAATCTATTTATAGGTACGGAACAATGGGGTTTGTTTAAAACTGTATCGCATTTATACTTGCTGAAATTACTTTCATTGTTATCAGTAGGAATTTCATTGGTTAAATAAAATGGATAAAACCTGTCTCCTGTTTGAGCCATCATTTGCCGCGTGCTGGGGAACACTGGAACACGTCTGGAGCAGAACATCCTGTGTTTTGGGACAAAATCCAGTCCTCAAAGTGTCCTTCCTCTCCATGCCTTTTTAGTGAGTTTTAATCTATGTATTATTTAATACAGAGATTATTTAATCCCTCTTTCAGGGAGACCTGGGCAAACTCCAGAGCAGAATGGGGGAGAGCCATAAAAACAGGAAGGGCATGTGAAGATGAGAGGAAGTGTGTGCTGAGGGTGCTGGCTCAGGGCAGTGCCAAGCTGATCTAGCAGGCAAATTGCCCCCAAGTCCCTCAGTCCTGCCCTCTGCCCCATCCATCCCGAGAAGGGTGACTTAGTGCTGAGGGATCACCAGGTAAGTTTGTCCTGGGGAAGATGATCATTTACCCCCAGAAAGAAAAAACTAGTTAACACAAGCTGCAGACCTGGGATGTTTTGGGTGTAACTTTACCTCCAGCTGCAGGATGCACCGATCACAATAAAATATATATATATATATATATATATCTCTGGACATATAAAGTGCTTATTTATTTGCTTTCTGTGGGAGTTCCAAAACACTGAAAATAGCTGTCATCTTAGGTCCAGGCAGAACTTCCTGCCCCCTTACAGGTCATGTGGCTGTCACCTCCAGGCACTGGAGCAGCTCAGGACTGTGAGGGTGACCGTGTCGCCAGCACCATTGTGAAAAAGATAAAAATCTTGCAGTATTCCTCAAAGCTAAGAGCTGCTGTGGAATTCCTGCTTTAGTCTCTAGAAGTCCCAGAACATGGGTGAGCAGCAGGGCAGGACAGTGCCACCCTCAAGTGAGCCCTGCCCTCATTTTGGTCCCTGCTCCTTCACCCAGTGAATGGTGTGAGTGCTCAGATGGGGGTACCCAGCACAGGCAGAGGACAGCCCTGCTCCCCTGCACCCCATCCTCACCTCTCTGGCTAGTTTCCCACAGGAAATCCAAAGCCAAAAACATCTGTGTTTTGGTGATTCCCCAAGACCTCCTTGACCATCCTCCTGGGCCACCAGTCTGCTGCCATCTACCCCCTGCCTCCTGCTCCCATACCAGAGACCAAAGGGCGGTGGCAGAGCAGGGACCATGTCACAGGGATGCTGATTTGCCCACACCGAGTGGCTGCGGGATCAACTTCCCTGCAACCCATAGGTGACTGCTGTGAGATGCCCCTGGGACCTGGGAAAGGGCCGTGGCTGGGATAAGGGTAGGCAGCCCTGCACGAGCAGCACATCCCTGGGGAGACACCTGGCTGGGCTGAGCCCAAGCCTCACTAGGTTCCTCCCCTCCTCATGGAGCACAGGGTGTGCCCCACAACCATCAGCTGGGAGTGTGGGCACCCCCAGCCTCCCGGTTGGAGCCAAGAAGCCATGAGCAGGGCAGGGTGGCTGGCAGAGTGGTGTCTGCCACTGCCAGCAAAGACTGGCTGCCCACTCACAGCCTGAGCAAGCCCACAGCTGTAGGGTTGGATTTCTGCTTGTGCCGGAGTCTCCTTTGCTTCTTCCCAGCACCACCTCAGGCTCCTTGTGCCATAGCATGGGGAAGAAATGGTGACCAGACCCAGACCCCTGTACAGAGCCATCAGTGGATCCACTCTACCAAGTGTACATTAACTGAACTGCACCCACCTGCACGACTTCATTTCAGCACTACATGCTAAATTAGACCAAATTATAGGCAATGTGTGAGCATGGAAATTCCCCCCAAAAACTTTTAATTGGATCATGATGGAATTATCTGGTGAGGCACCTGGGCAGAGGAGCAGAGGCTCTACAAACCCAGGCTAGAATTACATAGGTTTTAAATAACATCATTCATCATGCTAATGAGCTCATGTAAATATCATTGATTTTTTGTTAGCTTTTCAATATATAAAGGAAGATGATCACTGCATTTGTATTTCCTGCTAACTTAAAACCCTCCACATCCTTCCATGCATGTTTTCAGGCCCTTGCAGCAAAACTGGAACATTTCTGACCTGAAGGAAAGTGCTTTTGCAGAAGGGAAGCCTTCTTTCTCCTCCTTCTCCTGCCTGGGGCTGGTGTTCAGAGTATCAGTATATCCAGGCAATAAAACGTTGCCAAAAACTAGGTACAGCAAATGCAACAAAACGTGGTTTCAGTCAAAACTGAAGTGTTTTAGCAGTGGTGACCTGCAACATTCAGTGTTGACTTGCTCAGGAAGGAGTTCCCCAGCAGTTTGCTGCCACAGTGTGCAGCCCCATAGAGGAGGGCTTAGCTTCAGCCCAGACCACCTCTCCCATGCCGACCTATGTCCCAGTGTCTCTGAAAGCACCAGAAGGGCTGGGCTGGGGAGGTGATGCTGCCTGAACACAGGCGTTTAACTTGCCTCGCAAAATAACCTAGCTAATCTCTCTTGGCTTCCTCTGCAACCCGTGGAGAGAGGCAGAGGCTCCACCAGAGGGTGACATCTGCCCTGAATCATCTCCTGAGGGACTCTGATCTGCCTCCACCCTCCACGTCAGGGGAATCACGGTTGGGATGCAGCGTTTGGCTCGCAGAAGATGAAACTGCAGCTCACATCTGCAATACAGCACAGTGATGCTGAAAAGATTAGCTGAAAACATGGTGTTAGATTTAAGCTAACCCCTAGGTTTTTCTTTCATTTTTTTTCCCGATGAAAAAACAAAACAACAAAAATACATTTTTTGTGAAAAACAGGAACAGGAGCAGTTCAGTTGGAGGCATCATTACCAGCTCTAATTAGTAGACCTGAGTGCAAAGCCTCACAACAACAGAGGTCCAAAGCCCCAGTGCTGTGTCCACAGGAGTCCCAGCGGTGCCAGCAGGACATGCTGTGGGAATGTGCTCAGCGTTGAACACCTGCATCTGTTCACAGCTGGAAATGTGGGATGGAGTAAGAGTGAGATTTCGAATAAGCTTCTGAGAGAAATAAAGAACAGGTACCAGGTTCCCAGATAGATCTTACACCACCAAACCTTTCTTGGATTGGGAATGGGGCATGATCTGAAGCATTACAGGATCTGGGGATGGACAAAATTATCCTTCATCACTGGAGCCTGAGAGCCTGTTCACTTCTCCTTGATCACATGTGAAAGTTGATCATAGCCAGGTGCAAGTCAGTCTCTTCTCCCAGGTAGCAAGTGACAGGACAAGACAAAATGGCCCCAAGTTGCACCAGGGGAGGTTTAGACTGGAGATTAAGAAAAATTTGTTTCCTGAAAGGATGGTCAGGCATTGGAGCAGCCTGCTCAGGGAACTGGTGAATCACCATCCTTGGAAGAGTTCCAGGAACATATGGATGTGGCACTTGGGGACACAGTTAAGTGGTGCATTTAGTAGTGCTGTGTCAATGGTTGGACTCCATGATCTTAGAAGTCTCTTCCAACCTTAATGATTCTATCTGAGTAGTCACACTCAGCTGCTGTGGTGATGAGCCTCAGATTTGCACCCTTCTGACACCAGGACAGCCACTGTTACCATTCAAGCCTCTTCTGCAGCCATGGGCTCTGTGCCCTCACAGATCCTTGAGAAGGCAGCCCCTTGCCCCACATCAGACACTCATCTCGTTTTTGCAGACTGCAGTGGTGTTTTCAAGTGCAGGCTGTCATCTCCAGTGCAAAGGTGTACAGTTACCTCCTGCAGATGCCTGAGGGTGAGGGATGAGCTCATCCACCCCACAAATGCGCATGTTTTCCATTAACTCAAAAAATTGTGGGCCAAGTTCTTTGGGGGCTGGATTCATTCCACACAGGTCAGGCCAAGCTGTGTGGTGGAGGTGCACCCAGTGGTTAATCCCATCTGTATCAACAGGGCCACGAACAACCCCCACCACCACCCAAATGTGGCTGTGAGCGCTGCTCACTGGGTCGTTTCCAGCAGCACTCAGGAGGCATCAGACCCTGATATTAGTCTTACCTGCATGGAAGGATTTAGTGACCCAAGAGCCTTCCAAGGGGCTGTAGGAAAGACCATCCTACCTGTACCACCATCTGGGTGAACCACGTCAATGGACACCTCAAGGGCCTTCAAGGGTGGGACAAGCCCCATCAGGCACTAACCCCAGCTAAGCTTCATTGTCCCAGCTTTAGGCATCCAGCTGAAGTGCCCAGGTAAAAGCCAGGTGAGATATTTATACTGAACAAAGGGACTCTTGTGCCTGCAGAGAAAAAATTTTAAATGCCTACATTTAGATACCATAAATCCAGAAAGTGATGTCTCCATGAATCTATTGTATCATCCCTCTGGAGCTGCTTCACTCATCTCAGCAGCCTGTTGGTGTCAGGATCAAGAAAAGACCATTTCTCAGCCCTTACTGTTCACTGTTTAGCTACTGGCCACTCGGTTTCACAGTATCATAGAATTTTTGGGTTGGAAGGGACCTTTAAAGGCCACATAGTTTAACCTGGGACATCTTCAACCAGATCAGGTTGCTCAGAGTCCCATCCAGCCTAACCTTGAATGTTTCCATGGCTGGGGCACCTACCACCTCTCTGGACAACCTGTACCAGGATTTTACTCATTATAATTTACCCTCATTTTAAAAGAAATTTCTTCCTTTTATCTAGTCTGATGTTCTTCTCCCACATTTCCTCCCCTGCCCGCCAACACAGTCCTGCCCACCTGTTGCAGTTCCTGGCATTGGTCCATAGCCATCTTCTACCAGTAGGTACTGGGGATTTGGAAAAGTTACACACTGACATCTGCTCCAGATGTCCATTCTTCACCATATTAAATTAGCTTAAAACATCAATTTATTAATATAGATGATACTGCAGAAGAATTTGAAGCCTCTGCTCCAGTTTTGCAGGCAACTTTGCTGCTGGCTCAGTAGAAAATGGCTACTGAGGAATATTGTCACAATTTTCAGTATTTTTGGAAAGGAGACAGCATTCTTTTACCCTTAAAAATGGAAGAAAATGACACGTGCTAAGATGGGCCACGGCTGAAGGATATGCTTCTGAAAGGGAGAGAGACACATTCACATGCCAAACTTGCTGTTAGGCAGGACTGGCTGCTGAATGTCCACATCCAAACTGCTAATCCAGACCCTGGGCTGCTCTTGGATGTTTCCTGTCCTTGTTCCAACCTGGACCTGAAAAATATTTTCCACTAAAAATGGTAAATTGCCATGAAAAGAACCCTGTATGATAAATCACCCTGTTCTGACAGAGTGACAAATCCTTGGAGATTTTCCAACCAGCTGTAACACTAACACCACTGGAAAGTCTTTAGGCGTTTCTGCTTGGCTGGAAACACCAGTTCTGTGGAAATCAATAGCAGATGTTACCCAGTGTGAGATCCACCGAAGTAATTCCAACAGCCCAGGAGTCTGTGCAGCAAAGAGAAATCATCCCATGCCAAACCCACAGTATCGCAACCTCACTAATACACACACACCCCGGACACACCTCACACTCCTTGCTCCCAGACAATCCCTCCTGGCCAAACGAGTTGCACTGGTACTTATTTTCCAATACCTTTTCCATTCGCTGGCACTGACTGCGCTGGAGAGATAACCTGTGAGCAAGCATGGCTCGATTCCCTGCTGAACAGGAGCAGCTCCCTGACAAGAGGAAGGGACGGAGCTGCTGATGGAGTTCCACACAAGGCGAGTAGCTCCAAAACGTGCAATGCCTGCAGAGGTGTGATGCAGAGGGCCTGAGATTGGGCGGCAATCCTGCCAGGGCTACTGAGTTCCTCTGCCCAGCCCCAGGGCGGATGCAGCAGAGACAAGGGTCACCTCGAGGTGCAGAGACCCCTCTGTTGAAGCTTTGGGTGATCTGGTTAAGGCAGGGACACCTTCCACTAGGCCACACTGATCAAAGCCCCAGCCAACCTGCCAACTTGACCTTGACCATTTCCAGTGATGAGGCATCCACAGCTTCTCCAGGCAACCCGTACCAGTGCCTCACCAGTTCCTGCAGACTTGAGACAGATGCAGATTCAGCTGCAGGGATTCGTCTGCCCAAAGAGAAGTACCTGCAAAACATAGGTACCTGCAAAACCAACATCTGGTTTACTCATCACAGGATCTCTATACTTTCAGTGGAGTATAATTACCCCTTTCAGGGAACACAAGGCAGTTGTGATGAAGCCAGTCTGGAGACCGGCACTGCACAAGAGGGAATTTCTCCCTGTGAGCTGTGAAAAGCTGTGCTGCTGTGCTGTGATTTCTGTATAAAACCTGGCTATCATGCTGCACTCCAGTGCATCTCACTGCATGTCACAAGAATAAAACAATGCCCTCTCCTGGCACACACAGAGTCATATTCACTGCCTGCAACACCTCAGCTTTTACCAACTTATTCTGCAGCTTATTTAATTGAGCCTTAGAGTGCTTTGAGAGAGGAAAGGTGTTTTAAAAGCACAAAAGAGCCATTAATATCAGATGTCAAGCTGTTACAAGGAACAACTGTGCTGCTGGTGTTTTCTTGATTAGTCAGGACACCCTAGGTTGTATTATCTCATTTGCAACTGCGACAGAAAGTGATACCAGCCCCTCTTTGGAAAAGTCATTTTATTTTGTTGAAGCCATATATTTCCAAGGATAGAGTAAAGCTCAGGAGCCATATATCATGCCTAGATAAGAAGAATCTCAAACAGTGGTTTTTGCAGGATGTTGCTTGTTCTGTTATAATTGCTCGATGTTCAAGGCAGATTTCCCACTGCCTGCTCAGACACGCAGCACAGTGGAGAAATGCCCCATGCCAGTTACTGTTCTTAGCATTTGAAATCTGAGCACATTAAGATAATTTTAATAATATTGTTGCATACCTGCCCAAATCCTATAGAGCTGCAGCGCCTTAGATTTTCAAGGACTGTCCCCTTGCTGTCAGAAGTCATGGCTGCCACAGAGACGTGCTGGCCTGAGCCAGGTGGGGTAGTGACAGTGGTGGCAAATCGACAGTGCAGACCTCCTGAGGTGCCTCAGCGTTGCTGCTTATCAGCACATGAGCTCCCATGTCACTGCGACTGCAGAGCTGCACCAGAGATGCAGCGGCTGCTGGGTTCAGGTGTAGGGAACCTGCTCTGGGTACAGAGCCCCCAAGAAGTGCATTGCTGGCTGCTGTGCAGTGCCACACAGCTAAGATGGGTCAGAGATAAGGCCATACAGAAGGTGCAAGACAGCTGTGGGGGCAGCTACCCCTTCTCCCCAGTGTTTGGGCTGCACTTGAGAGCTGCTGCTGCCACACTTGCCTTCAGAGGCTGCTGGGAACCCTGAGGACCCCAGACTGGGGCCCCTGTCATCCCACCCTAGCATCCCCTGGGACTTGAGCTGGCTGCTTTCCTGCCTTGAGAGCTGCCACGTAGCCCTAGAGGAGTACCAGGACTGAGACAGCTTCTCATGAAGAAGTGGGAAATCAGCTCCACACCTGTCTTGACAGCAGACCAGGCATGTTTGAGTGGGCAAACATGCAAAGTTCAGTTTGGAGAGCATCCGCTGGCTGCTCTCTGCCTGTTAGAAGCAGTGACCTTGCCCCTTGCACCCAACATTCCTGTGGCAAAACACCACTGACTTTACCCAACTATACCCATACTGGCACACAAAAGTTGCCTTTCCTTTTGAACAAAGCCAGTGCTGCTTGCAGACAGCCTCTCTTTCTCCATAAACCAGCTGTGGCCCATGAAGGGTGAGACAGAGTCATCCTGTCTTTCCACTCATGCCACTGCTTCCCCACTTCACCACCTTTGTTGGCATCCCCAAGTTTGCCATTTGCATCACTGCTGAACAGGGTGCCACCTGGCCAGGGTGTGCTGGGCTGGGATGTGCACACACATCTGGTTGCATTGAACACAGCCCCTGAGCTGAAGAAACTACTCTGTCCCATTGTGAATCAGCCAAACCTCCTTTTCCCTCTGAATCCATCCACACCAGCTCAGCCTTGCTGCAGGCAACATGATGCAGAGAGTAAAAGCTGCCATATTAGTAACTGAGTTTTCTTCAACCCAGGACAGGCCACCACCAACACAGCACCACTGAGATGGCAGCACCAGCTTGCTCACTCCTGGGACTCATTATGGCATGCTGTGGCAGATCAGGGGTCCACAGCAAGCTGGCGCTGGAGGGAGAGACAGATGGGTGTAAAAGGAAGGAACCAGACATATAGGACTCTCACATGCCTCTTGGAGTCCAGCCATAGTAAATGCTGCTGAGACAGGAAGCCTCCCTCCTGCAGGCAACTGCACCAAGAGATCCAAAACCCCTTGCTGAGCCAGGCCCCAGGGAAGGGCAGCACTCCTGTGCTTTTTTCCAGCAGCAGCAGATGTCTCTGTGCCTCTCATCTGGCTGCAAACACCTAATGGTCCCCTGCAAAACCCTGATGTGTGCCCATGCTCCAGTGTTGTAGATGCTGGGGGACATGGCTCATGCTGGCAGAGGGAAGAAGGGGTGAAGAGTGAGCAGAGAGGATGAGCAGTGCAGAAGAGGGGTTGGTTCCTTCCGCCTCTTGACATTAAGGTGTCTGTGCATGGGCTCACCAGGTGGGTCTTCACACAGCAAAACAAGTGCTGCAGCCTGGGATCCCTCCTGCCTCTCCTCCCACCTGACAATCCATAGTCCCCTGCATGCTTCAGGAGCAGTCAGCTCTCAAGGGAGGCAAGGCAGGCGGCAACAGATTCAAAGCCAAAAGTGCAACTTTCAGATGCTGCTGGGCTTTGGAGCAGGCACGAGAGCTTCAGGGCTAAAACATTCATGGGCATAGACCTTCAGAGAACACCACATCTTGAACATTCAGGGCTTAGACCTTCAGGGTCAACAGACAGTAAGGAAGGGTTGGGGGAAGATAACCTTGGTATGGCTAAGGAAAAATGCTTTCCCATCATGCAAAAAAAATGGGCAGTGTGTCTTTCCTTGCAGCAAGATCCATGCAATTTCAGACATCTCGAAAGGCCTGAGGACTATGAGATATACCCAGCTGCATCCCCTCCACCAGTGGGACACCAGAGAAATGAGCAATGCAGCCAACAGCAGGACCTTGCCCCCATTCTACCCTGCTCCCTGCTGTTTCCCAGCCCCAAGTCATTGCACTCTTGCCTCCTTCTCCTCTCATTAAGTCCCAGTAACCCTCTGTAACTAAAGTCCTCCCCTGACCACCACCACTTGCTCCTTGGATTGGGCTTCTGCAGAGCTCACTGACACTGCATAAGTCTCAGAGTCACCATAGCCAGAAAGAAATTACCTTGTACCACATTTAGTGTGCATTTCCCAGAGGAAGCATCTTCACACCTGCAAATCACAGAAACTTCGTGGCCTGCACCGATAAAACCCGAACATTTTACAACAGACAGAACTTGAGTTACAGTGGTGGTGGCCCCGAGCAACATTGCATTGGCCCTCCTTGTTATTCCCCAGTCAGTTCATTATTATTAATGTCACTACAATAAATACCAGAATGAAATTGACAGCATTTGGCCACATATCTTAAAGCATTGCCCCACTCCTCCTTCATTCCACGTATTTGCAGCCTTGGTTTCCATCCCTATCAGTCATCAGAGGAGCCTTTAGGGACAAACCGTTTGACGATGTGACCAGCTAGGTAATAAAAGCCATGCAGAACCGCAGCTGTGGCATCGATGACCAGCGAGAAGGTGCCCCCGATCCCAGTGGCCATGTCTTTAAGGACAGAGGGAATGGCACAGATGGAGTGGTAAGGGAAAGCAGCAAGGTGAAGGATGAAGCCCACAGGGATGGTCAGGATCCTATAGGTGAGAGAAACCACATCTCGAACAATTTGCAGGAAGCCCAGGAAGATGTTGATGATGACCCTCCCAACATCATAGGGGATGCTGATGAGCACCATGCTGACGGCTTTAAGGTAGGACACCATCCCATTCCACAGGCTGCAGACTCCATCCAGAATTGTACCAACAACTCGTTTTACGACAAGCCACAGAAAATAAAACACAAATTTCACCAGCTCCACAAAGATGTAGATGAGGAGTTCCAGAAGTTTGATGAAAGGGGTAGCAATGATGCCAGCCACTCTTCTCACCCAGCTGCTGTCTTTGGTCTCCTGGTTGTCACTTGTTTGTCCTTGTTCTCCAGAGCGGATCTGACTGACAGCTTGCAATACTGCTTCTCTTTTCTCCTGGCTTTGTTTGTCTTCCCCACAGTTGCCCTTGAACAAGTGAACTCCTGGTAGAAGCTGCTTCTCCAGCTCTCTCACAGTGAGGTCTGCTAAGCTGTTTTCGTCATTGATTTTTTTCACTAGTCCCAGGGACCATCCCTGTGGAGCATCACAGCAGGCTGCCAGCCAGAGGCTCTCTGGCACTGACACCTTGCCTTTAACTCGGACACTGGAAGGAATTGCACCTGCAAGGAGATATAGATGATCCATCTTGGAGCAGTGAGGGATCAGAGCTTGCTCCACTACCTTCCCAATGTCTCTGTGCCAGCTTTTGCTCAGAGCTGGGCTCAGAGGGACAGCGTTCGTGAGCGTGTAAGTGGCCACCTGGAAATCTTCCTCATTAAGCAAACTGGGATTGAGAAGGCCTCTCTCGTAGCCAGAGCCCACGTAGTCTGAGGTCAGGGCTTGATTTGCACCAAGGTTGGCCACAGTGCCACCAATATCGGCTTCATGCACCATTTCATGCAAGTCATTTTCTGGATCATCTATCTGAAAGAGTAGAGAGAAGCGTTACTGCATGCAATTCACCTTCCTAGAAAGCAATGTGTAAACTGGGCCTAGACATTTACTTTTCATTAGGACTACTAGTACATGCCGTGCCCTGGATTATATCCTGCACCCTCTCCTTACTTTCCTTGAAGTGCTTCAGAGGAGTGTATTCTCTACTTAGCTTCTCTGCCAAACATATTGGTTTAGGCTCCAAAGGATATTTGCAGCTCTCCAGTCTCATACACAGCACAGCACAGCCTTCAAAATCTCATCAGGCACCCTATACCAAACCTCTAACTTGTGCTTTGTCCTAGAAGAGATTTTTAAGACCAGCAGATGGCTTGATTTAGGGTCATGTTTTCACCTCCTACTGTGGTGGTACCTGCAGTTCATTTAAGAACTTAACCATGGCACCTTAAGTCCCTCTGAACTATCAAATCCAAGCCATGGGGAAAGAAAAAATCAAACAAGCCATGGTGTATAAGATGTCTAGAGAAGGCATTTACCTCTCACCACTTATTATGTAAGAAGCAAGCATGAAGCCATACATCATGTCAGGTGACCTGAACTTCCCTATCTTGAGCAGGAGACACAGCAGTGAGCTCCTAGGGCTGTTGCAGGGCTGGTCATCAGCAGTCTGATCCTCATGTCACTTATAGTCTGAACCTCATCCTTAATGACCACATAGCTCCTGGCATAACATGGGTGAGGGTGCCATCACCAAAGGTCCTTGATGGAATCTGTGCTACCTGCTTGTGTCTGCAGTTCCCATGCAGTGGAGCCAGAGGTAGCAATTACTGCAGTGGGAATTTGTCCTGGAGCCATGCATGGGGGGAAGGGGGCAGGCAGAGGCGGTAAAGAGCAGTGGGAGGAGAAGCACTAATGTCAGGGTGTGTTCAGGTCTTTCTCAGGTGGCCACAGCTCTGTCTGATCCACAGTCATTCCTATTGACACTGCCTGAAACTGCTCCAGAGGGCTGTGCCAAATTGTCATTCTGTTCCTCAGATTAGAGGGTGAACATGTTGGTAGAAGCTCAGGGGTGGCAGATGACCTCTGGCAGTCACCGCCTTCTGTATTCTCTGTTTCAGAGGCTGTGGCCCTCAGGTCCCAGTACTGTGCTGGCCCAATTAAACCTTCTGCCTCTGCCCCAGCTTTAAATTGTTTACTGCACTATCTAATATGCACTTTGGAGACATCTATGGCAGACAGTTCATAGTCTACCTTGAATCACTGCCAGGTCATCCATCTTTGTCTCTTGACCACCCTGCAGTGCACTTGGACAGATACGCAACTATGTCCTTGCAACCTTACACAGAGTTTGCATCCTCTTAGTGCCACATCACCTCCTCACAGTTCTGCACCAGCCTGTGCTGAGAGCCAGGATGAAAGGGCCAGTGTCGGCCAGTGTCAGCAGCTGTCCATCACCCTCACCCAGGAACTGAGCTCTGGCTGGCCTCCTGCATCAGCCAACCCCCTGCAGTCAAGGTGCAGGGCTCCCTCTGCACCAAGCTTGGTCGCAGTGCCAAGCCTGGCCATTGCAGAGGGCTGCATTACCCCACCTCCAGCTAAGGAGGTTTCTTGCTCTTTTTTTTTGAAGCATCTGATGCTTATTGCTTCAGGACTGGGAGGATCATTGTGAGTCCCGTGTGCTGATGCACAACTCACAGCTTTTTCTAAATGCACTGCTTAAAAAAGACCTAATTCTGCACTTTTACTGCCTTATTCTGCCCCTCTTGCTTAGTCACCCCGAACAATGGGCTGCAGCTGGCTGATGAGGCCAGACATTTTGCCATTCTCCCCTTCTGATGAGATGATGGTGTGCCATGGGACAAGGGATGCACCCAGTGTGTTTAATCGCACAGAAGAGGTGAGGGGGATTGGGCACAGATGTGAGGCTGTGCCCAGGAACTGTCCTCAGTGCTATGACCCTTTGGAGTTTTAAACCCTCTCAGAGACACTCATCCCATCTCACTCCCATGGCGAGTGCTGCCATGCTACAAGGACACATAGACCAGCTACAGACCAGCATAGATGGATCAGCTCTGCCTCCTGGCAGATATTCCCAACCTACATGAAGAAGAATAAACTTAATTTCTCTCTCCTTATGAGCTGCTGCATGCAAACCTTGAGGAGCCTATCAAGAAAATATGTCCCTGGTTACCTGTCCAGTTGCAGGCCTTTGCACATACCATCGGGATTGTTTGGGTGCAATTAAAAAAGAATATGATAAAATGCAGCTGTGTGCTGTTCATGTGTAAGGCTCTGACATCACCTAATTATGCTTCTAATAACTCCTATTATGGTTTGTAATAACTAATGCGTACCTGAGGTTTTCAGGCCTCCTCCAGCTCAGTCCCAAAGGCAGGCTGTCTCAGCACTGCATCTAATCTGCATTGCAAGATACATTTCTTCCCTGCTTCAAAAAGCTTCTGGCTTGTGTCACCCCAAAGCATAGTTGCGTTCATGGAGTCAGCCATGAAGCCACCTGTCCAAATAACCTGGAATAGCTCAGGGCAAAATCCAAGCAGACAGGTAAACTCCTTATCATAGGATGGAGATTTCAAAATAACTTACGTGCCTGAAGCCTGTATGGATGTTAGCACATAATATTGATCTGTGTCATTAAGCGGAGGGTGCAGTTTCACAGATGAGACAGAGGCAGAGGGGGATTAAAAGTATGGCAACACAGTTATTAGGGCAGGCAGCTTCCATTGAGTTTGGTCATTCAACAAGGCAGGACCTCCCACCCTCCCCTACCCTATGTAGGTTCCCTGGTGAACTTCAGCACCCCTCTTCCACTGCTACTTCCTCAGGCATCCTTGCACCTTTGATTGAAGTGGAAATGTTTGATCTGACCTTAGTGTGAGATTTGTACGTCAGGGAAGAGGCACACTGACTCTTCTTACACTGAGGTTTCTGTAGTAGGACATTCACATGAGTGGCTCTAGATGTACCTGTTCTCTTGACTCTCTACCAAGAGAGATTCCAAGAGCAGCTCAGAGGTAGCTGCACTAAAGCTGGGTAAGAATCTCAGCTTGGTCATCTGCCTGGTGGTAGCCATCAACCAAATGAAAACACAAGGTAATTCATCCAGCCCCTCACACATTAGGATGGAAAAAGCAACTCCAGAGTTTTCCATCTCTCTCTAAGCTACAGAAAGAATCAAACACAGAGATTTTCAGACAACCAAAATGCAATGAGGTAAAAGACACCAAAGTGACTTGCTCTCTGCCCCTAGGAAATCTGGGGCAGAACAGGTTTTCAGACCTGCGCCTGGGGGAGTCCTATCAGTACCCTGCTCATCAGCCTACCCTTCCTGCTCTCTAATTTTTCACTAATTGCTGAATTAATTCATTGTTTCCAGCTGCCAATCGGCAGTTCGTGGCACTGACATTCCTCACACTTGTCACCCAATTACTGCCTCTGTGCTACATTTGGCATTTGTTTCTCAGGCAGACATTCCTGAGGAGGGAGTGAGACGGTGCCCTCACCACTGACATCATTATCCCCCCAAAAAAGCATATGACAACCCTGAGGCTCTCACTGGAGTGCTGAGAGTGTTTTTATAGTGATTTCTTTCCATTTGCTGTGTGTCTGCATCTCTATGTGCATGCACATGCCACTGTGCAGCTGAGCCAGATTGTACCCAGCTATCTTGGCAAGGAAATTACCCAGAAAATCAGTGATATGACCTCCCTGGGCTATGCTGTAGAGCAGGTGTTGCTAAGGGTTCCCTTCAGCAGCTATCTGACCTAGCCTTGATAGAATACACATGATGGGTGTGAAAGCTCTTCCCCACTCTCTCCTCCAAGTGGCAGTGTCTGAGAGGGCTGTATGTACTTATTTCTTGAGTTACAAGAATTTTTCATATTCTTGATTTCTTCTCCTTACATATCCTTCTGCAGATTTTTTTTGTCCTAGTACTTTTCTGTCTCAGTCAGAGGTTCCTCCAGGGAACTGCAGAGCTGCTACCTCCTGCCTCTAAGATACCTGCATTTCAGCAATGGATGAAGGGGACCCATTAGTGGGTCTAAAAACTACTGTCAGCCTGTGGGGCTGCTCTGAAAAAGCTAGAGCAACTAAAGTTAGCACCTGCCCTATTATTTCTGAGGCTGCAGAAGGTTTTGGTGGCAGGACACACCAGGTTTGGGACTCTGGAGTGCTGGCAGGAACAAAGACAAGATGAGGGGTGAAAAGGGATGGAGCAGGAAGGGCAGAGAAGCCAGCTAAAGGGAGGTGCAGGAGAACCGAAGTTACTGGGGGGGGGCGTTGCCTGTGAAGTGGAAGGAACTCAGATCAAAAGGGCCTTAGGAACTCCTGCAACTCAAAACCCAGCCCAGAGAGCCAGGAGATAGTCCAAGTTGAAGATAAGCATTTAGGATCTCCTGTCTTCACTACCTGTGGCCTTGTGGCCTTAGTATCTTGTCACCACACATGAGAAAAATGAGCACAGCATTCTCCTGGCAGAGGGGTGAACTTTGATTGTGGCAACATCCAGTAGCTGAGGGCCACACTCCCAACACGCTGCTCTGACACTGCAGCCATTCCTGCCCTAACAAAGCACCCTTGCACACTGACAATCTTTCCTGAGCTCAACAGATGGGGTAGCTTGACGTTGCTACAAAATTCCTCATTATAACTGCTGAAAAATCTAAAACATTGCAGGGGGGGTGGGGGGAGGAGAGATAATGTTTTCTTAGGGCACCACCAATTTTTAAAGGATTTCCTTTAAAATGAACAGACTGAAGACCTTGCTTAAACATGCCAAGTGTCAGGGGAGACAAAAACTACTGATGCTCTGGCAAAATTCATTTTATACTGCATACTTCTGACCTGACTGAAGCCTGCATGCCCCAGGACACAGAAACTCATTTCCCTACCTCAGTCTGCAACACTGGGACACACTGAAAAGCTGCAGCATCAACTTGGTGAACCACAAATGGATGTTTTATCTCTGCTCAGTGAAGCTAAAGAACTCCTATCAACACTGTGATCACACTGGCAACAGAACAAACTTGAACTTGACACTGCGATGTTTAACCCACCAGCAGTGCTCCCTGCCCACAAGAGCTGGCTGGGCAGGACAGACATATCACTGGTGTCAGAGAGGGCTTTCTGCTCCCCTGACACTGCACATTCATGCAGCAGCCTCCCAGTTTTCATTATAAGCTCCCTGGGATAAGAAACTATTTGTTTGCTCAGTTCCAAGCACAAAAATAAGTTCTGCTCATGCTAAATTCATACCAACAGAAGTTCAGCAAACAGAGTTCCTGCCTCCTTTGCAAAATTCTAGCTCCAGCTTCACCCAGAGGAAATGTTCTCCAGGAACAGTTGCTTTACAGCAAAGGAAAAGCTGCCTTACCTGCGGTTCAACCAGCCAGTTCTCCTCCTCACTTTGAGCTGGATTTGTAAACTTAAAAGCTGAATAAAGAGGGATTTTGTCCTTAGTACTGTAGAGGGTTGCAAAGCGTGGCTCTTTGTTGTACTGCTGACAGATTTTCACGTGGAAAGGCTCCGTAAATCCTTCGGGTGGGACTTGTCCAGGGAAGAACACGTTACACTCGGCAAAACCAGTTTCATCCTCTCTAACAACTCTGCCCTGGGAAAAGCCTGGGAAAACTGAGATGCAAAGCAAGAATACAATTGACGTCTTCATGGTCCACTCCCTGGAGCTGAGAGAAGCCCCGTCTGCCTCCGCTGGGTACGGCGAAGGACCTACGCTCAGAGTCCATGCAGCAGCGAAGCCAGAAAGCGTCTGGAATTCGGGTGTAGCGTGCGAGGGAAATGAAATATGAAACCACAGCCGATCCCTTCGGGGAGCCAGCGCGTTCTGCAGGCAGCACGTTGTGAAACCGAACGTGCGCCAGGCTGCTCTGACACACGCTGCGGACGCAACTGCCCGCAGGAGATGATGCCAAGCAACCTGAAATCATCAGGGCTCGGTGGGAAGAGGAGGAGGGACGCCTATGGCAGCGGCAGGGCTGGAGCTGAGCAGCACCGGCTGTCCAGGCTGGGGCTCAGCGCCGGCGGGGGTGTGGTGTGCTGCATTGCAGCAGTCCCCGGCAGGAATTTTGGCTGACACAGCCAGAAATGTTCCTGAGGCTGTCAGAGGGGATGCTGCAAAGTCAGATTCACCATCCCAAAGAAGGTATTAGCTGTCCTCTCCAGCTGTGAACCTGGCCAAAGGAAAGGGAGAGGGAGAAGAGAGGTGGCAACATTGGAGCTGCTGGGAGCCCCCCTTTGTACTTTTTTTGGGGTTTCTGTCATCACTATCGCTGCCAGCCACATGCTGCTTAGATGCCTGGGAAAGGCATTCACCTCCCATCTCTCCTGGTGCTGTTTGGGGCATTCAGAACCCTCCAGTATCACCTCACCTTGGGAGACCCTCCCTCAGAAGAGATTAACAACAAGCAGAAGGATGAAGACCCTTGGATCACATACCCCTGATCAGCATCCACCTCAGAACATTTTGGCCAAACCTATGGAACTGGCAAAAAAAGGGAATGAAGCTGCTCCTCTGAGTTTATGTTCAGCAGAGTAACCATCCGCCCAATAAACAGCTGCCTACAATACCTTGGCTACTGCTGGGTACAAGTCGTCTTCCTTCAGTGACTGGGAAAATTAATGTTTTCAAAATAGTGGAGATGGAAAGGAGATTACAGAGCAGTACCTTGGAGTCAAGAAGAGGCAGCATTTTCCCACCCAAGAAGTGAGATGTGATCAGCTGTGTTGCCATCAACTTAAAAAATCCTGGATGCCAATAGGGCAGAAGTCCCTTTTATAACAAAATTTCCAAGCAAAAAACTTCCCAAGTGCTACCATCTCACAAGTACTTTGCAGACAAGGTAGGATTAATCCATACTGAAAATTATGAAGTGGGTCAGTGAGTGGTTAAAGTGCCTGGCCAAGGTCAGAGAAGGAGTCTGTAAAAGGCTCAAAATAGACTGCACTGTATGACTATCATTCTTCTACTCAGGGATGACTTCTGGAAGTATCAAGACAAGGAAATACGTCAACAGCTCTTGGCGTGGTGATACCAGCTAGGGGAGACAGAGGCAGGCTGGACAGGCTGGGGAACAACAGGAAATGTAGTAAATGGGCTTGGATTTGGTCCAGGCAGATGACTGGTCACCCAGCCCTGACAGAAAGAGTTAGTCATGTTCAGGAAAGGTGACGGAAAGGAAAGCAAGACATAAAATTTCATTTTGCTGGATGTAAAAAGGCTCCTGGAAAATCAAGAACTGAAGCTGAACCTTAGCTGTTAGGTGCTTTTCTGATCTCAGACTTGCAATTACCTGGACAGCAGAAGAAAATATTTTCACAAGCACGGTAAGCCCTGCTACTCAGGCAAACCTAGGTCTGACAATGACTTTAAACACCCCACTCCAAGGCTGACATGCATTACCCCAGCATGGGCATTGTCCCAATCCAACAAAAAGGCAGCGTGAGGTGTCTCAAGATGTGAGTGACAGCAGCCACCACCACGCTGAACAGATCAATGATTTTCACCAGGAAACAACCTGCCTCTGTCCTGGACCTGTAAATCAACCTCTTGCCTCAAAGTGGCACCTCTGTCTCATCAGATGTATAGCCCGAAGTTGTCTTCTGAGCCTCAAGGGCTTTTTATGGGCTTTGGGGAAATTCTGAGGAGTTCTTTCCTTTCAGGGTGTAAGGCTGGGGTCTGTCTGCCAGCTTAGCTCTGTGTTTACCAGCAAACAGATAAACCTGACTCATCCCAAAGAGCAGGAGCTTCAGGTTCTCACCTCCCATGAGGAGCATTAGTTGAAAGCCAGCATGGAGTTCCACTCCTCTTCTCCCAGTTCAATTTTCTGTCCAAGTGAGGTGCCTTTCCAGTTTCTATCGAATTTAAGATAGCTGTTGTGACCCTTGAACACAGAGCTGGATATTTTTTTCTCTTGCTAACATCATTATTACTAAAGAGACTAGTGCCATCATCGTTCTGTGTCACTCGCCACGCTGAAAAGATAAAGACAAAAGGACTGCTCTGCCCTGGGAAGATTACATTCTCAGCCAAGGGACCACAGACAGAGAACTCAAACACAGTGAGATGGAGTTGGCCACAGGTTTTGATGACTTGGTGCTGCAGTAGCTTATCTGCTATCACACTCTTTTATAGGCATCACAGGGAGAGATGCCTATAGGCAGTCATAGCGAATGATGCCAGAAGGAGTATTAAGATCACATCCAAAACAGCCCTAAGGCCATTGATGTGAGCAGAAGGGCTCTGGCAAAATACACATTGAGTTGGCAATGGGCAGTGTGAGCTGGTGGTGTCAGCATGAACTGTGGCAGCAGCATGGCCTTGTGGGAGCTGGGGCTGCCTTCTCCAAACCCATCTGGGGGCGACAGTGCAATAAGCTGAGCAGTGCCAACAGTGCAGACAAGAATCTGATATTTCACGTGATGGAGCAGAGGGAGCCCAGGGAGGATGCAGAGTGATGTGGCCAAAGGGACACATGAGAAAAGTGATCATAGAATCACAGAATATCCGAGGTTGGAAGGGACACACAAGGATCGTTGAGTCCAACTCTTGGGCCTGCACAGGACACTCCAAGAATCACACCATGTTCCTGAGAGCACTGTCCAAACACTTCTTGAACTCCGTCAGGCTTGGTGCTGTGACCACTTCCCTGAGGAGCCTGTGCCAGTGCCCAGCCATCCTCTGGGTGAAGAATCTTTTCCTGATACCCAATCTAAACCACCCCTGACTCAACTTCAGGCCATTTCCTTGGGTCCTGTCACTGGTCCCACAGAGAAGAGATCAGTGGCTGCCTCTCCACTTCCCCTCATGAGGAAGCTGATCACTCAGTGGCAGGCAGAGGTGTGTGGGGGACAAGAGAGGCTGTAGACAACAAACTGTATAGACACAGGGTTTGCAAGGCATGACAGAGGTAAAGTGTGTTGGGGAAAATTAAGAAAGGTTGGAGAGAAGGAAGGGCAAGAAAACAGGTAAGGATCCAGGAAATAGTATTGACCAGCAGAAAAAGGAAGATACTGGGTAAAAGTTAGAGTGGAGGAGGATCTGCATTCCTGAAAATCTGGGGTGCTAAGATAAGGTTAAGAAGGAAAACAAATGGAAATATGTGTGAGGAAACCCAGGAGGCGGGTTGTGACAGGTCAACTGAGAAGATGAGAGAAATCTGAGGAAAGTCTCTCGTGACAAGAAAATAAGGAGAAAATACTGAGGAAGAAGGGGAAAGGAGAATGAAAGGTTTACATCCATCTTCATTGACCTGACATAGATGAGCAGTCTTCCTGTTCTCCAAAGGTCTCAAGCACCAAGAACAATGTCTCAAAAGGAAGAATACCTCCCTGCAAAACAAACCTGAAAAGCATGTCAGCATCCAAACTCTCTAGCCATTAAGAAGCTGCCAGGCTTGTCTGTCTGCTTTCCCACACTGTTTCTCCAGCCCTGTCTCTGTTCACACGGCTGACATTGGGTTTGCTACAAATAGAAAATCTATCTCCTCACATGCTTGACCCCTCTACCCTAGTCTTTCAAAACATTCTTGACTCCAAATATTTTTCCAGGCTGGATCTCCAGTCTCCTATCATGGCCTCTGTGAGACTCTAGTGTTGTATGTGCTGTCCCTTTCTTCTGAGAAGAAAAGGAAGACAGTGTCTCCAAGGGCAAGCAGTCTCACGAGAGAGACACTGTTTCAGGAGACATACCATGCTTGGACTTGGAGCACAACCGTGCCAGCAGGCACACCATGGCATGTCAGAGAGCAGAGCACAACCGTGCCAGCAGGCACGCCATGGCATGTCAGAGAGCACATCTGCCTCCGCACTGTCTCATGGGGAAACAGTCTCTTTTTTAAATTAGTTTAAAAACTTGGTCTGGGAAGGGAGCCCAGTGCTGAGCTACAGAGAAAAGCAAGAGTGAAACAATTTTCCTATTATAACTAAGAGATTCAAGGGCTAGGGGAGGGGGTGGTCGGAAGGACAACAAACTCTTTAGGGAAGAGCTTAAAAACACATTTTTGGGATTTTGATTCCCACCTAAAATGAGGTTTTGATGCCAATCTCTGCTGCCTTTTGTCTTCACACCTTCCCCATGGTGTTCCTGGTGTTGGTTAGGAATGGGCCTCTACTGGCAGTGCTGCTTTGTTGCTCACCTCTGCCATGATGCTCACAAGCAAGAGTTGCCTAGGGAGAGACCATGAAATGCCTCAGACTGCCAGGGATGCTGATGTGGCTCCTCTGCTTCTTCACTTGCATTTTCTCCTGTCCAGACTCAGTGTCCACCCACAGCAGACGGTGGATGCCCTGAAGCAGTGTCACAGCTGAAATCAGAAGAGAAAAAGACCATGAAGTTTTAAACAAAAAATTATAGAGGAGGTTGTCCATGGTGCAGAATCAGAGGAAAAGGGTGACAACTGGGGACAGTGAGGCACCCAAACTGCTCTATGGATGGTAACACCATTAGGACAGAGACATACTCTCATTTTGTACAAAAACTTGCACAGTGGGAGTCTGACAGGCACCTTGTAAACCATGAAGTATAAATGCATTGCATAAACACTGAATAAAATTCATAAAATCCAAAGGCTGCTTCCCTTGGCACTTTATCACAGTCTTCATACCCAAGAGATCTCCATTAATCTTCAGACTGTTTGAAAGAACCACAATGACAATCCCATGCTAGACAGCAAAAGTAGGATAGATTTAGATTAGCATATAGTATAAGGCTATGTTTTTAATAGTGCAAATGATTATCTGTCAAAATGAGCTATTTAGAGATGTGCTGAAAGCTCCATTACTTCCATTCTTTAAATTAGGAGGTGCTTTTTAACATGATAGCAACTACAAAAAAAGAGTTGATGTTTCAACTGTAATGGCCTTTGTTTTACGGACTGTCCATTACTCAGAACCACAACAGCTCTTATACACCTTAAATCTGTTTTGGACAGGGAAGTTATCCACTTACATGCTTTTCTTCTAGGTATTAATATTGATTTTTTTACTATTTGTTTTATTTTATATTTTCAAAAGTGTGGTGTGATTCAGTCAATGCTGAGAGCCTGCCATGCTACATGCTGCCCAAAACAAGGCGTGAGAGAGTTCCTGACAGTCTGCATTGACAAAAGACTGGTGAGTGGGAACAAAATTAGAGGTACAGGCTTGTTAGGCTTGCATCATCTCAGAAGAGGGAAGGAGAAAGCCATAACCCTTGAGAAAGCTAAACCTGCTGGCAGGATCCAGAACCTCTAATCAAGAGGCAAGATAGTAGCCACACCCAGGACTGCCTGTCTCCAGAAACACCACTGTGTTTTGGAAGCAAGGAGTAGTAGGAGGAGTGAGATATTCTGCATTAAAGGTTTGGCCAGACATGATAGATGGATATGAGGTTCCAGCTGCACCCCAGCTCCAGCACCCTCCGTGCCACTCAGATTGGCAGTGGAGATGCCCCTATGGAGCCCAGCCATCCCAACAGCCAAAGCAGAGAGGCAGGCACCACAAGGCTATGACTTGCATCATTCTACATGGCCAGGCGAGGACGAGATGGCATCCTCCAGATGTGCCTCTGTCTCTGCACCAGCTTTAAAGTGAACCCAGGTCGTCCATAGCCGGTCAGACAAACCTCAGGCGGGATCTAATGTACTCCTGCCACCACAGAGACTTAGGCCATGGAAAATAAAGTACGTTGGCTGTGTGAGAGAAGAGTGAGCAGCTCTTTCTCTATTCTCATTTTGGGCCTTGGCTTGCTACTGAAATACATATGGCAACTGCTGCTAGGCATAAACATAATATCATATTTTCCACATAATGTTGCTTCTTGGCAAGTACTGCCTGGGGAAAAATTCAGATGTGAAAAACACAATCACCAGTCCCAGGATCCCGTCACTACCATCAGTATAGGGTTCAGATTCTGCCCTTAAAGTTTACAAAACAGCATCGGTGCATGACTACCAGGACAAGGTATTTCCTCCAAAATAAAAAAGCAGCAGTGCCTTTAGTCACACTGACAGCAGGGTGGAAGGAAGTACTGGCCTCAAATTAGACCTCTAAACAAACAGGTGGCTGTTGGGATTGCAGGTTAAATTACAAGTGCAAAACCCAAAACCCCCGAGGAAAGGTAACTTTGTCTCTCTCTCTTAAACTCAGTTCAGCACCTAGGAGATTGAGGTTTAGATCTTATCTCTATCAGGAGGCAGAAGAGGTTTGACCTCAACTACCTCATGCCTGTAAGAGCCAGTGACAGGAGTCACTGTCCTCCTGCCCTAGGCTGCTTGCCACTGAACTTTGCACAAATAGTCAGAAGGAGAATCACCTTCTGCCCTTTAGTTCTGTAGTGAAAGCACAAGAGTCTTGCAGTCCATCCTGGACCACTCTGCTTACAGTCCCTCTGAGCAGCAGCCCCTGTGCCTGTGCCATGACGTGGTGCTCTCAATCTTCTCTGTGCAGCAGCCAAAGGAACCAGAACTCCCTTGAGAGCACCCCTGCCCTCTAACCTCCCTCCAGCACAAGGACTGTGTAACCACTCCACATGTTCCTAACCGAGCATCCTTACACCTGATGGGAAGTGCTTTGAAGTCTACCAAGCACGGACTACAGAGCTCATAGCTAGTAAAGACTGCAGGAGCTGGAGCTGCTGGAGTAGGCAGGCTCCAGCACAATGAAAACTTGAAGGGGGGGAGAGATGTAAATAGTGCAGCACATTCATCACACGCCAAACATTCCTATGCAAGCCCTGCCCCCACTGGCACCAGCTCTGTCGGTCTTCCCTCCACAGCAGCTCACGAACTGCTGTGCTCTGGTGAGTGGGACTCCCCACTAGTGGGTTGCAGCACTTTGCACAGGACCAGGACTCCTCCCTCTATTCCTGCTTAAACTTTTACCTTCAAGGAAAGTAAAGCCAAGTTATTAGGGTCACAGTAAGATAGTACTGGATAGGAGCAATGAGGTCAAGCTGCTCAATATGTATGTTTTTGTAGAGGCAGATGTGAGATGTGGCTGCTTTCACCATGCTCGTGGCAGGCAAGTGGACAAGGAGAACAGGAAAAGGGAGGGAAATGCAAAACTTGGATGCAATTACTAATCCTCAATAGCAATGATACAGAAACAGGCAGGGTCTTGCCAAGATGAGGCAGAAGTTTGATGATGAGGTTTGCAGAGGTGTTTGCAGCACACACACCTTTTTGGTGTGCCCCAAGTCTTCAGGCGAGCATGCAATGCCCTGTTCAAAAGGCCTCCTGCTTACATGCATGGTGGAGCTCCATGTTCCAGTTGAAGGAACTGGCCACCAGAAAATCCTGAACCAACCAGTTCTGCTAGTTGGGTTTTGATACTCCTACCCAGGACTAACCACTTAAACTTCAACTGAACCTCTCCCGTCTTTTTGCACAAATCACAAAACAGAGATCAAAACCCAGGAAGGGAACAAATTTTGCCAGGCTGGTGTCATCCATAAGTGGCTTCAGCCAGGGTTACTGATCTTGTAGGAGAAGCCTCCTTAGTCTGAGTCCCATAACAGGACCCAGTTTACAAGTCTTGCTTAAATAGAGGTGACAGTTCTCATGGTAAATTTAAATGTCAAAGCCCTGTGGGCTTTGTAATATAGGAAATCAGATTTCAGAGCCTGCACTTAAATAGGACATTGCATCTATAGGTTTAAGAGCAAAAGCCTTTGGGTCCATTATTCGTAGTCTTATAAAAAGGGAAATGTGTAAGACTTGGGGAGAGGGGGTGACTTTGTCAAGATCCCCTGGCTAGTGGCACTGCTAGGAAGAAAACACCAGTTTCCTGAGTGCCAGCCCTCTGCACTGACAGTTCTGCAAAAACCTCCCTTGAGAACTCAGCAGCTAAAATACTGTGAATTTGCAATCAAGAACTAAAAGAAAAACAACCTGGTTGTTCCCACTTGTGGGGATTTCACTGTTTTTCAAGCTCTTGTTCTTTGTTTCCATCTGAATCAGAATAAAGAGACTTCTGCCCACGTCTGAAAGAAACAATGCAGCTGGTTAAAACACTTCCAAAGCCAGAGTGGCCTCATTACTGGGCAAACCCTTTGCACAGTGTGCTAGTTCAGTAAATAAAGGATAACTAAGGATAACTAAAGGTTATCACAGTGGTTAAGAGAATTCACTGCTGGCTGATACCAGCTAGAATCCTCTTAGGTAGGAACACGTTACATTCATGTGGCATCTTTGGAGGTAGTGGAAATTGATAACTATGGCTGACCTTCTTTTCAATTGGTTTGAGGACTGCACTACTGAGATGTTGCTGGAAAGGAACCTGAATTATGTTTTAAATTGGTCAGGATGACATATAGCTGTTTCACTTTTCTTATAAATTCTTCCTTGCATTCCTGGTTTGGAGACTGCTGATAAATTAAGAGATTCTGTGCTTCCACACTGGCTTCTCCATACCTTAGAGCCCTGTTTACAAGAAGTACTTATCTGCATCTTGAAGCTTTCAGTAACTGAAATTTTAAATCCAGAAGGACCTCATCTAACTTAACCTCATCTTTGGAACATAACTACTTACGTAGTTTTACACTGTAAACTCCACATCTCCTGCTTGCCTTTGTAAATTACTAATGAAAGGTAGAGCAGGATTTTCTGGGATTGTCCAAGCAAGTAAGTGAATCACCTCCCAGAGGAACCTGTCACTGTCCACTGAACAGAAAAAGGGCCCTAAAGATTTGCGTAGACTAGATACCTCACTTACCTGGAGCTGTATGAGAGGAATCCTAAAGTTAAGGGAGAGATGCACATAAACTGAGAACTGATTCAGACAGAAAATATTGATAAAGCATTAAAACATTAAAAAACTTACAGAGAAATATGTGTACCAGCTCCTGATATTATTGCTAAAAAGTTATAGCTGCAGCTGACTCTTACAGAGATAAAGTCATCTCCACTCCACCCTGCCTAACAAACTCACTTGTGGAATACTTCACTGGTTTCTTTATTCCACATCTACACAAAGAGAGAGGTAAAGTGAGCAGGTCCAAAGCCAGAGCCCCTGTGGTACACGGACAGCCAGCCCTTCCTTCCGTATAACACCGGTTTTCAAAATCTGGACACTGTGCTACTGAGGCTCCTCCCAGCCAGACTGAGTCATCGTCAGCCAGCATTAAGGAAAGGACAAAATTAGCTCGGCTATTAGAAATGTTTGGTTAATAAATAAAACAGTAGGACAGTTTTGCTTAACAGTGGATGCAGCCATAGACAGAGGTATGTCCTGGCTGCTTGCCTGGATGTAAATACTGCATGGCTAAAATTATTTGCTTTGCCCAAGCTCAAAAAAGATCACTTCAGTAGAAACAAGACAGCTTCCATGGAGCTGAGTATGCATCCACGACTGTGAGTCCAGGAAGCATTAGCTGTGTGTGTCTTGGGGCGCCACTCCTTCCTGCAGCACCCTCCCTTCCCCAAGTCCCTGAGTGCCTTTTGGCTGACATCACGTCTCACGTTGGAAAAGCACTGGGATCTCAGCGGAGAGCCCCGCGTGTGGGGAAGCAGACAGAGAAAGACACAATAAACAGAAGATGTATTCTAAACCAGTATGTTGGACCTGCAGCACTGGTCTGGCTCGTTTAATGGCTGGCTGAGGAACCACAGTCTGCAGTGTCTGATGAAGGTCACCACTGCCTCTGGGAGGATCCAGATCAGGTCCTCATCCTGTGTCTTTTCTTCCAGGGAATTCCTACTCATTCCTGGGATTTTCCCTCTGTGGTGAATAGGTCACAGCATGTCTCTGTTGCTGCAAAACAAGAGTTTGCAGCTGCTAAATACACCCAGGACTGGAGTACTTGAAGGCACAAAAATCCCAGCAGCCCATGGAATGGAATGGAGCACAGAAGCAGAAAGTTGGAGAGATGGTGCAGTGGGAGGTGTCAGGGCAGAGGTTATGGGCTGGAATGACTTTATGAGCAAAGAGAAGCAGCAGTAAATGGTATTTACTGTCCCATGGCAGGCAGCAGGAAAGGTGTGACAGAGAGCAAAAGAACACAAGATGGCCTCATCAGAAAGCAGCCCCTGCTGACTCACCGGCTGAGTCACAGCCTTGCCCAGCTTCTATTCTTTTTCCAATCAAGGAAACAGCAACTTCCCACGAACTTCTTTTAGGGCTGGTTTGGATGCTGAGCATTCCTGCACCAAGTTTCCACTCCTGACAATCCCCTGTGCCCTTCCATGTCTGTTTCCCAGGAGGAGGCACAATCCTTCAAAGCACAGAGTGTCCTGAGGGAGGAAACGGTGCTGTGGGCTCTCCAAAGCAGAAACAGAATTTACAATTTACTGCTCATCAGCCATGCAAGCTGTGCCTCAGATGGCCAAAGACAGGCTCTCACAAGAAGGGGGAGGCAAGGGTCAAATTCAAGCTGGGAGATTTCCATTCTGGCACTGCACCTCTGCCTTGCTGAGGAAAATGCTCACCTTCAGAGCACTGCTTTGAAAGAGGAGATTGCACATCGTCCTGCTGTACTTTAAGGGTGGGAAGAAGACAGCCTACAGTGGGAGACACAGAAACTCAGGAATTACAATTTCTTCAACTAAATTCCTTTCTGGATGCAGAAAAAATCAGTGAAAATCAACAAGTAAGAGTGATGCTACAGATGGAAGAAAGGGGAACCAAAAACCAAAGAATATACATGAGAAGATTTCAAGAACAGAAAAATTACACAGGAAACAGGAAAAAAATCCTACACTGGCAAGGCTAAAAGGGTGTTTTTAAAGTCCATTAGGAACATAAGCAATCTTCATAACACTACAGGCCAAGAAGTAGATGAGAAAAACATTAACAAGGCTCCAAACAGGCACAAGATTTTTATTAATGTTTTTGTTCTCTTTCAGGACATGATGTCTTTTGCAGTCTTGCTATGATCTCGGAGAAGGACCAGCACTTTGGTGAGACCTACATCCTAAAGCACTGGGATAACCAAAGAATGTTGGTCTCCTGGTGTGATCCATAAGCAAATACAAAATTGCACTGAGAATGTCTACAGGTACCAGAAAGGATTTGGGACACTAGCTAAGAGGCTATGCCAGTGACACCAGCAAAGGATTTCTTTTTAAGACCGATGCCTGTGACACAACCAAATACGTTTATCTATTGCAGCTCAAAGACTACATGGAATTTTCTAATCCAGAAAATGACAACCCTGAGAAGGATTCAAGAGTCACCATGGACACATACCCGGATTCAAGCCCCCAGTGCAGTGGGGTGGGTAAAAAGGCCAGTGTGATCCTCAGATAAACAACCACATAAAAAGCTGTGGGAGGAAAGTGGTTATATTTCTCTAGTTCACATTGATGGAGATGATGCTGAAATAATTCTTACATTTTTCTTGTTGATAGATTGGATAGAGAGCAAGAAAAAGTCCTCAAATAATTGATGTGAGGAAGAAAACAATCCTAAGATTAGTAGAGCCCAGGCTGCTTACTTTAGCCAAAAGCAGCAGCAAGACTAGATGACAAAGTATAAATACCTAGTGAGAACACAGGCTTTTAAAATTACCACAGAAAAGCACAAAAGGCACCCATGGTTAGAAACAAAGACAACTGAAATTAAAAATACGGCGCAGTTTTAAACTGTGAGGATAATTAATCACTGGAGGAAATGATCAAGGGAAGTGGTGACTTCTTCTGTTTTTCATGTTTTCCATGCAGTACACAATACCTTTCTAAGGGCTGCCACAGCCAAATTGCTCAGCACAGATTGGAGCAGCCATGGGAAGGGGGAAGATCTGGGGTTTTGTTACTGCCTGCTTGTTTACACTATCTGATGACGTTTTAATGCATAATCCAGGAACATAGGAATTCACAGTTGCCACCTTTACCACTGAACTTGAGTGGTGACCCCTTCTACATCCCTGCTCTTTGGTGGATCTTTAATCCCTTCCCTTAGGCTTGGCTAGTCAAAAACACAGGGAGAATGTCCCTAAATCTCAAAGCCTGCCTGGTGGGGCAATAATTCTCCACATGTGGGGTGAGCACTGCTTGGGAAAAAGCTCTGTGATGTGACCCAGAGGGACTGAGAAGCTGATGGTGATATTGATGAGTGCAGACATGTTCTGAGAACAATTACTGGATGAAGGCCCTCTGAGCACTTGAGTTGGGGAATAGACCAGCTATTATTGTTAGGCCCTGAAGACAATATGGTGCTAAACTTCTTACTCCTAAACTAAATCCAAACAAGTTCAAGACTGGGGAAAACTCTGTATGTTCAGAGATCTTTAAAACCAAAAGTTGTGGACCTATGAAGGTTAGGTGCCTCTGCAACAAAACTGAGTAGGTATTTTTAGGAGTCTGGACTCAGGCACCTCCACTTCACCAATAGCCTTCTTTAGTGCTCAGGTCTTCTAAGGAGCCCAAGCCCTTGACCATAAAACACATCTTCACATTGATGCACACAATCTGGGGGAAGGGAAGCTCCCTGGGGAAGAATTTCAGCCCAAGACAAAAAGCCATTCCTTTACTATTTGAAGAATCTTCCAATCTGTTCAGAGCAGGGACTGTGCTAGTTTTTAATGCACAATGGAATGCTCACCTTTTCCTCTAACCCAAGAGCCGGAGAGGTCCCTTCAGTTCTTGAGGCCTTTAATCACTACTTAATACCTTCTGTCAGATGGATATTACAGCTGAAGAGCAGGCACTGCCTTCAGGACATGTTACTGAGCAAAACATAACATTCTGCTGCACCAGGACAGTCAAATCAGCATAACAGTCAGTGCCTTTTGATTTAAAGTCCACAGATTTATAATCTAGGAATAACACCCACCATCACAAAATGATGCACTCAATTCAGGCTGCTGTGATATATAGCCCAACTAAACCAAATTCCTGAAGCCAGACTTCTCTGCAAGGTTTGATCATGAGTTTAAACTGCCTGTTGTGGAAGAAATCATAAACCCATTTCACAGCGAGCCAATAGAGGCTTGCAAATGAGGAAACACAGTGCTGGATACTTGTTTACTGACAGGTGCAGCTCTTAGGATGTGACACAGTAATTACTGCTACTATTTACCCAACTTCAGAGTGAAGCTTAAGTTGCTTAAAATAATTGGTTTTTTTCTATACTAAAGGCCCACTTCTTCCAAGTGCTTTCTCTGATGGCTCGTTGACGCAAAGGGTGCAATTTCCATTGTTGCTGTAGCTCCCTGGACAGCAATATCTGTGGGACCTCTTGTGGGCTCTCTTCTGAACTGCATGCTGGGTGTCGAGTACTCAGGAAAATGTTTCCGTGTTAATTTGTAGCTACATCAGAGACCCCTTAACTTCACATGCCTTGGTGTGGATTCGCAGAAGCTCGATAATAAAGTGCATCTAAAAGGAATAATAAACACAAGGAAGGAGCTGCATTTTAAGAGGGGGAATTTAATTCCTTCGTGATGGTCGTTTGTGCTTTGGCTTCTTTGCATAGACATCAATGATTATAGAATCATGGAACAGTTTGGGCTGGAAGGGACCTTAAAGATCATCTAGTTCTAACCCCCCTGTCATGAGCAGGGACAACTTCCACTAGATCAAGTTGCTCAAAGCCCCGTCCAGCCTGGCTTTGGACACTTCCAGGGATGGGGCATCCTCAGCTTCTCTGTGCAACCTGTTCCAGCGCCTCAACACCGTCATAGTAAAACATGTCTTCCTTATATCCAATCTAAATCTATTGTATAAACATCTACACCCCGTAAAGGAGTTCTTTGCAAGGACGGCAGGGACAAATCGACATGACTTTCTACCTTGCAGTCAGACTTAGCCTGATGTTCCTAAAACACACGCCCGAATAAACAGAATGCCTAAGGTACTCCCTTTTCTTCCGCCTGCTATTGTTTCTATCCTCCCCTATTACCTCCACAAGGCTCCCAGCCCTCCCTCCTTCACCCCATCCCTCCTTGCCCTGGCACCCACAGCGAAACCGCCATTGCTACCGAGGCAGCCGCCGCCCCAGCTCGCACTTCCGCCCCGGCACCATCATGGCGGACACGCTCGCGCCCCTCTCTATGGTCAGCCCTCCCGTGTCTATGACCCGCCGCGGTGCATTGTGGGTGCCTGGAGGAACTATGGTGGCGGTGTAGGGCCCGGCTGCGCAGAGTGGAGGAGGCTGTGGTGTGAGTGCTTGGGAGAGCGGCAGGGAGGCTGCGGGAGAGCCCTGAAGGAGGAGAGGCGGCCCTGGGGCAGGGCGTGTCGGGGGGGAGACGGGCCCAGCGAGGGCACGGGCTGCGGCCGGGCCCGGTGCTGCGATTCGGGTCCCCCCGTGAGGGCGCACCCCGGCAAGGCCAGGGCAATTCAGCTGTAGGCCGAGCTCGGGCACTCCCTCTTGGCCGATAACTCCTGGTAGCGCTAAAGAGGCTTCTTTAGGTATTTCTGAAACCTGAGAAGTTTCAGGTTGAGTCTAGGTCCTTTAAGGCCAAGCTGAATACAGACTGATTTAGTCCGTGAGGAGCGGCTGAGGCAGCTGGGGTTGTTTAGCCTGGAGAAGAGGAGGCTCAGGGGGACCTTATTGCTTTTTACAACTGCCTGAAAGAAGGCTGGAGCCGCGTGGGAATTGGCCTCTTCTGCCAGGACAGGAGGAAGTAACCTGAAGTTGTTCAAGTGGAGGTTTAGATTGGACATTAGGAAGCATTTCTTCACCGAAGGGGTGATTAGACACAGGAATGAACTGCCCAAGGAGCTAGTTGAGTCACTGTCCCAGGAGGTGTTTAAGGAAAGACTGGATTTTGGCACTTAGTGTCCTCTTTTTTTTCAGGAGGGGAAAGAGATTAGTTACGAGACAGTACTGCTTGCTTTAAGGATGGCAGATCAGTTCCTGGCTGGTGTTATTTACTTTACAAATGTAGCTTCATATTTAAGTTATAGTCCATGTATCATCTTTCAAGCGTATTGGAAAAGACTTTATTTTGAAACCTGAATAGATTCTGTCAATAAAAAGCTACTTAAATTTTGAGGCTCATGAGCTGAGTGACAGCTGGTATACTGTAGTGGAACTTGTCACTGCTTCTACAGTTCCAGGAGCAAAGTAGCTGCTAGTGAGTGTCTGTCACTGTGAGTTGTAGCAACAACTTGTTTTATCCCTTGATTCTGTAGGAGTGAAGATGACGACAGCAGCAAGGCCAACGTTTGAACCTGCAAGAGGAGGAAGAGGAAAAGGTGAAGGAGACTTAAGCCAGCTATCCAAACAGTATTCCAGCAGAGATCTTCCTTCTCATACTAAAATCAAATACAGGTTAGTATCATTTTTTGGGTGTCAGGGCAAAACAGACTGGGAATGACTCTTTTGTTATGAATGGTACTCTAAAATTTTCTCAATACATGTGGATGTGCTCGACTCTGAGCAAGGTCCGGAGATTGCGCAGCAGTGCTGAACAAGTGGGCTGAAAGTGAAAGTCTCAAAAGCAGAGCTAGGAGCTCAAATGCTTTGCAGGTGATCTGGGGAGGTTTAATTTTAGTGATAATTTGTTGCTGCTTATGCACATGAATTATCAGGAGAAGATGAGCATTGGAGACTGAACATCTCGGGCAGTGAAGTGGAAAGTAAGTTGGCATTGGGAACGAACCACAGGGAGTACTGTCACTTGCAGAGCAAGATGGGATGAGAGAAGTGAAGTTGAGCACATCTTAAAAGCAGGACACCACATCATGTATTTGGCAAAGGACTACTTGGTAAGGGCATTAAGAGGAGGCAGGGGAAACATGGAATGGCACTCAGTAGTGGTATGTGTTGGAAGAGCTGATGTTAAGCTGCAGGTGGTTTATGCAGGTCCTGGGAGAAGAAATTTCTTTAACCAGTGAGAAAGATAATGTGATCTTAGGAATATTTTCCTATGTTTGAAATGCATAATAAATCTTTATCCTTTTGAAAGAGTTAATAAAATCTGGAGTCAGCGTGATAGAATTTAAATTAAATGTGTCACTCTAAAAATGCTCATTTTATCTAACTGATCTTACTCTTGTCAGTGAAATTACTGTTAAGGTTTTACTTTTGTACTTTTTTGTGTGGGTGTTTACCCTGTCACCTCTTCCATCCTGCCCCTTTGGTCTTTAAGAATATGTATCCATAAGGGAGTTGAGTGTTTTGGAGAATACCAAAATAAACAACACGAAGAGTGTTGTCAAATGCATTTTGCTGTTATGGGGAAGATTGCTGGTGATTTGTTTTCTAAACGAAAGTGGGGTTTGGAACACCAGTCTGTTGCTCTGGAAGTCTGTGGGGACAGGTATGTATGGGAATATATAATATATGTTTTACCAAATCCCTCCTTTTGTGTGAGAGGGAGAGATGTAGGGAGCATCAAGCGTCTTCTGTTCTTTCTCCCAAGTACCTAAAACACAGTTGTCTTTGTTAAATTGCCAGGACTGCATCACTGCAGGAAAAGTCCAGTGTTTCAATCACACTCATGTTTGTTTGCATGGCACAGGGTTTGGGAAGATTTTGCAGCTCTAACAGGAATTCCAATTTCAGGTTTTTAATTTTTAAAAAGCAAACAAAATACTTCATCATAAAGACAGGCTGTGCACACAGTGTGTTTATAATGGCTCAAGTCTGCGTTTCTTCCAGGCACTCTTACTTCCAGCACTGGGTTCACAGAGAGGTGAAAGCAATTGCTGCTTGTTTTCATTCACTAGCTCTTTTCAAGATATCCACAAAAATTTCAGCAGTCTCTAGGTGGAACTTAACATGACTCATATATATGTAGTTCATTGCTTTTTGCCAGTGTGTTGTTATATAAAAGAGGGGTGACCATGTACTGACAAGGTGTTTCACTAAAGCTAGTGTTTTGCCTGTTCTCCCAACTTTTTTATTACTGGTCGTGGTCTGGTCTCATGGAGAAGAAAAGCTTTATGAAAAGGATGTTCTAGTCTTGGTCTTATCTGTAAGCCTTAAGAGACTGGGTTTGCAGCAGCAACTTTGAGTAGTAAAACAATGAAGAAATGTGACCATAATGTGTGTGGATATCTGCTAGGACACTGGGATTGGACTGCTGGAGAACAGAATATTTTGACAGAGTGGCTACAGACAGATGTAGTCATCCTGTTTTGTAGGAATTTAAGTAGGGTCTTCTCATTCGTTCAAGAGCCACCAGAAGGAGCATGAGCGCGTGGCGTGGCAGGTCTGTGTGTGCAATCTGTACATACACAGGAGAGCTCTGCTGAAGAGCAAATAAACATACATTTACATGGAACCCAGTTCTTGTTCCCCATCCTTACCTATTCACTCAATGATTTACTGGCTTGCCTGAAAAAACTGCTCCCAGCTGCAGACTGTCAAACTTCAGGCTTTTTCCCCTTTTGTTGTTGTAGACAGACCACTCAGGATGCTCCTGAAGAGGTGCGTAACCGTGATTTCAGAAGGGAGCTGGAGGAGAGAGAACGAGTTGCTGCAAGAGAAAAGAATAGAGACAGACCAACCAGAGGTACAAACCAAGAAACAAAAATCTTAATGCCTTTGTGAAACATTGCTCTTGCATGAAATTTGGAGTTGTAAGAAGTTTGCAGTTGCAGACAGCATGTCATGAGAGTAGAATTTAGGGTATTGGTCTGATAGTTCAGAACTGTTGACCTGCAAGGGAATGTCCACTGGCTTTCATGCTGGCTCCATGCTAGCAGAAATCTAGGCCAGCCAGTAGAAAAGCATGCCCAGCTGATACAGTATAATTGTAATGAATTGGCAACAAGTGTGTACAGCTAATAAAGGACTTGGTTTTGTACTTGGGCAAGCAAGACAGGAAGGAGAAGGGGTAATGACTCATCTTCTACTGTTACAGCACCAGTATAACAACAAAATCTGTTTGGAAGTATGCGATTCTGTTTAGATATGGTGAAGTAGTAACAAAATCAAAGATCTTTTTGAGAAATATTAATTTTTAGTATTAAAGTACAACCTATTGTACTTTAGGTTTAGGTGTGAAGCTATTGCACGGCTTTCAAATTCACAGAAGAAAGTAGATGTGGTTTGGACCAAACTAGCCAACAGTAATGCTTTGGGATCATCCTAAATGGGAACCCTCCAGTTGGATATATATATATAAGAACAGCTGTTTCTCCACAGCTGCTTTTTCTGCTTGAAATAGTAATGATTTCAAAAAACTTCTGGAGGCCAAATTCTAGGTTTGGGATGTTATTGCTGCTCTTGAGGCTACCTAGGGGGAGGAATTAACATGGGCATTAAGACTGAGAAGTGAGGGAAAAGTAAGCATAACCTTGTTTCTCTTACTCTTAATTCAAGACAAATCGTGAAGATTTTTGCTTTCTGACATTAGATGCTGTTAAGTGAAGTGACTTAGTCGCTTTTTCTTTTAACTCTTACACCACAGAACATACAACATCATCTTCTGTGTCTAAGAAGCCTCGGCTAGACCAGATTCCTGCAGCAAATCTTGATGCAGATGATCCTCTTACTGATGTATGTATCTTCTTTTCTGTCTTCTTTCCTTGCATTACCCTGACTTCAGGATTTGCTGTTAATGCAGTATGTACTTTTATGTCACCTAAAGATTTCAGACAGGTTCCAATGTATTTTCCTTTTACAGCTTCTGTACTGTGGTGAAAGTCCAGAGTGATTCAGAGGATTCTGGTCCCATGCTGTAATGGTATTCTTGGAAAGCACAAAAAATCTAGGAAACTGAAAATACCACTTACAGTATGGGGAATTACCACTGGGTTAGTAAGAATTCCCCAAAGGTAGAGCTGTTGAGATACCTGCAAATGACTGTCTGCATGAGCAACAAATGCTTGCCCTCGACTCTTCTTCTTATGCTGGTATCTAGGAGTTAAGTCAAAGGCTTGACAGGAAGCTCAGGGTTTTCTAATCCTGTGGTATTTGGTCCCAGCAATATTGGACGGGGTAATCAGGCACAGAGAATGACTTGTATTACAGTGATTAGTGATTGGGGACAGCCATTCTGTAGAGTCTTGTCAGTTACATAGCATTTTTTAATTGCAGTCATCCCAAAAGCACAAATATACTTTTCTATTGATTTTACTATAAAAGAGCAAAAACCCCATTAGTACTGTATTTGTTGCTACCCAAGTACTTCAGAAATCAGCCAGCAGCAAACTGTAGCCTTAGCTGGGCAGCCCAGGGCCGTTTTTATTAAATTAAATGACCGAGCTGATTCTTACCTTCCATTTGTTACTATTAGGAAGATGATGAAGACGAGGACTTGGAAGATAGTGATGATGATGACACTGCAGCTCTTCTGGCTGAACTGGAAAAAATCAAGAAAGAACGAGCTGAAGAACAGGCTCGAAAGGTAAAATCTCACACATTAAAAGCAGCTGGTTTTTGTGAGTTGGTGTCTATTAAAACCTTAAGTGTGCCTTAAGTACTTGGAATGAGTGAGAACTGGTAAACAAAGTGCTGTTTAAATCTCCTCTCAGCTATGATGGATTTGTTCTTCTATCTAACAGTTATTAAGTTGGCTTTTTTTGTAAGTCATACTGAATGTTTTACTCACTGAAACATTTTATTCACTTTTCCTGTGCTTTGTAGGGGCAGTGAGTCAAGATAATCTTGATTTCACGTGCTACAAGTCCTCTGAACTCAGCTATCATACCAAAGCATATAGTGGCATTAGTGAGCTGTATGCAATCCAGTGTGATTTAGTTTGTTAACTAGCTTTTATGAAAAAAGAAATATTAATTTTATATATGAAAGAAAGATGTGTGCTTTTGATGCTGCTTCTTATGGCTGCAGGTTTTATACAGTAGTTGTCCTTTCACAGCTTTGGTGCTGTGTCGGCAAGGAGCACCAGTTTGAACTGTAAGACCAGAACTATTTCCATGTGATTATACACAGGCAAACTCATTTGTAAAATGTCTCTGCAAAACCAAATAATAATACAGCAGTCTTTTCAGAAATGGGAAACTCAATTCACATGTCGCTTTCATACCTCTCTATAATCTCTCTCTCTACAGACAAAAACACTGTGTTCTGCCCTTGAAAGGGGAGAAAAGTCCCTGTAGTTACAGATGTTGTCCTGTGAGTGGGATTAAATCCTATGCTGTTCGTGCTATTACCTCCTTGGTAAGAGAGGTAATTGTTGGGATGGAGTGCATTAGCAAAATCCCTAACTATTGACTGGACTTCTATGGACTGTTTCTGGGAGTAGTCTGTGTTGTCAAATTTACCAGGCTTTACGATTGCAGTGGGTACTGGCTCTAAAATTGTATTGCAACAGAGGTTAGAGTCCAGGTATTCCATCTGAACTGCTGAAACACTCTCCTCTGATGATGCAACAGAAGTAGTGGATATGTGCAGAATTCTCTCATCTGCTTTTACTGAGTGCTTTCTTTTTTTTGAGTAGGGCTTAAATAATTTTCATGCTTTTGTAAAGCAGTGGTTCCTTCATGTGGAGTAGTTTTGTATGTTTTTGTAAGTATATTCTCCATTTGTGTAAAACAAACAAAAACCCCAAAACAAACAAACAAAAAGTCTGTCAGAAAACCAAGCCACCTGTCACCTTTGTATAAACGAATCTGAGGTGGTTTTGTTAGAACATCCTAAATAAACACATTAGGTGCTGATTAGGAGGCTAATCAAAGGCTGCTCTGACAACATAATGTTTTAGTGCCTCTGAACTACTTGTAACCTTTCCTGTAGCTTAACACACACATTCATAGTTTAATGTCTTTCATGAGTGCTTAGCTGGCAGTGAACAGGGCAGAGCTTCCAGCAGACACTAGGAACAGCTAGGAGAGGATAATGCTTTAACTGCTCTTGGCAGCATTGTAGTTGTGAGCCTGTTCTTGCCTAACACTATAAAAATTTACCTTTAGAATCAACAAGGCCTGTAAAACCAGTGAGCTCTGCAGTTTTGCACTTAAATAGTATGGAAGGCTAAAAGCTGTACCATGCTGCCTCAGTGCAGAAATTCCGCTGTAGAAGGCTACTTCATTGCCCATCTGGCCTGTGAGAGGTCTTCTACATTAAAGTATGTGTGAAAGCATCTCTTGTGTCTTTATCTAGGCATTTGAGGCACATCATGAAGCAATGAAATTGTCTTTTGCAGTAACAACATGGTGATAATTACTTAAAAATGCTGTCAAAAATTCAGCCACATATATTGCTGTGTGAAATGTACTAAACTACAAATTAAGCGTAGCTATGTGTAGGAAAGATTTTGACCTCAGCTGTCCTTGCACAGTGCTTAAAATGAAAGCTTAGGTCTGTGTGGATTTTTCACTTTGCTTGATAGTTGAAATTATGCATCAAGATTAAACAGCATAACTTGTCACATTTCAGTGTAGAAAACTTGCATTAGGAAAATAATGGTTAGTAAATTGCAGCTCAGATAACCAAGTGCCTGCTTCTGGTATCACGTGTGGGAAGTAGGAACGTTATAATCTCTGTGAAACTCTAATTTTGTCAGTAGAGGGTGCTAAAAGCCATGAAGTATTCGGGATAGCACTTGTTTTACTTTGCTGTCTCATAACAGGTATAATGTGTTACCTTCATGGACGTTCTCCTTACCCCAGCAGCAGGTTTTGTAACGTCCAATGCTGTGTTCACTTAGGCTTGAGTTATATGCATTTGACAGTACAAGGACAAGAAAATTTGTCTACTTCTTAATATTGAAATTCTTAAATAGTCGTATGACATCCTCTGTTCATTTCACTGTGGGGTTCTCAACATTTTTTAATTGGTCCCTAGGGAAGTTGTACTTATAAAATCCAAACAGCTGCTGAAAATAGAGAAGTTTCAACATGCTGCATGGTGTCTTCTATCTAGTGAATGCTGTATGATGTACTCACTTTTCTCATGAGGATAAAGAAAATCTTTTAATCTGTATACAGTTTTTAATATAACAAATATGTATATGGTAAAGCTAGAATTTAATTGAATATTTGATGACACATCAGAGCTAAGTAGAGCAGATATGAGTGTTGCTAGTTTGACAGTTTATTAGCAAAGTTAAGCTCTGTAGAGTATCTCTGCTTCTATCCTTATTCTCCTTATATGCAAGTGCCAAACACTGAAAAGTCTGAGCTAGGAATTAAAACTCCATTTGTGTGAGTGTTCAAAGCTAAATAATGTGTATCTCTACCAACTAGAGGAGAAAAGTGGCCTAGAAAACTAATATATCCATTTCTGGTTCTCAGGAACAAGAGCAAAAGGCTGAAGAAGAAAGAATTCGGATGGAGAACATCCTGAGTGGTAACCCACTGCTGAACCTTACTGGGCCAGCACAGCCTCAGGCAAACTTCAAAGTGAAGAGGAGGTACTGTGCAGTCTGTTCAGTGACACCCATCCCCTTGCTGGCTCTTGCTGTTCAGAGTCAGAAAATGTTATCACTGTAGCTGGTTTCTATTTCCTTTCTCAGATCTTGTCGCAAGTGTGTAGGAGATAGCTTGGGACAGACAAATAGATCATCTTTTCTGAAAGACTAAAATCTAATCCTAATGACTTGTTGTTCTGTAGGAGGGGCAAACTCCGTTTATATGTTTTTGTATATTGCACCTAATTTTCATAGAAGCTTACTGAAATTAAAAACTTCTGTTTTCAGGTGGGATGATGATGTTGTCTTCAAGAACTGTGCCAAGGGGATAGACGAAACAAAAAAGGACAAAAGATTCGTCAATGATACTCTGCGATCAGAATTTCACAAAAAGTTCATGGAAAAATATATCAAGTAGTACAGTTTTATGTGCAGTAGTGTGGAAGGACTTGGTAGGTCATGGCCGTTCCCTCCCTTTCCCTCAGAATTTAAGGCTGAATGTTTGGTCACGGATTCCCAAATGCTTTTCCAAGATCAGCAACAGCTTCATAATTAATGAGTCCTATGTATCTGGAGTTTTTATTCCTGCATATTATTTTCCTTTTTAATTAAACCAGTTTGTGTCTCATGAATGTTTTTTTCTTCATGTGTGTTTACTTTTACTGTCCACCTTGTAAGTGGTAGAAGAGAGAAGCTGATATGCAATAAATACTGCTGATTGTTTAAATTGCTTTCCAAAATGCCCTGTAGTGATGGTGGTTTGTAACTTATGCAACTGTGATAAATCTCAGTATTAATCAGGGGTGAGGAAGAGCTGAGTGTGGTAAGCAGTGTGAACTGAAAAGAGCTATACTTTCTGCACCAAACTGGACTTCCTCTTAAAAGCTAGTTAGGAACTTAGTCTTCATTTTTAGTTTCTATTTACTGTCAACAAAGATAGGTTTTGAGGTGGCTCCAAGTTCTAAGCAGCTTTCCTACTTTCTGGGCTCTCGGCTCAGCACATCTGGAACAATGCCATGTAATGCCTGGGGGTGCCTTGAGTGGGAAATGCTCCATGGAACCATGGGGTTTTTTTCCTCCTTAATAAACCACTGCAGTGCTCGATCCCTCAGCCACAACCCAGTGGCCACAAGCTTCAGTCTCTGTGTGTGTCCTTTAGTGGTAATAATAGCATTGTCAGAAACTTGCAAGTGTTTTTATCAAACAAGTGATACCAAGATACCATAGTACACTTCATTTACTCCTCTGATGTCCATGTTAACACTTAGGACAGTACAAAATATGGATGACTGCAAAAAAAATTTAAAATGTGAAGGGTTTATTTTTTTCTATTCTACTGTCATCTCAGTTGCATTTGAAATCTTGGCCAAGCAAAACACTGGATTGGAACATAACATTTTCAAAATGGAGTAGTTACCTCCCTGCCTAGGAGGTGACAGTGGCGGAACTCAGATGTATTTATGTAAAATTCTTGCCCTTCTCCTTGCCTATGTTATGCTCAGTTGAGTTTGTTCTCACACATGCTGTTTCTTAGTCTTATTTTCAAGTTCTTAATTTGAAAACTTACCTGATTTTCTTTTTAAGAGAGTAAATGTAGGACACAATGTTTCAGATTTTTGTTGGGCATGACTGGTATCCTGTAAAAGCTTTCCTTAGCTGTAGCTGTATTTACCACCCTTTCACTAAGCTATGCATAGCGTACTAATGCCAGCAGCTCATACCCACATTTACTCGGAAACGAGATTTTCAGCATGCTTAGGGTCACGTGAGCTACTGGAGGAATACATGTTTGTGTTATTTTTGCTGCCTGCCTGATGATAGAAATGATTCTTGGGAAGCAGAAAAATTGGTGTAGTTTGTAATTCTCTTAAAATAAAGCTACTAAAATCTTGGTATATAGGCAACATGTTTAGAAGGTGCAGAAAAAAAGAAGTTAAGGGCTGGACTTGTCAGGGCCTGGCAGTGGAGAAGCCAGCTGCTGCTTTAGGTCCAGCCTAGCAGCATGGTTGTCATGGCAACAACAACAAAAAAATACATTGGTCTTGCAGTATTCCGAGATCTAATTGCTGTGCCAAAGTGAGCAAGCATAGAGTTTTATTGGATGGGGGAGGCACAGTTGGAAAGGCAGTTCAGTGCCCTCATGGAAAATCACAAGTGCAGAGTGGCCATCATTTGTGTTCCTGAAGTAACATAACTTTTCTTGGAAAAAGTAACACTGTAGAGAAGTCAGATGGCTGGGGTTGAATGAAACCTTCCACAGGCATGCGGGCAGCTGTTCTGCACGCCTGCGGGAGCATCCCTGTCTTAAATTTAGGCATAATGCATAGCTGTGCTGGGTCATTTTTCCCAGTAGCTCCCTCCCTCGCAGGTTCTGGAGAAAGCTGTAGGGACTGTGCAGCTCTAGGCTGCAGCTTCATTTGAGGTTTTTTGTTGGCATTGTTCTTTAGGTCCTCCACAGAATTTGCAGATCCTCTCTCTGATGTCCCCCCTCAAAGCTTTTGTATTTTAGCCTGGAGTGTAAGCTGACCCACAATCTGACAAGTCAGCAATACACCAACACAATATGATAATTAAGGAATCTCAAGTCTTACCTTTTGATGGGCTTTGTATCATTAATTACTGAATTTTCTTTACTAGTACTGGAAACTCCAAAGTGCTCTGTGATTGTTTTTGTCAGGGAAGTGCTTTCAGTATTGATGCTGTATTGATGTTTAATTTTCTACTGTGCTTCTTGCACGCATCTAGGAAAAATAAGCTGACCATTTGTTTTCGTAAAACTGCAGTGTGACTGTGAGTTCTTAAAAAAAAATCAGATTGACATTCTACACCTCTGCTCTCAGCAGAGTTTGTTTTCCAGGAACCCTTGTTCAGTATGACAAATAGCTTTCAACAAGGACAGTGGACCTGGCAAAGGCAACTTGTTCCAGGAGGTGAAGTGGAAGAAAGTTAACGTTCGGCATTTGAAGGAAGGCATTATTTTTCAGTTTCTAGCAATCAGGATTGTTTTTGTAATTCTGTGTTTTCGTAAGCAACACTTGAACTTACTATAACTGGTGGGTATAGACAAAGCCTATCTGCTTTACAAATAGTTTCCCCATTGTTTATGGCTACCTTTGGACTCACATTACAACTGTAAACTAGGATCTGTTTTCCATAAGGGCTAACAGTTAAACTTCTAAGGTATTTTTACAAAGCCTCCTCTTTCAAAATGTTTCATAGAGTATGTTTTAAAATTCTGAAGGGATTAATAGTATGAGGAATAAAACCTAATGATAGTCCTGCAGCTGGAAATAATTGTGCTGTGTGTATACAGGGTTCTAAAATATTTAGCATCTATTTGTCTTCCTTGAGTAGCTGGCTGAATATTACAGGCTTCCTATTGCAACCAGCAAGATTGCCATCTGCATTTTTCAGGATTTCACATTGTTATAGGTACCAGGTAGACATCCTATGAATGCCTGGAAAGAGTTCTTTTTTAAAAAAACCCAACCGAGCACACATTTTTGGTGAGTTCCAGTTTCTCTGTTCACTTCTATTTTGTTTGAAGTAAAATCCTGGGGCAGCGGTGATCTGGTACTGGCTCTGTTTCCCTTGGAGCGTCTCATGGGCAGCCCAGCTCGTGCCTGCTGTGGTGACAGCCTGGTGTCTCCTTTCAGCCAGGCAGGTATCAGTTCCCACTGAGGTGCTGAAATTTCTCTCTACAGCTACAACTACCTAAAAGTCTTTCACGCTGGAGGAGAGATCTGAACACAAGATCAAACTATCAAATGCATGGGGGATGTTGCCCTCAAGTGCTTCGCTTCGAAGAAATCTAGGATTCAAGCCTTGAAGAGATGTGCTGATGCTCAGAAAGTGCTTCAGACTCAAGTGTTTATTCACACCTGCAGCCAGGGCTAGTTGGAGTCTGAAGCCTTTTTTTTTTTTAAGGAAAGTCAGAATCACATGTAGGCGCTTCTCTGATTTTCTTTCTTTCTTGTGGCGTAGTGCTCTGTGATACAGATTCAGGAGGAGGGAAAGGAGAAAATACCCACAGAAATGTTTCCATCCATGGAAGTCCTCATTCCATCTCCTGTCAGCTTCTAGAAGGAAGTTTGATTAGTTGTTACTCAAAACCAAAACTTCCTGTCTAGTTTTGTCATGCCTGTTTGAGAGAAAAATTTTGGGAAGCTTTTTCCAAGGAAACAAAGTCTTGTGAGTTTTGTTGTGAGTTCAGCCATATCTTCCCTACCAAGGCAGACTGACATGTCATATCTAGGGATAGAAGCAAGTACAGCCTCGCTACCACACTTTATGTCCCCCAAGATACAGTGCAAGCAGAGCATAAATGGGCACATTTGGAAAATTCACGTTTCCTAAGAAAAGCTTCTCTGAGCTCTCTTTTTGAATCGTGGATAAGCAGAGAGAAGAGTAATGTTACCATACATGCCCCAGTCACTCATTTGAAATAAATTAAAAATAAAAAACAACAACAACCAAAACCACATTGAATTCTTATGTAGTTCAATCACAGATAGGTTTTACCATTTTGCTGCTTTCCTTCCTGGACTGAGGTCAGACAGGTTGGCTTTTCTGTATTTCAGACTTGACTTTGTTTTCTTGGCATAGGTCGGTGTATCATGGGATGTAACTCAAGAATGACCATGATATTTTGTCTGGCAGGGAAGTAAAATTAAACAGTGACTATGTCTAGTTTTTCAATTGCATTAGTTCAGAGAGTTGGACTATACCAAAGGGTTGTGTAATGTTTTTCTTTCCCCTTTGTAGCATCTGACCAGTAGTTCAGGACCAGAACCTTAACGTCACTGATTTTACCAAAACTTGTCATTTCAAGTGGGAAACCTTCATTAAAAAACGAAACCAGACAAAGAAAAAAACAAGCACAAAATTGCTTGGAATTCTAATGTGCCTAGTGCAGCTCTAATGAGAAGAAAAGGTCATGTAGTTCTAAACAAATTACGTCTCCTAATCCAAATACCAGTTTGCCACCAAGCCTAAGAAATACATTCTGAAGTAGAGGAAAGAAGCACTGTACAGGAGGTAGAAGAAAGGAACAGAAAAATCTGATTGCACTCTGTTGAAACCAGTATCATCTGCATAGGAAAAGATTATTTCTAAATGGTATACTAGAATATAATTTTAAAGACCACAATGGGCATCTATTATGATAAGTTTTATGGAAACGGAGGCTGTAAAGCAGGCTGTATTCTGAAGAGCTTAAATGCTCAGAAGTCAGGGTGAAGGGCAGAATGAAAACAGGGTGCTCAGTCCCACAAAAAGTTGTATTTGGATGCTGAGTACTGAGCTCCTCTCCCCTTGGTATCAGCGTTACTTACAAATCTGCCACTCCAACCAGCTCTTGTCTCAGAAATACTCCTGTTAAGAAATTGGGCTGTTTCTGTTTCTTCTGAGTTGTTTGTAGTGGATGGGATTTCAAGTACTTAGGCTTCCTCCAGTGAAAAATGGTTATTTTTCCTGCACTGGGAGAACAAGCTGTGAATTTGAGTTGGATGATGGGGAAGGATACATCTGCCAGTTAGTCTGCCTGCTTTCAGGTGGGGTCCCTTGTGGTTGGTCGCTTTCTTTTGGGATTGCCCAGCTGAAGTTGGTGGCACATGGGCTGGTTTGGTGGTGAAACCAGGCAGCAATGGAGGTTATCAACACCAAACACAGAGTGGAAGAAGTTGGGGTCCTGCTGGGTTTCTTTCTTCTGGTTATGAGAACTGTCACTTGCACCTCTGAAAGGACTGTGTTAAACCAACTTCTCCAATTACTACTCCTAGCAATAGATGGATTCACCACATTTCTCACTGCAAGACTTGTTTTGGGTAGTGCAGCATTATGATTTATTTTAGAATATAAGACTTCATTGGAACTTCTTTGCAGTTCAAAACTTTGACGGCTGAATTCATTTCACTTGGAGCACAGATAAGCTGATGGTAACAACAACAAATCGTGTTTTCTGAGAGCTATAGAAATTATTCATATATGTTGAAATCTCTAGCTGTTTTATGCCACCTCATCTTTTAATTTATGCTTGCTTTTCAAACACCAGCTTTAAAAAATGTATATTCTCTCTTTCAATGCATGCTCTTTTCAAGTGAGAGAAGGAATAATTTTAGAAAATTCTGCAGCCAAATAATTAAAAAAAATTAAAAAGCAAATAAAAGTACTTCTTTACGTAATATCCCTTTTTGCCATTTGTTCCAATAAAGAATAAAAGCCAGATGGTGTTATGTGGGTGTTAGAGCATGGGATTGTAACCAGGGCTCTGGAGTCTATTTGCAGCCAAGATGGTGGCCTGGATTTTATTCCTCTTGATGGACTTGTGTTGCAGAACTTGTTATATGCATGGAGTTGAGCATGAAGCAAAGGGATAAAGCAATGATTTTAGCCCTGCTCTGAGATGGGAGGCAAGCAGGGTTCAGATTTTGGCTCTGCTTCAGTTTGTGTGAATTTACAGGAGTGGCCCAGGCATGTAAACTCTTCCAGTCCCAACCCTGGATCTGAGGAGACAACAGGGTGTTGGCATCCCAGCTCTGGCCAGCTCTGTTCCTGATGGAAGTGGGTGTACCTTTACCCTTTCAGTGCTGAACCACTTGGAGCAAGACAAGGACCCACCTTAGAGCATAAGGTGGTCACAAGAGAGATGCAGAAGATGTGAGTTAACGTTGCTCAAGGCAGGGCATAGAGGGAGAAGTGCTCAGCGTTGGTCCCTTGGGTAAGTTCTGACACTTTCCAGGTCAGACTCCTGCAGGAGGATGGAGCTTGGGACATGCCTTTGGCTACTGAGATGCCTCTGCATCAGCTCAGCTGTAGCTGCAGAGCAGTTCTGGATCCAGAGTGAGAATGCCTTTGGCATGAAGATTTTATTAAAATTCCGTATTTTCAAAGTCAGTATTTTTTCATAAATTAGCAGTGATACGTATCAGAAACATTTTTAATTTTACTCTTCCTTTTAATAGAAAGCTACTAGCAATTGCTGATTGCAAATGGGAGCATTTATGGGTAAAGCTTTTCCTTTCCTTACTGCTGTAGCTTTGCTGGCTCCTCTTCAGCATTTGTTGGTTGGGAATGGGTTTGTTATTTAATTTCATCCTTTACCCCCCTCCCAATAATTACTCCTTGCCAAGAGTATAAAATCTGAGAACTGGAGTGAGTGTGTTGCAAGAAAATGGAGGGGTGGCGCAAAGTGCCTTGGTACAAGGGAAGGTCTTCACAGAAGACCTGGAGGGTGTTTGGACCACACTCAGCTGGAGGGACACACAGTGCAGAACCAGCAGATGCAGAAAGTTAAAGAAAAAACATAATAAAATGGTGAAATTAAGTAAAAGGAATAAATTTTGAGATCTATAGGGAATAGATTGGAAGGAGTGTGATAGATAAGCAGGAAAGATGAGCAGAGTAACATGGACAGAAAGGAGCTCTTCCCACTCCTGCAATGTGCTTTAGACAAAGAGGTGACAACTCACTAAGTGGGACCAGATGGGCTCATTTGTCTGCTCTCCATGGCTCAGCAGGACTTGTTTCAGCTGCCCCAAAGAATGAGTTTCAGACTCTCAGCACAGGTAGTTGTTCTTTTGACAACCAGTTCAGGGGCCTGTCAACAGGTTTTCCGAAGCACTCAGAGTCTTCAGGAAAATGCTGAGCAATGTCTGAGATTGTGGTCACTTAAGAGGCATCTGAAAGGGAGCTGGAAGATTTTAAAGCTCTAATTTCTGTCCTAGAATGCTCAAAAAACAGTGCTCTGAGATTTTAATCCTGTGACTGGCATGGCTCTGGTTTTATCCCAGTGTTATACTGCTGGCCGTGGTGGAGTTAGTCTTGGTCCTTGCTGTCATAAATGGGAGAGCAAGACCAAGAGGTTTCTAAATACTTGGAATTCTTTTTTTTTAGTGAAATACAATTTCTAGAGTGGAAATAACAATAAACCAAAGAGGTTTTTTAAATATCCTGGACATCCTAAGAGTCAGCTATGTATTTTCCTGCCAAGTGCAGGGAGTCTGGTAGGATGAGCCACTCCTGGCAGCTGCAGGGACGGCAAATAACTGAGCGTCTGAGAATACCAGCTCCAAATCCGAGGTGGCAAGCTGGGCATAGGAGGAGTGGTTTGATGTTGCCTGGCGTATCCTGGCCAGACGCCAGATCCTGCGAGCCCCTATTTAGGGGGAGCCGCTGAAGGGCAAAGTGTGGCCGGTTCACACCAAGGCGAGGCGGCTCCAGGAGAGGAGCAAGCAAGGCGCGTTGAAGAGACAAGCACAGGAGGCGAAGGGTTGCGGCACCGGGTCTCCCCGTAGTCTCCGTTATTGTGAGGGAAGGGGCAGGCGGCTCCCGGTGGCAGAAATGGAGGGAGAACTCCGAGGGCCTGAGGGTCTGCACTCTCTTTTTGAGGGAAGCCCGAACTGGGAGGGGTCCAGGGTTACAGCCAACAGGGAAATGGGTGAGGGGAGGGTACAGGGGTCCGGGTTCCAATAAAATTTTTCAATGGGAGGGTACAATGCTGCTCAGGCCCAGCAACGAAATGGCTTTAGGCTTCCTGTTAGGGTGGAGAGAGGAAAAGAGCCTAGAGCTCTGGTGATACTGGGCATAGAAAATGCAGGCCGAGAGGATCATGGCAGGTCCACAGTATTTCTGCCTCTACACCTGTCAGATTAGGGCCATGCACTAATCAGCAGCAGCCCCAGGCTTGCTTTAAACCTAGTAGGAAAAAAAAAAAAATTGACGTAAAAATAAGTAAAATTTTATTTCGTTTATTTTAGTAATTTTATTAAAATTAAATTTTATTAAAATTAAATATTAAACTAAATAAAATTAAATACTAAACTAAATAAAATATTTACTTTAATAAAGCAAAAAGAGATCTCATTACACCTTTTTTGGCAGAACCCATGTGCTGGGCACCTCAGCCTCAGCAAAAGCTACTTTTACTGTTCCGCTGAGAGTTCTGGGAACAATTAGCTTTAGGGTTGAAAAAACTACAAAGCCTGGGGCTTCTGGGACACTGCACCTAAAAAGGCATGAACAGGGGAGTACTTCATGCAATCTCATTTTATTCAATTACATTCACTTCATTTCAGAGTTTTCTTTGGTTTTTATTTCAACTGCATTTCTTTCCATTATATGTCCATGCCAGTGTGTTTGTTTCACTTTGTTCCCGGACTTCAAAATTTTATTTCCTTTCATGAAAGGAAATCTTGCAATTTCAGTGAGGATGAATTCGGCAAGGTTTGGTTCATTTCCCTGCACTTCATGCTATCCCATGCAATGTTATTGTTTTCATTTCGGTGCAAATTTTTTTTTTTTTTTAGCACTTCACTTTATCAATTTCTACTCCAGTCGCTTCTTTTTATATTGATAGCTGATTTGGGGATTTCAGTAAGTGTAATTTTGGCATGGTTCAGTACTTTTCACTGCACTTCATTTCATCCCAATCCAATTAGTTGTAGTCACACCATCTCCAAATTTTCAACTGGCTTTAACTGATATTATTTTATCATGTCTGCTTTCAAGAGTGTTTGTTACACATTGTTCTCTGATTTCAACATTTTATTTCCTTTCATAAAAGGAAATTCTTAGTTTCATAAAGGAAAATGAAAGCTTGTGATTTCAATGAGGATCAGTTCAGCATGCTCTTGGACATTTCCCTGCACATAACTTCATTTCATTTCATTTTTATTGTTTTCCCTTTGGTTCAGATTTTTTTTAACATTTCATATAATCAGTTTGTTCTCCAGTCTCTACGTTCAACTTCTTACCCTTAAATATGGGAATCCATAAGAATAATTTTGGCAAGATTTTGCCCAATAAACATCAAAAAAAGACGAAACCAGAGCCCAAAAACTGCTAGAAAAACCAATGCACAGGGCACATCAGCAAAAGGACATTTTTCCTGCTCAGTTTAGAATGCGGTTACGATTAAGGTTAGGCATACGGTTATCCTTACAGTTAGGGTTCAGGAAAACGCAAACCCGAGAGCTCCAGGGACACTGACACTACCAAAGGCATGCCAAGGAGAGGGTGACACTGCACCAACATCGCTCACTCCGACTCTATTTACTTGCACAACGCCTCACCCCAAGCTGCTACTACCACATCCGCCTAGGGTTAGGGTTA